>CM054112.1:182086166-182391166 GCA_028673005.1 Tanypteryx hageni | reverse complement strand
ATATTTAGGAGTTATCTTTATCACGATAAATATTTTTTTTGATGGATTACAATTTTAAATATTTTTTTACAATATTTAAATGATTACCCTGCAAGCCACCAATGGCGTTTAGCAGGAAGTGTTATTACACCATTCATACACTCTAATAGTGACGTACTCCGTGGGCCCCGGTGTAAGAATTAATGACGGGGCTTCATCTTGAAAAATGGTTAATAATGCATAAATAACAGATCGCGCAGCTTTCTCGATCACTTTGGTATCATAAGTAAGCGGAAAATATTATTTTGCGCACGTCTGTATAAACCTGAATAAGAATTGATAACTAAAGCGTTTCTCCGTGGCCTCCCTCTCCAGGAGGGCCCCTACGCACTGCACTCTAATTATATATGCGAGGCAATGCTCGGTATTCGCTCATCTCGCTTCAGAAACTTTTAATTTTTCGCTTTGTCACGCAGTGATCCTTAATTGCGCAACACCTTATAATTCAGATTTTGTATAAGCAATCTGTGTGGCATAGGGAAACAAATTAACAACCCTTCCAAACATCGGTTAGCCGGGAATGCTCTCATTCCCCTTCCAACGCCTTTGTTTTCGGAGTTTTGTTTTGGAAGAGGCAGCGAGAGAGAAGGCGGTGGAGGATTTGAGGAAGGTGGGGAGGAGGAGGAGGTAGAGGAGGAGGGAGGATGAGAGGTAGCCGCACAGGAGAGCGGCACTCTGCTCCGATTGCCAGATTGGGGTGAACCACCTAAGCGGCCAGGTGTGTCGCCGACTTCCAAAGGCCTGCCACCCTCTCTATCTTCCCTCTCTTCTTCCCACATACGCCACACTCATCCGCCCCTCCTCCTTTTCGCCTCCCCCTCCTCCCACGTCTTCTCTCACCCCTCCCTCCCTCCTTCTGGGCCCTACCCCTCCATTTTAAACCTAGTTCCTCCGACGTCACAGGGTAGCACGCGCCACCCAATCGCCGTTCTTTTCCCACCCGCATTCTCCTCCCCCCCTCACTCCTTCCTCCCTCCCCCTCCTCCTCACGCACTCCTCTCTCTCTCCCTCTCTTTTTGTGCTCGCAAATACTTCGGGTTCATTGCGCTGAGCTATTAGATGGTCTCTTCCCACATCCCGTGTGACTGACCTCTCTCTCTCTCTCTTGTTTCGCGGAATGATTTGTCTCGCTTGTTACCCCAACTATGCGCCATTAGTACCTAAACTTTTAATCTGATTGAATAAATTGTGATAAAGTTTTCCAGTCGCCGTTCGTTAGGGTTCGTCGTGACCGTGGAAGAACTCGCTCACGTAAAAATATTCGTGCTCGTGGAGTTTGCTCCGCAGAGGATAACCGCGCGGTGCAGACAAACATGGAATTTTAATTTCAAAACGTATGTGGTGTTATTTTCTTCGTGTCTTAATTTATTCCATTCGAATTTTATCGTTATAATCGTGAAATTGCGTAAAGCATATGCTGACGAGAACCTGTATAGCGTTTTTAGTATCATTAATTCACTTTGCGATCTAAACTTCAGCCTTAATATTTTACTGATTTGATAAACCAATCTATTTAGTTGAAAATTTTCAACCTAATCCTGATAAATATCTTCGTTTACATTCGATTTAATGTTAATGAATAATTTGTCCTCCTTTGCACTCTAGGCTAATGGTCCTCGTTTCTTGGGAGCAATAAACTTTGTTTCCGGCGCGAATGCATAACGTGTCTGCTTTTTAGTTTTGTCAAAGTCGTAAATCTTCATCCCTATGCAATGATTTACACGCTACCTCGAATAAATAGCGTTGGTTCTGCGGGATAAACGACAGTAGACAGTAGAATCGTTTAACTCAGTGGTAAACTGATCCATAGTAAGTGCAGAAAAAATCTATGGTGAAATTCCGCTCTGCACGAAATCTAGGTCGTATAGTGATAGGATGGCTTTTGAGCATTGCTATTTTTATCAAGTTTTCTCCAAAAAGATCTCGTAAACATTTCAGTACTTTGTCTTTCGGGGTTCATTCAAGGCATTCGTTGTTCTCGGAAAATAATTGCTTCGTATTTTTAGAATTTTTCAGAGAAAAGTATTATACTCTGCAGGAAGTGATACTTAGTTACTCAAAATATCTAAAATTTTGAGTGATATTTTTGCGAAAGCTTATTTTTAGGTATTTGTAATTTTCAAGTAAAGAAAAGACTAGTTTGCTTTTACAAATTTATAAGAGGCTTAATTCCCCTCCTCCTAGAAGAAGAGTTCAACTTGTTCACTTGAGGGCATGTGTCGATAATATTTTGAGAGAAAATATCTTGTTTTCACGAATAAAATAATCCGAATGGCTCCTCGAAAACCTACCTTCCTTTGATTCGTCAAAGAAATTTTTTTCTGTTTAATAATTCGTGCCATTCGAGAAGCAAAATTCATAAAAATTTATGTTAGTTTGAAGGTATCTTGAGATTCACTAGCTTTTCCAACTGGCTTTATAAGTGAACGAAAACATCCTCTTTTTTATGCTTATTAGCCTTTATTTCGAATACGAGAGATGGTGCATTTAGTTACATTTTTTTTCAATATTACGTCTTTCATCATATTGTAGGATCATCGCGTAGCAAACACATTTTGCGTCGTATTTTGCATCATAAAAAGTTTCAACTCGTGCATTCTATCATAATTTATTTTTATATGCCTTTGGAAACTTATATTTAACCGTCATGCATATGTAATCGTATCGGTATGCCTTTTAAATATTTTCGTGCCACAACTAAAGGATTAAAATGTGTGATTGTTTAATTTAGATCTATCAATAATAATCTTTGTTTTGGTAGCTCCCGAAAGTTGTTAATGTTAGCAGAGGAATGGATAAGATACATTTATATTTGTTTCAGCTCCATTCGAGTCAAAAGATTCACCGTGTCCACTCCCATTGAAACAATCAGTTAATCCGTTTAATTTTCCTACATAGGGCATAATGTTCATTTTGAATTATTTGTATTTTCAACGTTCGATTTTCTGCGACACGGTCCCACAGAATTTTTCGAATATTTTAGTCGAATCTCGATTCTTCTACGTCTCGGTAAAAGAAAATCACCTTCTTCATTAAATGAGCAGTATTCCTAAATCTGAATTTCCAGCTATTCTCCGTCTTCCTAGAACGAGTCTTGGAAAATTAAACGACAGCACTATTTGAAAGTTCGATTAGAACATGACCTTATGTTGAGGTGTCCATTATAAATTTCATCTTGAGAAATCAACGCGATTCGTTTTATAATATATTTGGTACTAGACCTTGAAAAAGCACTTTGTCAACATTTCTTTTGATGATTCTCTTTACAGTTTCGTTATTTTCTCCCAAAACAAACACAATCGCTCTGATAATGTTAGGAAAACAAAAGTGACTAGTTTTTCCACACGATACAGAAAGTAGCGGCGTTTGCGAAATATTTACCTTTAGAAGCGACAGTTGATATCGGAATACTGTTTCCTTTAGCAGAGGCAAATTATCGAAATAACATAGCGCTTGCCAAAAGGTTATTTCCTGAAAATTGCAAGTTCTCTCTCAAAATTCAACTTTTATATGTCCGAAGTTAGGATGTCAACCTATTAAATTAGGAATAATTACCCTCTTTAATCTCATCTTCCCTTCTTTGGTCAATAAATTGCAACGTTATCTCCGAAAGTATTTTTCATTTGTCATCCCGTAAGGTTTTAAGTTGACCTTATGATGCATGTGATGTGATATTTAACTTTCATTGCCTCGCATTGACCATGGCTGACCTGTTTATTCTTGCGGATGTAATTTGTTTCGGCGAACGAGGAAAAAATGAGCGCCTTCCCGATTCTCCTTAAGAAGAAAACGGCGGAGGAAGTCGCCGAAGTCTGGTGCGCGAAAAATTTTTTAAAAGACCGAACATAACGCGCCCTGAACTTTATTACTTCAACAAAGGGAGCCGCGGTACCACGCGCCAAGAACCACCGTCCCACGCGTCAAGAACCACCTTCTTGATGAATGTTGATCGAATCGCGTTCCTCCGTTTTTTTACGATTTTTAGGAAAGGAACGCGGAAAATCATTGGCGAATTGGATGAAGGGTGTGCGGAATATGTAGGAGGGTGGGGGCGAGCGGGATCAAACATTCGGTGAGAAGTCGCGTGTCGGGAGAGAGGAAGTGGCGGTTGCGATGGCGAGGGAAATGTTTAGGCATCGCCTTATCTGTGAATTAAATTCGAACCATGGAAATAGCCATGTGCCCGATTGAAATCATCTCTCACAACGCTAAGGGGGAGGCTTTGATTCATGATCGATTGTCGAGAGTTGGATTTGATGGATTCACTTACCATCGGTGAACGGGCATCCGGAAGAAGTCTTCTCCATCACCATTTCAGGTGACGGAAAATCGGAGGAGATGCAGAGATATGCGAAAACAGGAACCCCCTTTTTGACTCCTTCCGAAGCCATCCCATCAAAGGAGGTTAATATGTAGCTGTTCTTTGCGAGATCCTGCCAAAATGTGCGAATATTCAAGCAGCTGGTTATAAACCGAAATATACTTTTATGTGGCACCGTGGTGTTTGTGGCGGAGATGACTTTCGGTTATGAACTGTTTCTCCCGTAAATAATATGATTTACTTGCTGTATTGAACCAACTTTACGAATGAACTCATGAACTCTTATAGCAATCACAGCAAGAAGTTTAGAAATTAGTCAACTTCGAACATCCAAAAAGAAAGTATGTGAATTATTTAAACCTCTGGATGTTTCCCTTTGAAATTTATTTTGTTACAACATTTAAAATCGTCGTTAATTTCTTTAAATCGCATTTTATTTTGCGAATTATTTCACCAAATAGCACGACGAAAATTGTGCTCGATATCAATAATTGTTGGCTATATTTAAATTAATCTTTGTCCTCACCCAAACTTTCTTTTTTCATTACGTATCACACGATCGTAAGAAATGAAGATTTTTATATCGATTGTCTACTTAGTATCAGGCGTATTATGACAGAAAACATATTTTTCTGTGTATTTTTAGGGTTCTTCGTTGTACCTCATGATGATTTTATTGATTGTAATTCTTCCATAAAAAAGTTTACCTTTTTTGTTATATCATCGAACTATTACGTCATCTTTAGTAGGCTAGCGATAAATCGGGATTCCCCAATTAGCAAGCGATTGAATCGGAGAAGTTTTTTAAAAATGACATCAGCAGAAGCAAAACGTTCTCATTCTTATTTCTTCAGTTTTCAATCAAATCTAACGAAATCCTTGAAGCATTCTCCTTTTCAGTCGCTAAAAATATCTTGACCGACTTTTCTTTTCTGATATTTTAGGTTTTACGACTACTGTTGCACCAATTAAATAAAAATAATTTCACAGATTAGTTCTTCTTTGAGAACTTTATTGCCGACGACTTTATTATTACTTTATTATTTATACGCCTGTAGGATGTCCGTAGCTTATACGTGTATTATTCCCATTGTCATTATGTATGTATTCGCGTTATTTTCCTGGTGATAACAAAATAATGTGGACAATTTCAATATTCTTTACGTGACTTGGCACAATTCTATTACATACTCGTTAAGTAATACCGTATTTATTTCTCGCCGCTGCGGTACACCGCATCTGACATACCGTCTCTTACAATCGAGTACCTCATTATATTCTAGCCCATTTCAATTAATTTCGTATAATCCCGACTCAGCCGTGAGCCTCCAGAGGGAAAAGATCGTTTCTCGAAGGAACTCCATCAGAAACAAAGCACTGGGACAGGTGCGTATGGGTAGGAGGAGGTGTGTTTGAAAGTTGGGAGACGCGGGATGAGGAGAAGGAGGGCGTAATAGTTGCTATAGCCTTATGGAGGGGTGAAGGTTTGAAGACATGATGAAGGGCAGGTGTGCCCTTCTGTCTGGTGGGTAGAAGGCCTTCCAGCTGTTCCGATGCTCGTGCTTCTTTTTAACCTTCCTTAACGGTCGTTCTCCATTCTCGCATAGCTGCACATGCCACCCCACCCTTCGAGCTTTTTTCATCGCTTTAAAAGCAACCGAAGGGGAAAATCGGTTTAAATTCATGAATTCCGAATCATTCTAAGTAAAAGTTTTCGTTTCTATTTATCCGTTTTAATAAACCGTCTAACGTTCTGTTACATAAGCATGCATTTTATAAACGTATTTGCGTTAGTCTGTACGTGCGCTGCTAGCGAATCGATCCATACGGAGAAATATGATTGGCCGGTTTTGAAAATTTTCTGGCACTTGCCTTCGCTACGAGGGGACATCTTGTCCAAGCACGTGGCATGCATTGCGAAACGTCTCTCTCTATCTCTCTCTCTCTCTCCGGATGAGCGCAATGCTCGTGCAATTCATATCAAACGCCTCTTTTGAGAGCGTCATAATTTGGTTTATTAAACATTTATTGCGTTCGATCGGGCATCGTTGATACATCGAGGGATAACCAATTTCCTCCGTGCTTTCACTCCGTTTTTCATTCCAGCGCATAAATCCTCGTTGTTCGGAAGGAATGACTCATGCGAAGCGGCTATGATCCGATAAACTTCAAGCCTTTAAGGTCATTGGACAGCCAGCAAAGAGGTCCCTTTTAGTCGACGCCGCCATTATTTCGAGCTACTGGAATAAAAAGCAGAGCCTTTGCCCTCTCTTCCTCTCTCTATCTCTCCCCGAGCAGTCCCTCATCCCTTTCTAAAATCCACTCCCACGCCGTCTTCTCTCCTCATCTCTCCCCTCTCTCCTCTGCGATCCCTGATGCTGGCAAGAGAAGCGCGCCCTCCCACATCCAACTCCTCCTACACGACTCCGCTCACTCCGACCGACCCCTTTCAATGCATTCTCATCCTCTCCTGCAGAGACGAGTCTCTTTATCCCTCTTTCTCGCTGTCTCCTCCGTCCCCAACTCTGTTCTCTTGGCCAAACTGTAGTCCACAAGGCCTTAATGTCTATGGGACGAAATCGCCTTCTTTCCTCTCAAAATCCGCGGAGTCATCGATCAATACAAACATGCGACGATCGTCTTCGGTTTAAAAAAATACAAGCTAACCTCGACGATTCTATCCTTAAAGGAAACAAATGGTTCGAGTTATGATTTTCGATTCATTGTTGACGAATACAAACGGGGAGTTAGTTATCTTATTCAAATTGAGAACAGTTGCAGTCAAAAGATGTTCGAATTATAGAGGTTTGAATGGAGATTAAATGAGCAACGGATCGATCTCGCGACGTTGTCCAGGATTCGAAAAAACTCGATCGTCTCGCGTGGCTCCATAAATAAACGAAATTCATCGGTAATGTTGTCGTTTATTATGATGTTTATGGCTCCGCTGCCTTGAATTATTTCCATCTGGGACAAAAAAATAAAGAATTGGCTCACTCTAAAGGTTCTGTCATCGTCGGAATGACGCACGGGAAATTTACGAAATTCAAGGTTGGTGTTGCTTTCAGGCTTTTGTTTATTTTTTACGGCAGACTTTAACCTCGCTCCATGCATAAGCTTTCAAAGCTGGATGAGGTGCGAGCTCACAGCTTTTTATTATTGTTTGTGCTAAGGTAACACAGTTATCAGAATTAGTTTTCTTCGAAAGACGTGGGGTTTTCGCATACTAGTGTGTTTCAATAGGCAGCTGCTATTCAACCGCTACCCTTAAAAAGTAGTTATTCTTACAATGTGTTTTTAAAAACATGTCTCGTCCGGCTTAGTTAGATTCATAAAATCGAAAGCAAAATTCATCTTTGTAATGTTTCGTTTACGATAGTAATAATGAAGACTCGACAAATACGGTTGCCCGCTCGCCAGTGGCGAGTTGATATTACCAGCTGGCGATCAGCTATTCACAATAGTAATTCTCTCATCGGAACTCGGAACGATATATAGCAAGTTATTGTGATCGAAAAAAACTCGACATTTTTATTTGTAAATTTCTCTCCACCTCTCAGACTTTACCCTACTAATCAGAATAGACTCGCCTGTCGCAAAAGTACAGTAGACCAGTGGCCATCTGTTAGTGATCTAACCGATTACGGTGATTCTGATATAAAGACACTCATTTGCCATTTTCATCATCTCGTATCAAAAGACTCGCTTGAGAAAGTTATTGAAAATATTCTTAGTGAATTGTATAAAGTTAAAGTATTATGTAAGAAATTGAAGCTAGAATATATTCTAAAATTAATTGTTTCACACGGAGAAAGATTTCAGTTGTTCAGTAAGTTGATCTGTATCTATAATAGCAGTTATCCTAACTTCAATGGCATCATGTAAGAGACGTTTCAGTTCCATGAATTTAATAAAATCTAAGAATAGGTCATCGATACAAAATTCTAGTTTAGATGACCTCTTAATAATAACAATCAATGGGCCGCCAAACAATTGGTACAAACCAGAACGTGCTATTGTTGATCGGTAGTATTTGTCGAGCAGAATTGTGCGTTATACAAAGGGTCAGAAGCACACAAATCACGAAAAATAAAAAGTAGTATACCTTCTGTATCATAAGAATAAAAAATAACAAAATATTTTTCAGAGCATTCCAATATTATTATTATGCTAAAAGTATTTCCTTTATTAATTTATAGTTCTGGGGGTGGCGAATGCATTTTTCGTTTGGCGAGCAGGACTTGGTATAACTTGTCGAGCCCTGGTAATAATAATAGTACATATGTCTCTTATTCCCTTTCACTTTAACTCCCTAACTTGCGCATTCATCATTCATTGCACTTTCCCCGCATATCTTTATGTCTATCTTTCTACGCCCGTTCCCACTCGTATGCGTAAGCATCTAAATATTCCTCGGCCGAGTATTTTTTTTCTTCCGAGAATAAATCGTCGCCATTGAAGCGAATGGTCGATCCTAAGGTGCAGTCACGTACCGCCGTCGTTGGCCACGATTCCGAGATGCAATAGATTTGTTCGTAGGATGCAACAAAGAGAAGTTTGTGTAACCGGGTTTTCCTTTCGTATCAGCAGTGAAAATAAATGGCGGCATGTCTGGCGCCACCATCGAAAGCTTCCAATAGCCGAGGATTTCCTCTCTCTCTCTCTGTCCCTCGCCCTCGATCCTCCCACTCGCCAATCTCTCATTCCTCCATTTTCTCTCCGTTTCCTCTCCGTCCCACTCCTTCCTCCTCCGCGCCCCTCGCCGCCACCCACCTCCCGGAAGCACCCTATAAAATGAATGAAGTTATCCGCCTACTCAAAACAGTCGCGATCACCTTGAGTGTGTTGGATGTCACGTACCGCGTGCCTGCATATAAGTGTTTGTGGTGACTCTTTAGCTTTCTTACATGATGAGTGAGTAATCACGAGGAGGGGGAGTAAACAATGGGCGTTGGCGGCTTTGTGCTCTTCTCGCGCTCTCCTCCAAATAAGAGCCTTCCTCGCCTTCACTCCCCCCTCCCCACGGTGACGTCGGCGCGAAACGTCTCTCTCTCTCTCACTCACATCCGTCATCCCTTCCATTTACCGGTGTCCCTCTCCCTCCACATCCTCTCGTCCCTGCATCCTTTTCCTCCCTCTCCCACCGCCTCTCCCACTGAAAAGACTATCTCTCCTTGCTTCCCTCTCTCTCTCTCGCCAGCTCTCTCTCTCTCTCTCTTTGTCTCTCCGGTGGCAACTCATAGAGGATGTTTACGGAGGTTGAAAATGTTGGCGGGTGGAGGGGTATCTCGAGAGGTGGGGATGCGAAGGATTATAGAAAAGCTAGGGAGAGTAAGAGGGAGGACGAAGAGGGGGATCGAGGAGACGTGTTTTTGTTTACAAAAACGCCGCGACCTATTTATGGTTTCTCGAGGCCGATTTTTAACACCGCCGCTGGTTATATTAAAGATGATAACGCGATAATATTCTTGGCCGAGATATTCCGACGGATAGGTACGGTGGAGATACGGCGGAGAGTTGAGGAGGGAATGTCGGTCGATTCAAAACGGACGGATTTATTCGCTGCTTTCGGGAAAGTGAATATGGCGAGTGGTCGTTTTGACTATTGTTTCTCGGATGGAGAAAGAAGGTGGAAAGTCCTCGCACGTCTTTCGGGAGGATTTGAATCAACCGTGAGGGGAGAGCAACCAGTCGGGTTTATGGGAATCCTACGTGCTTGTAACGCGAAAACTCGGGTTTACGGGTTTTCTAAAATAACCAGCCATGAGAGAGGGATCACGGCCGTACAAACACGAGCCGACGTCACTTGGCTTTAAAATAATTTATGTTTGACCGCGGTTATTTTAAAATCCTCGTAAACAGTGCGTTAGTGCCTTTGGCAGCTGCTACCTATAAAACTCGAAGAGTTCAAATGCTCTTCGAGATGACGACAAAAGTTCATATTCGAGGCAACGATATACGCTATTTAGCACTTACAATGTCGGTGATATCGCTGAGAGCTTACGTGACCGTTGTCCTTGGCGCTGTTACTTTGAAAAAAAAAACGAATAAAATTCGGATTTGGTTAAATTTTTGGCCATTAGCGTTAAGGAATTATATAAGCAATGTTGTTCCTCTGCAAGAATTAATACACCATAAATCCCGGACTTTGCGTTTGATAACCATTCGTTTGTAAATTTTATAGTAGTTCCGGAAGACTTTCTTATCTTGTTTTCTTCTATGACGGCGAATCTTCCCTACGAATCTCGATGGGAATCTGCATCGTATTTCGCAAGTGACTAGACTTAATCAGGTGAAAGTCATGGACCAACTACGAGGAACGGCATGTTCTTAGAATTTACTTTGATGGATGTAGCTGCTAATGAGGTTGCAGGTGAGCGTATAAACAGCCGTCTCTCGCGTTTTTTTAACCTGCTTTGTGGGATCTCGATTTCTTACGCAAATAAAATGTATAGGGTTTAGCTTTAACATTCATTAAATGCACTACAGCAAGTCTAGCGTTTCTACCGTTTGACATACCTAAGGAAAAATTATTCTTTTCGTGTCCTGCTTTCTTCGTATGCTCGTAATTGTTCGCGTCCACGTATTATTGCATGCCTTTTGGCTCATTTTCCTTCTTACCCTTCCCCTCCTATCTTCTAGGAGTGGTTTGTAACGATCAACTTGCCCATCATTATTGTTTATGTGTTCGTATTATCGTTGAATATTTATGATACCAGTTGGCAGACAAATCAGTCAACAACAATAATCACAAAAATGCTAATTTGGAGTACGTGTTGAGCCTTCACGGCTACATTTGCGGTCACGACGCTCTCGGGACCTTCACCGTGCCTCACTCTACTATGCAATCCTCTACTTCCTCCTACGTGTCGTCCTCAACTACAGTAATATTAAAAAGAAACATGTGTTTAAATTAGGGTTGTAAGTTTTATAAAAATATTATTTTGGAGAAGATAGATATATTTATTTGAATAAAACGGATAAAAACAATGTTCATATATGTCGATTTTCTGTTTTAAATATCTACTGATGTACAGTTTTTGGCAACAGCTCGTATGTTGTAGTCTTTCGATGTAAAATCATGGTTGCCTTCACCTGCTCAACTTAAATTATTTCGATGCCAGCATTCCAGGAACATCTCTGTAATAAATTTAAAAGAAGCTTTTTGCCAACGTTAATCAAGCTTATTTTGATTTCATACATCCCACGATGCCTTTCCAGTTCTTCATAAAGTCCCGGTTTTTTGACCAAATAATCGATTATTCCTCCGTTCATAATTTAACAAAAGTCGTTACTTCGCAATTAAACATTTTGATAACCATTCCGACATTTATAGGACACGCATTAAAACTCCATAGCCGACGTGCGTCTGAGTCGCGGTATTCACTCAGCCATTATTTTCCTTCCTTGTCATTTTATTTTTCCCGTTCACTTGAATTTCGAATCCGTAATTCCATCCACTTAACCTATTTATTTTTTCCGCGCTTCCATGCAAGAACGTGGTTAACGAAGGAGCCTTGGCCTGCCCTCAATAGTTTCAAAAGGCAAATCCCCACTCACCGTCGTAACACCGCTCTATCAAGATCTGCATAGCTTCCAACCGCTCTCTCAGAGAAAACATCCTTGGGATCCGGGGTCCAAGCCGCGCTCCCACACACGGTCTTTCATCGATTCGGGAAGAAAATAGACCCTTGCCCAAGGGCGTTAAAAAAGAAAAGGCCCCCGCGTTGCCCGCGGGGAAAAAGGAGGCCGAAAATATAATGAGAGGACAATTTTGGTCGTCAATCTACGGAAATAAATTGTTTTGGTCCGACTGTTGAAATATTTGAGATGGAATTTGGTATCCAAATCGTATAAAAGTGTGCCAGCTGTAACTAATATGTATGGGTAGCTAATCATATTTGATTTCTTGAGATACAAAAATCAGAGTCGTAGTGAAATATTAAAAAAGCTGTGGAAAATACAAAGTTTTCATTTTATTTGCTCAACTGAGGAACTCGGTAAAACATTTTCTATAGCCGAGGAAATATTGTTTTTTTTCTCTTATTCAAATAATTTATTCACTATGGTTGTTAAAACTAGATCACAAAATAAAATGCTATCAGCAATAACATTCATGGCGTGTCAAGCAAATCCGTTTTGGATTCTATCGAGGCAAGTGAATCATAGGTTGGCCAATACTGTAATAGAGTTTTCTAAAAAAAACAAACTTAGGCAGTGGTTGGCATAAGGCGCTGAGGTCAACGTGACTAACTTAATCTTTACTACGTGCCGTTATCATTCCGCGAAAGGAACTGCCATTTCGGTCGTTTCTGCTGTGATTCTGCCTCCGTGGTCGCGTGCCCTACATAACCACTAACTCTTTCTCTCTCGAATACGAGGACAAAATTATTGCAATACATACATACAAATTTCTGAAAGATAATTTTGTTACTGTGGGATCGTTCAGAAACGACCAGGATGGATCTTCAACTTATTTATATTTCCGTGTTGCAATTTTCACCACCTCCATTTTAGGATTGTTTAGTCCTGGAATGTCGAGGGCACAGCTACTGTTGCGGGCGCTATCAAATCGTGTCGGTTGCTTACCCATATGATAAGATAAAAAGTATCTACCTGATACACAGTAAGTCAAAATGATTTGACGTTTGGTAAATAATTATAGGCAACATTCCATATTTTTCGTCGCTTTTTCCTTTTTCTCAGTCGATTGCTTCTGAAATAGAAAATTCTCATGAACTCTTTAAAGTTGTCAGAGCTCGATGATTCCAATGTTCATAAGATCTGTATCTGTGTATTCCCATGCAGTTTTAACATCCTTAATTCTACAAGTTACGCTATTTTTAAAATCCATGAAAACAATGTTCGGTTCGATCGAGACATCATATCCTGTTTTTAGTGGGGAAATGTTATCATTTTGAAAGTAAATTCTGTAATATCCAAGAAAACATTCACACACGGGCTGTTGACCTTTTCTAATGTTGTTTTGAAATAGAAGTGTTTGTTTACTCGTTTTTTATCCGACGCGCTCAGCTTTTCCGTTAAAAAAACGCAATTCACGCGCACATGATTTTAAGTTTGGATACTCTTGTGAGAAATGCGACATCAAAACTCTTAAAAGGTGACGTCACGTTCGGAGTGAAACCATTCCGAATAGATTTACCCTTCTAAAAGCTCATTAAACCGGCTTTCGCTTCCACTACTCAAGTTACTCAGTCGTGACGAAACATTTTTACAGAATACCTTAATGCAGTCATTTATAAAATGCCTTAAAGCGTCTCCCGCAAATAACTCAGTTTCGAATATGACTTTACTCCGGCTGTTGGTATTTTATGTCCTTTAATTCGTAAGTTAGCATTAATTACGAATTATTTCCATTTCACCTTCTCGTATGAGCATCAAATTAGCAATGCCTGTTGTGAATATTTGGAGGAGGAAACGAAGAAGTGTCGGTTGGTTCAATGCTGTCGGAGCTTAAAACTGTTTCGTCATTCCTTCCGAGAAATATTTGAAAAGTTCAGGTGTGACTCATGGCCTCAGAAATTTCTGTGCGTGGTCTTAAAGTTTTCACTGTCATACAAACTCATTTAACGGAAGAGATTTTGTTCTCTGCCCCTACCCATTGCCATCGCTCCTTATGGAAGCCATATTTCTTCTTTACCTTTCCAGTACGCCTCGCCCCATCGCATCCGCCATTATCTCTGTAACCGCATTGCTTTCGAATCCGACACATAAAAGTATATAGACATTCGCAGATTTAGCGCACTCTTCGTGATAAAGAATCTTTTACCGATACTGTCGACCTACTTTACTGGGAGTTGAACTGATGAGATTTTTAACGTAGGCTGAATCGCCTAAAATGAAAGAAAATTCTCATGCGCTAGAATTGATATTTTCGTTAATTTTGTCCTTATTTTTTCGTCGATTGCTTTACGTATACCAGATACACGGATGTGTTTAACGCAATGTTAATTTTAAAATTCTTAAGCCCGTAAAATTCAATTTCTAAATCTCGTAAACGGACTGCGGCTTTCGCGTGCGTATCCGATAAGACCCGGAGCCAATGGCGATTTTTAAGAGATAAATTCATCGAAGCGGCTACACGTCAGATTGCGATGGAAAAATCCTTGCGATAATCGTAATTTCTACTTTAATCCGTCGCTGACAGTATAAAAATATACTCCCGGCACGTGCGTCCCTGAGAGTTTCCCTCTCGGCGTTGCCTTCTCTCTCTCTCTCTCCAACCTTGCGAGGGAAGTGTAGCGGTGGGTCAATGGTTCCTATTGGGTTCGGAGGTGGGATCTACTCCGCAGAGAGTGCTGCAGTGATCGATAACCAGCCCCGCCGGAGAGATCCCTTTAAGACAGAGGTAGACAACCTCCCGTCCTGAGGTCGGCATTACGCTCTCCTCTATATCGACGCGCAAGTATTTCTTTAACGGAAAGTCTATCGATATGATTTATGAATGTCCTTTTTCCGCAGTATTTCTAAGCTAACCGACATCACCATTGCTGGTGCTACCCAATGCATCGACGTCGTTATTATTCAATCGTTTATGGAACGGAGAGGTTAATGGCGTAGGAGTTAACGTTCTCTTAGCTAAACAGTCGAAACCACTCCGATTATTATAAAAAACCAATATTCGTCAACCTAGGGGTCGAAACGGCAGGCAGAGCCAGATGGTCACCAACACCACAGGTCATGCAATGATGTCTCTGCTCTTCAAGTTATTTATCAAGAGCGTGCACGACACGATTTCTCTCGCCCCACTGACCTTTGCCAGTGGAATAATCAAGTGGTTGTCTCGCTCACGTTCGCGACGACTTGGGTGTTTATGTAAACACAAGAAACAAATATCCCCGGCCTTGATAATTTGGATCGGGAGGAAGAAGGAAAAAACAGGCAAAGGGATATATATGTGTGTTAGTGTGTGTGGGAGTAAAGGTTCATTTATCTTAATTACTCCCCGCATCCGCTTCTTTATCATAGAAGATGGTTTTATGATCAATCGGAGGAAAACAACATTGGGAATTGCGAAGGTCATGACGTTGAGTTACGCTAACATATTTATCTTATTCGTAGCCTATAGGCGATATTATCAATCGACGCCATTGCTCGGATTCCACGAACTCTCCTCGAAACAGCCAGCCGATTCTAGGAGAGTGACATCTGACGTAATTCTGTTCGCGAGTACTACCGCTTGAGGACCTGGATTCGAATACCATCCTTGCTTCATTTCCGTGATATCTCGTAGATAGCCGTTAAGCCCATTAAATTTACGTCAGTTTTAAATTAGGAGGCATCGAGAAAATATTTTTAAATAAGCAATAAAAATCAACTGCCAATTGAAAATTTGTCTCGCTCCCTGTAATTAATAACCATTGGTTGGGTTGGGAAAACAAGATGGGTATTTCGGATACAAAGAACCTGCCATCAGTGGTGATTTACGGTCAGTAGATTCTAAAAGAATGGTTCTCTTAAAAAATCTACAGCCGATGTATCAGCACTGATGACAGCTGCTTTGTAGCCAAAATATGTATCGTTTTTATGACTTTTGGAGAGTCCTAGTTTGTCCATTCGATTTTGGCCATAGGTCGAGCTCGATTGTTCTCTTTCATATTAACTGCTAATGCCGAAAGAAAGGAAAAATGACTGCAGAGAAAAATTGGACGGTAAGTAATACGCCAATGGAAAATCAAATTTGAAAATCTCACCGCGGTAAACCCTAAAATGCGGTCAACATGTTTACAGCAAGCGGACTTTTTTCCGCTGTTTTTTTTATTTTAAACGATCAAGTTCCACCGTAGGGCATATTTGAAAACCCTCTCGTGCTGAAAAAAGCAACCTTTCGTGGCCGGAGGAAGAGAAGAGTTGCGAAACAATATGGCCTGCACGTCATATCTCTTTGCGGTTCTCCTCGTGTCTCTTTCAGGCGTATTCTCGGTGGAAATGTCCGAAAACCACACCGCGTCACGACCACCTCCGCATAAATTCTGCCTTGGTCGTGCGTGGGTCAACGTATGCATGCACGAGTAAAAAAATTTCAGCGAGTTGTGTGCATAGAGGTGCCAGCATATGCAGCCTCCCTTTGCCGTTGCCGACACCGGTTTTTCATTCACGAGCCCCAAAACAAAAGTAAATACAAACTTTGCACGTACGGTCTCGGTGTTTGCTCTTGGGAATGTTGTTGATCGCTCTATTATTCATGTATTTCGACCGTCGTCGCTCCAAAAACTAGATTGCTAGATTCTGTCGCACAGTCTATGTACATTTTTAGGCATCAACTTTTCCATTAAAAGTGATATTTATGCCGAATCGAAATGGAAGGATTTATGTATTATGGAAGAGTAACTTTTCATGTGGTACACGAAAATTTTTATTTTTCCAAATGTCCTTATGATTAATTTCAAATTTGGCATCGAGATACTTGATCCTCGGTGCGGTGCCGTTGAATAAATGTAAGCACCGACTTAACACTGAAGTTCTCCTTTTTCGATAATCCAAGATTCTTTCTCGTCCATTTTGACAAGATTTTCACGTAAAAGTAAGTTTATTGGTTGCAATTGAATCCCAATTAAATTGGAAGGACTCATTTTATTTTTCCTTTAAAACTTGATTGATAGTTGTAGAGTAATTTGGTTACGTCGGAGAACGGTCCGAATCAGGGGCGGACCGAGATATGTTGGTGCCCCTGGCGAGAAACCTCTCCAGAGCCCCTTTTGTTATGAGGTTTTTAAAAATTTGTTAATTTAGTCATTGCTCCGAAGTAATTGATAATGAAAAATTAAAAGGAATTTAATTTACATTTCCGCGTGTTCGGCAATATAAATTGGTCTCAAACATTTATTCACTTGCAAGTAATGTATAGACTGATGGTCGGGATAGCGCCCCCAATACTTTGGCGCCCCGGGCAGCCGTCCGGCTCGCCCGTACCTCGGGCCGGCCCTGGTTCGAATTTATGTTTTATACAGGGTGTCAAAAACGTTACTGTGCACTAGATTATTGAAAGGTTTATTATTATTATATGTACATCAATGCAAGAGTACATATGTTAATTATAATTTATTAAAATCGAAAAATGATTAAGAACTATGAAAACATCATCTTGACAGTCGAGGAAGAAAAAAACAAGGTTTTCAGCAATCACTGAAAAAATTAAATATTTTTTGTTACAAGCGCACAGTGACTTTTCGGATACCCTGTATTATTATTCCATGGTAATTCTTTGATATCGCTTTGTATTAACTTCCAACACTGATGAGCAAGGATATCTTTCGCAGTTCTTTCGACATCCGGCGTCAAAAGCTTTTTATTTATCCCTCATTAACAGTATTATATAAGAGACGTTAAGATTTCGTCTTTCGGATGCAGACTCTATATTTAGAATGCTGTGCTGTTATCGCGAAATATATTCTCAGCGTTTTATATTTCCTCGCTTTTATTCGTGGAAACCTCCAATTTTTTCTTTTTCCGATCGCATGGTACCATTTTTTTAAAAACGACTTTCCTCCTCGCGAACCATCTTCTCGACTCCGAATCAACATTTTTCCCAATGACTCTCTCTTTTACATTTTCCCGTATTGCCGAAACTTCCATCGCACCCGCGGGGGTTCTCACCTTCTTCCTCGAGGGTATCGAACCCGGAACCCGCGCGACGAAAGAGAGAGAAAAGGCGCCCTGCCAGAAGTAACAGCCCAGGGAGCGGCGTCAGAAAGAAAGTGAGAGTGAGGTGGGGTCGGCGGCCGAGCTGCTCTCTTCGGGGGGAGGTGCGAGGGGGTGGATTGACGATGTTTGGAACAAGGGAAGAGGAGGAAGAGAGAGTTGATGAGATATGGGAGAAAGGGGTGCGGGGGCGGTGGGCTCATTTCGTGAATGAGGGCTAGGCGACCCGAATCCGACAGCCCCGTCAAACTTCCGAAAACGCGTGAAACCGACTCACGGTGGACGACCCGCTTTTGCCCTCCCTTTTTCCTCCTCGAATACGTCAACAAACGGAGGTGCCGGTGCGTATTTTTTGATCCCGCGCGCTTTTAAGCGATGTGACCGAATCCGAATCTATTTTAACCGTTTCCCTTGACTCCTCTCGCCCTTTTAATCGATCACCCCCACAGCCTCTTTATTTGTTCTGCGGGATGACCTCGTAACCCGAAAGAAGAGTTCGCCTTTTTCCTCCTCTTTGTTTTGAATATGTCGATCGAGCAAATACGTTGCATACGGGACAGTAAAATTAGTCCTCATCCTTTCGTTATTTGAGATTGGATGGGATTATTGATTGCGTTGGTCAGAACAGAGGAATATAAGTTCAGATACATTAATAAAGGACTATTTTATGCACGAAATGTCGACATATATTGGCATTTACATTGCGGTAAGTAGGGCGAACACGATGATAAAATTAAAGAAATTAAATAGTTGCGACAAATTAAATGAATTCGTATTAGCCAGATGGGAGAGTGAATACAAATGAGAGGTTTTGAAGTAAGTTGTTGATTATGACCCTTAACAAATACCAAATATCTTGCACTAGTGACAAATGCTATTATTTTGGACTTTCAAGTCCTAAATTGTAACGCAAACCTTATTAAGTCACTGTATGTATGTATGATTATATATTAAGTATTTATTAGATTACTCGGATCAATGTCTTAACGGAAAAAGATGAGAAATTCACTTTCACGTTCATATAAACCAAATCTGAAATGATTAAATGACGAAGAAACTCGGTAATATTTTTGTATTAATTGAGTCGCAATGGTTGATTTAACAGACTTGATTTTTTAATCGGTTTGGAGTAAGTAATAAGAGAGTCAAGTGGTTGTTAGCACGATGAAGTAAGTGCTTTAAATCGGTTCGAGAAAAACCTCAACGATATCGTTCATAAGAATTGACTCATCACAGCGCTCAGCCGTTCAGAGAATCATGTTTAAAGCGTCGAAGTCGACATCCCGACCAGCATCCCATCAGCTGCCGCCTGCTTTTTCCTCCCCCGCCCCACATCCGCCTTCAGCACGCTCTCTCTCTCTTCCCTCCATCCTGCTACGCCCTCGCCTCCGGCTCAACCTCTCCTCCACCTCCTCACTCCTCCACCTCCTCTCTCCTCCACCTCCTCTCTCCTCCACCTCCTCTCTCCTCCACCTCCTCTCTCCTTTACCTCTTCTCTCCTCCACCTCTCTCCTCCATCTCCTCTCTCTCCTCCACCCCCCTTCTCTCTCTCTCTCTCTCTCTCCTCACGCGCACGTGGAATAATTCAGGTCGATTCTATGCATTATTTTTTGCCCGTCTCCTCCTCAGAACATTTCGTGCATGACCTCTCCTCGCTTCGTTTCTTTTCCTACTTTCGGGGACAAATTAACGCGGCGCGGTGCGTTAACACCTCCACGAGCTTCTTTATTGGATGGTTCCGAAAGCGTTAAGGAGGCAAACGTATCTCCGTCGAATAATTAAGAACGATATCATTCCGCTGGGCTTATTCGCGCTATCTGGAAATTGCCCTTTGCTCGTTTTTGGAAAGGCACTCGTGCGACTTCGAGTCTTTAGGAGTCCCGTGAGATGTAGTGGAAGTTACGATTGTGTTTACGTATTTCAGAGTGATACGCGGTTCATTAATCTTAATCTCTCGTCGACTGATTGTGGGTTGTTGATGTATTTTGGTTGTTTTGTCGTTTTTGTCCTTCGGATTCGCTCGGTCGTCGTCTCGTGGACGATGACGTCGCCAGCATTCTCGGCGTATATATACCTATCTATTTTTTAAACCAACTGACATTTTAAATTAGCAAGCGAACTATTGACATTTTTGTGCTTGTAAAATGGAAATACGTGGCGTCATAACATCTTCCTTTCCATTGCTGGGAAAAAATATTAACAGTTGAAATTGAGCGATGAAAGTCATAGATCTTGGTGAAGCGTTAAAACTCTAGCACCGTACTATTAATTACAAATACAACTCCAAAATATAAACATTTAAAATATTTACAAGGATAAGATCCCATACCTTTTAAATCCTTTCAGGACGTCCACCAAAGTCTGTAAATCGTTATTACGTTGTCTAGGTCATATCGATTAGCCAGAAGTCATTGCAGGCATTTTTTTTTGGTGATTCAGCTCGCTCAACTTATTGGTTTTCATTCATCTTTATTACCCAGCTTGAGACGTCTTAACTCTGGTTTCTATTTATCCACCTCCTTACCTTACCTCACACCATCTCTTCTCCTGTCCTCCATCTTTAAGACACGCTACCGTGGCAGGGATGACGTAAGCCTCATTTGTCAGCTCTCTCTCTCTCTCCCCGCCGTCTCTGCTCGTTAGAAACAAACGCTTTTCGATCCATCTGAACAACCAAAGGGAAAGCTGCCACCTGCAAAACGCACGACTCATTCGATTGCATCTCTCGCTCTGCAGACAAATTCACGCTGCGTGGCTTTGCACGAACACGCTCGTTTGAATAAAAGCCCTCTCGGACGTATGTTTGCCGGAAGTCCTTTTTCCACGAGCTTCGCAGACCGCGGACATTATTTCCATTTTACCTTTAAGTCGAAACCACCTCACGTTCGCTTCGGAATGAATAGTTTTTATTTGTCGCTCGTTCGAAACTTAGCTCTAATCGATCGGGATACTGTTTCCCGATGTATCTCGGAATATTTTAACGACTCGAGGCGAGTTATTTTATGCGTCCACCGCTCCTATTGACGCGACGAAGTCGACGTTGCTCGTGGATTTAAAAAAAAACCTCGCTCATGAAAGTAGGTTCATGAGGTTCCGAAATAATTCAGCCGCACATGATCGACCGCTTCCCTCTTTAATTTAAATTTATCATCAACCCTCGTCCCTGATGCATGTATACAATCGACGCGTCATAAATAAAAAGGCCAAACATTAAGATGGAAGTTATGTAGGACGGTCCAACTCCTTCCAACTCTCTAAATAGAGCTCAAGGTTTGACTTAATAGATACTTGTTTGTGGTGTCTTTTATCGAATGCCACCGCCTCAAACGCCCTTCGGATTACATCGAAGCCCTCAGTCCGGGACAGAGGAAACGCAGGGAGAAGTGTTTGTCTCTCACGGAGGCCGTAACGTACCGGATGAGCCTACGAATGGAAGAGGGGGAATGGGATAAACTAAAAGAGGCGGAAAGGTTTCGCAAGAATAAGAAGGTCGGTGAGAAGAGGAATACAACTTCCACTCTGCATGTTTACGCGGGTTCAACCTATTCTCATTCCTGGAATATCTTTTTTTGCACAGTTTGTCATCCGTAGCCTTTAGGTATTTCCCAACTTCCTTTTAATTCCTTGGGGGAAATAACAAGGAACAGAAATGTTGTACTAAAACAAGAAACATGCTTTCATAACGTTTGCGAAACCCGAATGTTTGGCGACGAAAAGACTGTTTATAGCATTAATTACTAAAACAAAACGTACTTCGTTGATTTTCGCGAACCGCCAATGTTTTGCGATACGAAAGTCATGATATTTTATAGAGCATATCTCCGCGGTACTTTTGATCCGATCGCAGTTCACGTCGTTGTTTCCGCGGCTCGCTTTATCATCACGTACGCCGGTAAAGAATGGTTATATCGACCACGTAGTGAAGCTTGATAGATGATGAATAACGGCACGAATCGTCACAGTCATCCATTCCGAAAGTGGCCCATGAAGACACGTGTCTGTCTCCCGTTGGTCCGGTCCGCCTTTTCTCATCTCATCCCCTCCCCCTCCGTCTCTCTCTTCCTCTGTCTGTCTCCCTCCGTCTGTCTCCCCCTCCGTCTCTCTCTCTCCCTCCGTCTCTATCTCCCTCCGTCTTTATCTCCTTCCTCTCTCTCTCTCTCCCTCCGTCTCTCTCTCCCTCCGTCTCTCTCTCTCCGTCTCTCTCTCCCTCCGTCTCTCTCTCCCTCCGTCTCTCTCTCCTTCCGTCTCTCTCTCTCTCCTTCCGTCTCTCTCCTACCGAGCAGCCCCTTTTTGCATTCGCAGACGCCGTGGCCCCGGAGCGATTTTTATAATAAAAAAATAACCGCGCCTGTTTCCCCATCGTGGGTGGGGTTCCATCGCTGGGAGAACCCAGACCTTATTCTCCGATGCGTATAACCCATTAATGCGTTGAACGGTGGAAGGATGCCGCCCCCGTTGTAAACAAAAGGATGTAAACATCTCTCTCATTCACCCTCTTTTTTCGAAGTCCCTAACCTTCGTTAAGGCCTTCTTTCTCTCTCTCTCTCTCTGCCTCGTGTTAAATAAACGACATATCCCTCGCAGACCTCATCAACAATTTCCCAGCGCGTTGCGTCGCTCGTTTCCTCGAAGATGACGATGATGAGGCCACATCCTCCAAACCCCCGCACTTTCTCGCCATGCGTCCCTACGAAAGAGAGAGAGATGGCGACGCTTTCACCGGAAGTGCTATGTGGCGGCCCCAGCAGCCTTAACCTCCCATCTCCCTCCCTCCCTCTCTCTGTTCCATCTCTATGCCGTCTCGCTATCTCCTCCCTCCTCCGGATGGCGAGAATGACTCAAGCAAGCTCTGCCTATTATGAGGACATCCGGATAGACCGTCGCCGGCGCCGTTGTTTACGATATTTATAGACGATAAAGAATAAAAAGTTCTTCTTGATAAAATCTCGAAATGGATCGATCTTTTTCTGAGAAGAGGGATTCGAACGGCGATAGTTTAATTATCTCTCGGTGCCGAGGAGGATGTTTTATCGATTCCGAGCAGCGATCGTCGTTTTGATTTATTGGAATCCGAGTCGCAATTGAGAGGGAGGATGTTATGTTTTTTTTGGATGAGGTTTCATTTTCGCGCGAAGCGTTGGCCGTCCGAGGGTCGGTATTTTTCCCGCCAACGTTATTGCGAGCAATTCTAAATCGAGGCGTTATATTCAAAATTTAGATTTCCCAGAAATCCTCCCGGGTATTTAAAAACTTTTAACGATTAAAGGAAGCGTAATTTTACGCTTGTGCTTTCACGTCTAGCGTAAGAAAAGACTTTTTTTTTATAGATTTCTGCATCCGTAATCATTCGCTTGAGTGCCGGGGCGTACCAAGAGCAATATCTGCATTGCTTGCGTCAGTTGACAACCTTTAATAAAATTAATAAAAAAACAGGTTTTTCAATAGCACACACTTTTATGATGCACTCAAAAGTAGAAAATAATTTTTTTTGCCTCTAAATTTTCATCGAAATTTTCATTTTGTAAATTTGGTGTGGAGACTACTTATATGTATAGGCCACTCACATTTATTCTTCACACCAAATTTATAAAATGAAGATGTCGATGAAAATTTTGAGGAAAAAATGTTATTTTCTACTTTTGAGTGCACCATGAAAGTGTATACTATTGAAAAAATCTGTTTTTATTTATTTTATTATCTACTTTCGAGTCTTCAAGCTTTTTAAAATTTTCAAAGTTATTTCATTATTTACATAGTCCATATTTATTTATATGTATTTTCGAATCTACATCTACATTATACCCTGCAAGTCACCTTTTCGGTGGATGGCAGGGGGTGCAGTGCACCAAGGGTCCATAGTTTTCCTACGTCATCTTTTTCTATTATGGTCTCTTATCGTCCTAGGGAAAAACGATCCTCTATATCGCTCCGTTCTACAGTCAATCTCGCGAATCTTATCCTCACTGTCCTGCCTTCCGAAATACGTCGGGCTTCTGATAAGTCCTGCTACCTCATTCGCTAGTCCCTCCGACATAAATTTTTCCAGTAGTTTAATTCTAGCCTGCAGCCTACGTTCCTCTAACGATGTCCATTTCAGATTTTCTATTAATGATGTTACGCTTTGTTTACTATCGTAATTCCTCTTTACAAATCTAGCTGCCCTGCGCTGAACCTTTTCTATCTCGTTAGTGAGTCCCTTTTCGTAAGGATCCCACACAGCTGAAGCATATTCGACCTGCGGTCGAACCAAGGATAAATAGCATAATTCTTTCACTTTTTCGGAGCTATTTCGAACTATTCTCCCTATAAAGGCCAGCTTTTTGTTAGCGGCACCTATCAATCGGCGAATGTGGGTGTCCCACGAGAGATCACGATGGATCGTGACTCCGAGGTATTTAATCGAGTCTGAAACTGGAATCTCTACTCCGTCCAACGAATAATTATTATTCAACGAGATACTCTTGGTTCTCCAGAAGTTGATGACGCAGCTTTTCTTTTGGTTTATCTCTAACTGCCATTCCTTATCCTTCGAATGAAATTGTTGAAACGCTTATCAAAACTTGATAGATTAAAATGTACCACGAATGTGGATTATGTGCAAAATTTCAGCTCTGTAGCATTCTTGGATCCAGAGATGTAACGCAAAAAGATGTTGAACTATGACAACGCTCAAGCCAACTTTAATAAAAGTCGGAATCTGAAGGTATGATGCGTGCCAAAACTTGAAAGGTTAAAATGTACCACGAGTGCGGATTATATGCAAAATGTCAGCTCTGTAGCGTTTGTGGATCCAGAGACATAACGCGTGAACGGTGGTGAACGACGCTCAAGCCAACTTTAATAAAAGTGTGTAAAAATCCTTCTCCGAATGCTCCTCGAATTAGGGGCGTTCCTCCCTGAGTAATTCGGTATTATTTAGCTTCAATCTAATTTTACGGTCGTATCTCTAAACTTGGCCTTCAAGAGCACGTTAAAACATCGCCAATAAATCCTGCACGCACTTCTCCGTGTCGCAACCGTACTTCTCTTCTTCCCTCATTCCCATGCTACCCTCTTTCCAATGCTACCCTCTTTCCTCCCTCCCTTTTCCCCTTCTCTCTCCCCCTTGATTCCGTGACGCAGGCGTGGGTGCCTACGCGTCGGTTTGGCCAACTTCCCTCCCTCTCTCGACCTCCCCCCGTCTTCCCCATCCCTACATAAACGACGTTTCTCGTGCCTGTTTAAATCCAGCGTCGATTTGCGTCATGTTTTCGCGCGGAATGAGCGATCAGTATTCGCCTCCCGTCATATCTCTAGAAGCAAAGAAAACCGATGGAGATAATTTCAGTTCATGAGCTAACTAACTAACCATACGTCGTACTCCGAAAGCCCGTTTAAAACAAACACTTAAGGGCAGATACGGGAGGGGGGGAGAAAAGAGAGAGGCTATTCTTAATCACCCGCTGGTACGGAGGGAGCGGTAACAACAAGTTCAGGCATCTCTTTGTCGAGTTTACTCATGATAGAAAGAAAAAACTAAAACTATGTATCTTCCACAATTTTTATATAACACGACCGGTTTCGCTACGATCGTAGCGTCATCAGGAGTGAAGAATATCCCATTTATTGAAATGTGGGATATACTTTCGACACCTGATGATGCTACGATCGTAGCGAAACCGGTCGTGTTATATCAAAATTGTGGAAGATACATGATTGTTTTTTTTAAATTTTAGTCGAGGGAATGGTACATTCGAGAAATCTCGTTTTCGCGACGATTTCACCGTACTTGGCATTTATATCCGTTTTCGCGACCCTTAAAAGTTTCGTTCGGTACGTCCGTGTGTGTCAGATCGATGAAGAAGAGCGGTTTTGTCTATAAGGGCCGCGGTGTGGGATTAGCGAAGGGGAAGGTTGATGGGGGGGGGGGCGAGGAGGGCGGGAGAGGCGGAGGAAGGGAGGGGAGGGAAGTGGAACAGCCGTCGGCGAGGCCAAACGAGCCGTTACTCCCGTAAACAGCGCGTTGAGTAAGTGGGACGAAAACGGAAAAGAAACGGCGGCGTGCCTCCCCCTCCCCCCGCAAGCCTCCCCCTTCTCCTTTCTCTCGTGCCACGTTTGTGTATTGCGTCTGCGAGTCGATAAACACGTAGCCGTCCATCCGAGGGAAATGTCGATAATATTTACTGATGGTTTCTCGACGGAAAGTTCACTCACTATGAGGGGTTATGGGAGAGGATGATTTCGTTTAGCTGCATATTTTGGGAGTGGGTTACGGTTCGAAGGAATGAGGGGGGGGGGGGCGTTTTTGAGACGACTCGGTCGTTATATGCGCCAAAATGTATCTGTATAAGGAGGGAGAAGTATAGGAAGAGCTGGAGATGATGTTGGACGGGCTTCGTTATGAAAAGAAAATGTTTCTTGGCGAAGTGCCTGTCGTGTATTTTTTTCAAGGAATTCGTCGTTCTCCTTTTGCTCTTTTTACATATTTTTCTCGACGCTTGGAATTTATCGCCGAAAAAATAAATAAAACCATTGTCATTCCGACTCCTCGTGTCGCTCTCGCACGCAAATTGATTTCGATATCTCGATGTGAACAAGTTCCAAGCATGTTATGTAAATGCTCACGCGTAATTGTTTAAGGCAACAAAAACTGCTTCGAAAATAAAAAAGTAAGAAGGGAGAAAGTCGATATAATACCCCCCTTTCGATGTTTTCATTTTGTTTCTTAGTTGGATGGTAATTTTTCATTTTATATGTTCTTTTAAGTGGATGTTTTTTCGTCATTTACATACGATGTGAGACTCACACGTGATGCTCGCATGATCCTCGCGTCTTCTTTCATATTTGGTGCGTAAATAAACATTGCGTGCAGCCACGATTTCGAGCATAAGTTGTAGTTCACAATAATGTACCACGTCCGAAGCTCGAAACTTCACCAGCATGTCTTTGGAATCGTTTGCGAATCACGTCCCAATAAAGGGATTAAAATTTCGATCCGCCTTGCTCGGGGGAATCTCAAGAGTTGTACGTCGTTTCTTTCGTCAGACGCGGCGATTTTTATTCCATCTTTAGTTCTCTTCGGAGTTTATCACAGCATTTTATGGAAGTTTACGAGAGTAATCCGTTCGGTGTGATTTTCTCCAAGTATTTATATTTCTTTTCCGGTATCAGCATTACGATGCGTTCTCCCGGAATTAAGAGACAAACCGCTGCTCACTACCGGGGAAACTTAAAAAGCCAGGCAACGTCGCAAGTGGAATCGCCAACGTTGCGTAATCGAATTCCGCGCATTTTATTAAAAACAAACTAGTTAGAAGTATCACCTTGGATCACCTTCGCGTCAAAATTCAACCTTAACAACCACCCGATTTTGACAAAATATTTTGCAACCATCTACCTACGTCTTCTCACCTAAATCGTGGAAACGCTTCCGTGTAAAGGCGCGAATCGGAAGTATATAGGCGTCTTTTTTATTTGGCGCTTATTTTGTTGTAGCTCGTCTGTCCCGTTTTGGTGAAAGGTTTTTGTTCACGGTGTGAACAGCGTAACTGTTTATTCTTAGGAATGAGTCGAAGATGACGTTGAAGGTTTGGCTGGTGAGAGAGAGAAAGGAGGAAACCGAGGGAAGACGTAGGGGGGAAGTATTGGGCGCGCAAAAGGTGAGTTGCGGAAGAGAAACAGTGATGGGGAGGGAGGAAAAGGAAGAATCACGGAGAGAGCGAAAAGATGAAGGAATTACTCTCTATCCCCTTCCCTCTCTCTGCGTCGATCTAAATCGTGGATAACCGGACGGATACGGAAGCGAACTCCTCGCCGCCGTCGTATTTCCTGTAACATTTCGCGAATCCTATACCGTGGGATCCACCCTTTTACCGAGTCGGGTGTTTGTCCGAGGATCGATAGAGGGAAGGTACTACATTACGGCGTACGTTGAACCGATTTGCGACGAGCAAAGACCGACAATGCTGCCGACGCCGTCCAGTATCGATCATGTGCCCGTTAAAGACAGGGATCGCAGCACAGGAAGAACTTTTTGTCTTGTTGAAACTGCTAGAATTTTCTTGGATGTTAAATTTTATGTTTATTAAGATTCGTGAGAGGGATATTTTAATGCAGATCGTTCTGCGAGCGACTATGTGAGCTAAAAGTTTTTTGTCGAATTAATTAAATTGTCGTTAACTGATTGAGCCTTAATTATTTTATGAGTTAATAAAAGATAAATGAGAAGTTAGCTAAATTACACAATTTTATTGCATTTGAATTTTGATAAACTATCCTAATCATCTGTATTTCGGTAGCACATTAAAACAGTATAAATGTAGAATTGTATTGATTCAAAATAAAGCCGTTCACAAAAAACCTTATACTGTTCAACTGAACATTATTACCGAAAAATTGTGGAACATGATAAAGAGGAAACATATGCTATCCGGACGAACTCACTTCATCCTGTCGCATTTTATCTTAAGAATGCTTTAATTGGATCTATATTCGAAGCCACGCAAGTAACGAGTGGCACTTTATCGCAATATGGAGCAGTATTGCGTAATTTGAGCACACCCCATCTTTTTGTATCGGGTGCGGCGTCACATCAAGTACGCTTTATGTGAAGAAGGGCAAATAAGGACGTTGAAAATAAATGCGAGCAGTGCGGATGGCGATGCGTAAATATTTTATCTATTATTTAGCGATAAGCAGACATGCGGGTAGATATGAGTCTATGCATATAGAAAGAGATCGTGATTGGATACGTTTTTTACCTTTTGTGATGGTGAATCCATTTACAAAGTTTATCACATTACTGTATAACAGCTGTGTTCTTCGAGTCTTTATTGATTTCTTCATTATAATAATAATCATAATAATTCTTGTCATGGTCTGTTCGTTCCTTTGTATACTCTTTGGTATCATTTTTAGCTCAAATACTTTGAAATTGGGCACACATATAATGTATTTATCTGTGAATTTCTCGAATTATTTCATTTTTGAAATAATTTTATCATTTTTAGGTTTTAAAATGATTTTTTATCATCATTATTGAGTTTACTTTTATAGTATGCTGAGGTAAAGTATTATATATAAGTGTAGGTATATATACAACAGAGATATATATATATATATATATATATATATATATATATATATATATATATATATACTCTATAAATATAGTTATATTAAAAGAAAAGAAATCGTATAGAATAAAAGCTTGATGTTAATTTAAGTTAACGTTGGACATAGCAAAACGCTGAAAATAATATAATGTGTTTAGATTAAATTTTTTTCATGAGCAACTCGGCAAAAACGTGTAGCAGGCGTTGGGTTGAATACCGTGTGTTCTAATTCAAACTTTTAGCGTGACTGCTTGAGTCAGATAAGTGCCGCAGATACACGTCATTCGTAGCGATTATTTCTAGGCTCTTTCCTCCGCACTGCGGTCGATTTATACGCCCACTATCTCCAAACAAGTTCACTTAAGCCAAACCTGAAAATATTATGCATGCCCCTTCGCCCACATCCGGCTGCGTAAACTCCAACTCATTTGTGTTTTAATGGAAGTTCCTCTCAGAGAGGTTGTTTCCAGAATTATTTTTTTCAATGACAAAGATGTTTTATTAAGAACATGCCACTCCCGCCCTCGATGCGTGACGCGTCTTTGGTTTCTATTTACAAATACGTATTTTTTTCTCAGGCACGTTCCGTAAACCGGTGCTATTCTTTTAAACTCGAGGTCTTCCGGGCGAAGCTTCCTCGTCGACTATTTTTTCTCGTCGATCCAAATCAAATAAACACTTTCAGAGAAATGTGTGTTGATTTCAATCCGGGATTAATCAAGAAGTTTGTTCTCTCGAGTACGCTTGAGATTTTTTTAAGGAGTCGAACGTAATTTAGCTCGCTACGCCCTTTTGAGAGTTTCCTCCTTGGCTTTCCTTAATAGTCTCTCTCTCTCCCATTCTAAGAAGCAAACTTCTCGATCAATCGCGTCGCGCCTCGCATGCCGCGATAAGTTTTTCGCGAAAGACGACCTTCACCTAGGGTTGCCACCTCTCCCGGAATTCCGGGATTCTCCCGGAATTGTGGAGTATAAGACACGTGTCTCCCGGCGGGAGGTCAAAATCTCCCGGAATTTAGGAATCTGCCGATCCGTGGCTATACTTACCTTGTTGAAATTTGTAAATTTAGTTTGGCCGGTATATTTAATCCAAAGTAATGGATATCTAATGCAAAGATGTATACTTTCTCGGAGACTCCCTCATGTTCCTCTCAATGGAGATGACGATTTTTTAACAATGTACTCATAAACATTTTTTATTGTTACACTTGATCCTTCTTAGAGAATGTTAAAGCGATATTCGTTGGAAATTCATTCTTGTTTGAAACTTTGCAGATTATAGTGAAGGTCTCACTTTAACTGTGGCTGGTGAGACGGCTAATACTTTGTTGCAAATTAAAGTCGTGCTTTTCTATTCACCAGGCGCCAGCTGTCTAGATAGCTGTCGGCGCATACTGTATTGTTTTCGACCCGCAGCCTAGAATGAGTTTATGTTTTGTCTGATAAATCACTCCGTGAGGTTGGTTTCACATGGTTGTGTCGTATGTGGAGTCAATAATATATTAGTGTTAATAAAATAGGCATTGTCCAGTAAGTATTCATGTGGCTTACATTAAACTATTCATATTATTTTCATTACATAAGTGACTGGTAATTTAAAAAAGTATTATATTTTTACATTTATTCTTTCTTTTAACGCTTACTTATGTGCACTATCTACAGTATATACTACTCTATTTTTATGTGCTGGTTGTCTTGTAGCTATCTTAATAAGCCTGAACATATATAGTAGTATATATAGATACCTAAATACGTTTTCTTTTAGATTCAATAATCATCCCCAGAAAAATGGCAACTTCAAAAAAAATTAAATATTCCACAAAGTTTAATGATGGATGGTTAAATGAACCAGAGATGCAAAGTTGGCTTGTGAAGCGAGATGAGTTTAATGGTGAGTGCAAATTATGTAGTAAAGGAATCTCTGTTAAACATGAAGGAAAAAGAGCATTAAAAATCCATTCAGAAAGTGTGGCACATAAGGTAGCGTTAAAACAAATGACCGAATCTCAGTCGATATCCAGTTTTCTTCAAATTAAATACTCTGATCAAGAAAAGTTAGTTACTGCAGGTGAAGTTACGTCTGTTTATCACGGGGTTAAACATCATCACAGTTACAATAGTCAAGATTGTAACATTAAGTTGTTTCCTGTTGTATTTAGTGATTCCAGCATTGCAAACAAAGTAGCATGTGGCAGAACAAAATGCATAAGCATATGTGAGAGTATTCTGGCACCTGCTGCTCGAGAACTTCTTCTACATGATTTAGCTGATTGTAATTATTTTTCTCTCGGCATTGACGCTTCAAACAAAGCAAATTTAAAAATGTTTCCCGTTGTGGTGCAATATTTTTCATCTAAAGAAGGTATTAAACAAGTCCTTCTGGACTTTTATGAAGACCCCAATGAAACAAGTGCTTTTATTAAAGATCGACTGATTGAATTTCTCAAGAAAATTTTTCTTAACATTCAGTCAGTTTCCTCATTGTCTGCAGATAATGCACCTTTCAATTTTGGTAAACACAATTCTGTGTTCCAAAAACCTTTTTCAGATAATCAAAAACTTTTAAAGGCAAATTGTAAATGCCATATTTTACATAACTGTGTTAAATTTGCACTAAAAGCGCTTCCTTTTGATGTAGAGATGTTAGTTATGAAAGTATATAGTGAATTTTCTGCTTTTGCTAAGCGCACAGAAAAGCTAAAATCATTCTGTCGATTTGTCAATGTAGAATACAAACAAATTCTAAGGCATGTGCCAACAAGATGGTTATCTCTACTACCAGCTATTGAAAGGGTGCTTTCTAACTGGTAGCTTTGAGAGAATATTTTTTAGAGGAAGGTGAAACTGAGTGTTCCCAAATAATATGGAAAGCATTTGGAGAAGAAAGTTCTCCAGCACTTTGCTATTCGTATTTTTTGAAAAATATTTTGATTTTATTTGAGCATAGTGTTAAAATTTTGGAAAGTGATGATGTTACATGCACGGAGTTGCATGCAGTTATGTTAGATATTCGCGAGAAGATTACCAATAGGAAAAATAATAAATCTTATGGCCAGAAAACATTTTATATATTGAGTAGCTTAAATGAAGTGGATAGATTGCAGTTTACTGTAGATGTAAACTATTTCTTTCAAAGGTGCTTAACTTACCTGGAATTACATGGGATGAACTCAAAAATCTTGGAAATACACTAAAATTAGCAATCGATGAAGACAAACTATATGAAGACTTCTGTGTATTCCGTGGCCTCCGTGAAGTTGTAGCGGTTAGTACAAAAAGGCTGGACTTAAGATGGGCTAACTTCTTTTCTAAGGTGAATAAAGGAGTTGGAGAAGAACTGAAAAAATTGTATCGTTTGTGCTCTCGATTCCAGTGTCTAATGCAGCTTGCAAACGACTTTTCAGTGTCATGAATGAACTGTGGTGCAAAAACAGAAACAAACGAAGCATACATCACGTCAAGGCTGAAATCCAAGTCTGCACAAATTTTAATCTTTCTTGTAAGGACTTCCATGCATTTTTACTATCAAAACCAAAACTTTTGGAGGCTGCACGAAGCAATTCGAAGTACAATTTTAAATTTAATAAATAAATAAGGGCTTTTTGAAAAGACACTCTGTTCAATATTTGCTATAATTATGTATAAAATACAATCATTGTCAAATTTAGGTTAATGTATTCTAAATAGTAATTAAACTAGTTTCATAAGTCTTGCTTAATTTTTTAATTCCATGATAAAGTGATTTTAGTTGAATGATTCATCTCTAACTTTATTTTTTAAATTCAACGAGAATGTAGGCTGGAGTCCAGCACCACAAAAAATCAGTTGGAATACTAATCGTTTGTTTAGCAATAACAAATAACTAAGATTTACTGCTTGGGTTATATATTTTTCGACCGAGAGAAAATCTCCCGGAATTTTCACCACCTAAATTAGAAATCTCCCGGAATGAACCTCTCGCTAGGTGACAACCCTACCTCCACCCCCTTTGCCCCCTCCACTCCCTTTTCCCCCTCCACTCCCTTTGCCCCCTCCACTCCCTTTGCTCCCTCCACTCCCTTTGCCCCCTCCACTCCCTTTGCCCCCTCCACTCCCTTTGCTCCCTCCACTCCCTTTGCCCCCTCCACTCCCTTTGCCCCCTCCACCTCCTTTGCCCCCTCCACTCCCTTTGCCCCCTCCACTCCCTTTGCCCCCTCCACCTCCTTTGCCCCCTCCACCTCCTTTGCCCCCTCCACCTCCTTTGCCCCCTCCACCTCCTTTGCCCCCTCCACCCCTCTCCCCCTCGGTCTCCCAGTTGCGGCCATGGAACCACAGACAACACCTTTCGCATTCTGCCAGCCATGCACGACCCTTCCCCTCCTCATATCTTTTTCCCTCCCACCTCTCCTCTCTCCCTTTTTTCCCCCATTTCGCCTTCTCTCCGCAATTACTTCCAATTACTTATTTTCTCTCCTTCATCTCGCACGCCCTATTCATACACCCTCGCTCTTTCTTCTCTTTCCTTCGCTGCGAGCTAAATTTATTCTCGGTGTTATTATCCTCTTCGTATTTTTTTCTTCTTCCTTATTTTTCGCTCTATCCTCGCTTTTCTCCTGATCTTTCCTTGTGCTCTAACACTGTTTCTTCCTCCTTGATTCTTTTTCTCGGTACTTTCTGCATCATCTTTTCTTATAATTTTTCTTAGTTGCACCTTTCTCCTTATTCCCTCTCTACTGTTCTTCCTCTTCCCTCTCATTTTCTCTCCTCACCATCTCCTCAGTCTATTTATTCTCTCATTCTCTTCCACACATCTTCCCTTCAAGATTCGGTCTCCATTTATTTCTATTCTCATTAATCTTCATATCTCTCACTTTTGTTATTGAGTTATTTTTCGCTATTTTGTTGACCATGGAACTCTATAGTTTCAATATCGCCTCAGATAAAGAATGTTTTGTTTCTCTGTACTTATCCTTTAGTTTCCCGTCCCCTCCTTTCCTCGGTTTATCCATTTTTTGCTCGTTTCTCCATTCTTACCTTACCATCTCAGTCTGTTTCTCCCTCCATGCCCTCCATTCTCCGTATTTTTCGTCTCCTTCCCCGTTCATTATCCCATTACCTCTTTCACCTCTCTCTTCTCCCCTATTCCCTCATTCCTCTCCCTCCGCTTTCCTCTCACCTGTTCCCGTTTTCTCTCGAGGCATCCGCATGCCGTCTTGTTGTCCCCTAGCCTCGCCGTGCCCGATTAAGGATGGCCGAGGGCCAGAGAGACAGACAAGAGAGGAGGTGGCTTTCTGGCGGCTGGTTGGCTGCCATCCTCCGATGTGCCATCTCACTTATATCCGCTAACCTTTCGTTTTCTTGCCCTCAAAACGTCGCCCGCTCTAGAAATTCGCACGTTAGAAACCTCTGTTTGCTTATTTGCTTATTTGAAGCCACCGTCAACGCGTTTGAGGGGGGGGGGGGGTCAATAGGACGACGCTATAACCAGTCGGTGGAAAATTTTTGGTTGGCTCTCCTTTTTTGGGTTATGCAACGCGGAATAAGACATAAATCACACGGGAAGACTATATGGAATTCAAAAGAAGAATAGTGCTTACTCGCGCGATTACCACGTTCACATAGTAATAACATTATTTAATTTAGAAGATTTGTTTATTTTATGGTTTTAGCTACGGGACTAAAACTTTTGACTTCCTTAGAGTTGCCTCAGTTATTATCTGTCGGCTTTGGTAGACGGGTGTTTAGAATTCTGAGTATCTGCCGACGGATGCTAATATCGCGAGTTCGAATCCTGCCGAGGGCATGGATGTTTGTGTTTGTCTTTCCGGGGTTAGATGTAAGAACGGACTGGATTGTCTTAATCTCACCCTTGCATAAAGACGGATTATTGTTTTCTGTTGTATCTGTATTATTATCAGTTATAAAGGAAATTGGCCATTCATTGAAGCAATGGTATTTATAGTTCAAATGATAGCGTAACGAATTAAACTGATGCTTTAGTTTTTTAGTCCATCTAATTGAACTAGGGAGTTCAACGTAGCTCATGCGAAGAAAATTAGCATATTAACGATTCGGAATGTGAGAAAATCTAAAAAGGCAAAGGCTTTAGATTTGCCATTTAACTAATTAATTTATAACTCAACTCTGTGTGACTAATAGAAATATTATTAATAATGACCGCGGAATGTTGGCGTGATGATTGTCGGCAATTTGAAGGCGTCGCTTGATGGAGGAAGTTAAGAACGTAACAAGCATATGTATAGTTTTCTTTTTTATGTCACGGTGAAACATAACGTTCCTCTCGGAGTGACCTAGTTTTTCCGCGAAGAGATTTGTTTTTCAACACATGCGGACGGTTTTTACCGCGTTACATAAGCCGTTGACCATATGTGTATTTCATTACGGGCGAGATTATAGCTTTGTGGATACCTCACTTTCTTTTTATAGTTGCAAGTGTTGGGCAATGATAAGTGGTATAAGGTACCATCCCAGAATGTGTCTGCCACTCGACACTGTCGATTGTAGCGATACCCTGTGAACTACTCGTAAGATCTGATAAAACAATGGATGAAAGAAATTCGATTCGAAAGGTTCTCTTCTTTGTAAATATTTAAATTGTAAACTTGCGCCGCAATGTTGGATTGTATGTGAAGTCTAATTATTGAAATTTTCCCGGTGAAAATATATTACGAATTTCTTTTGAAGATGCTGCCGGGCCATAGCGATGACTTCTTCATTCCTTTTATGGTTTCGCGGTTGGCGATGAGGTGGCACTGAAGTTGCTGTGGGATAAATTGACACCATCATAATTCGAAAGTTATTTTCAGAATTTGAATCGCTCACTTACCTGAAATTTATGGCGTATGCGCACTCCCGTCTTATTTACACAATCGATTTTCGGGGCGGTCAACCTTTGAGTGATAATTATGTTTGTAACAAGTGATATGACCTATATATTTCCTCTTCAAAAATTACCAAGTCCTCTTATTGCGATTTTTGCCCCTAAGACGGTCCAGTCCGTCGGAGCTGAACAGATGAGAGGTTAGTGCTAAATCCTAGTCGTCAAACTTGCTGTCTTCTCGATGATTTAACGCGACCCTGCCGTTGTTTGCGTTCAAATGCTGCCTACATTCAACAAGTATCTTATGTACTTCAAGGCAAAATATGTTCACTTTATTTATTGATTTATGTAACCGAATCTTCGCCAAAGTTCGCGACTGGAGGAGAGTTAAATTTTTACATCTTTCATTTTGAAATTACTTTGACGTTGTGGAAAGTTACATTTCAATTTACTGAGGTTTTTATGCAGATAGACTCCAAATTAATTCTATGAATCCAAGTTATAATTTTGTGGTTAAAAAACTAAAACAATTGCATTGAACTAGATGTCCATAAACCCTAGTCTTTGGCCCTGTTGTATCAATAAATTTAACAGCATCGCCCTAAATAAAGAAATAGAAAATCGTTTAACGGAAGATATATCGAATGTGTGACTTATTCATTGACCGTGTCTCGCGAATTCTACACCCGGAAACATTTGGCAAATCATAATTAAGATAGCGTTCCGACGACTCTCTTCAACGCAAACGTAGTCAAGGGAAATGTAGCAACAAGTTTAGAAATCGCTTTCTGAAGCTATCTAAATGGAACGTTTTTTATCAATATGAACCTCTTAAAGAAGCAAATTTATCTTTATAAAAATAACGTTCCGAGTTCACGGGAGTCAGCCTTTTTATGTACATAGAATGAAATTTAGAGAAAGTGGAAACGAGGTTGGTGAAAATCTAAAGAATGAAAGAGCAGCCTTTCACCTCGAACGTTGCACAACAAGTAGATCCGGAAAATAAACACAGAATCGGGTCACAGACTCTGTATGATCAAAATTAAAGATCGTTTAGCTACAAAGCGCCGCTCAACCTTTCAATAAACCTCTTACTATAAAGCCTGCATTTACCGGTTCTTAGAATGCCGAAATAAAAATATCGATGCGATACCAGGTACTTACGTTCACCTTCTCACTTGAAATGTACGTCATTTTTGGGGTTATAGCTGTGAATGATACATTGCGATATTAGGTACGTATATTTTGGAGAATCTGTACTTGGATAAATCGTAAACCGTCGTGGTTAAAGGAGATCAAATTATTTAGACTCGACCCAGAAAATTTAATCCCAAAAGGTCGTTGGATTGTTTCCTGAGAGGAAAATCCTCCGAAATGGATTTTCCTTTAACCTAAAATAACCGCCGGCATTTTATATCTATATGTTTCCGCTTGAAATAAGGATTAGGTCGCTTAATTGCGAATGTTGGATGGAGGCTGGGGGATAAAAAAATAGCTGCGAGAGACCTCGTGGTCGTTGAGCTGACCATTAGAGTGAATAACATCGTCACGTACAGAGAGGGAGTCATACTTTCCCTCCCGCCCACCTCCTCTTCCTCTCCTGTTCCGCTTTTTTTCACGAGCCTTATTGGGAGCGAGGACGTGAAACCCCGCATATAGACGGGGAAGACCTAGCTGAAGGCGAATATGCAAAGCTCCGTCTCGCCGCACGCTCGCTGCATCCCTCGGCTGTTTTTATCGGGACAGGAGTAAACATTTATTCGTTTGTAGTTGCTTACGGAAGTTTATATCAACGAGGAGGATCGCGTCGCTCAACCTCGCCGACGGCAAGCGTATTTGCTCACAAATAACCACAAACGGTCAAAGTCTAGCCATAAAAAAATTTAATGCATACGATATTGTGTCGAGTTGCTTAAAATCAATAAATTTTATTACATCTACAGATATCAGTTATAGTGTAGTGTATTCAAACACGAAGATGGGATTCGCCGAATGTTATTATAGCTATGGCTGTAATAAAAAATTTAAATACGAAGCAGCAACTGGAGCGTAGCGTCATAGCTATATCTTACAACGGACTTAAACAAGGCTAAGGTTAGAGGAAAAAGAATTACTTCGTGTAAACTTCCTCGTTTTTGCTCAGCGATTCCAATCGAGGTCGGTTGGTACGCCTTAAAAAAAAAGATTCAGGAGGAAACTTCGCGCCTTATGATTATTATCTTTCAATATGTGATAGTTGCCGGCTAGATAAATTAGGTGCCATTGCGAGATTTGTTAATGGCCTTGACGACTAATTTCAACATGTTTTCGTAAAAATTAATATTTAGTAATGAAAAGAGTTGAAATACTGGATCCTTTAAAATGCGAATAAGTTGCGCGTCTATAATACAACATCCCAAACAATCACAAATAGCAATAATAAAAATGGAACAACTCGAAATGTCTGGCTTAATTACAAATTATGAAGATACTTTCTTACCTTACCATCTGATTCATTTCTCAGTCGTTGCATCCGCTTTTTCGATTTTACTTTTCTACTTTTCATTAAAAAAAGGATATTAACCTATTTTTATCTTCGATTTTGTTCGATCGGTTGGCAACCTGAACTTTAAATGATTATTGAGGCAACTTGTCAAGGTTTTCTTTATCTTTTTTCCGGTTTTGTTATCTGGAATAAAAACTTCCCTGTTTGGCGGTTACTTGAAACATTTGCCATTTCATTTTCCGTGACTTGCGCCATCAATTATAACGAGTCGAATTCCGACTCATTGAAAAGGTAAATTTTTCGAAGCGTCTCTTCCGAGAAATGTAGACGTTTCTCGTCAGCTCTGTATCCTTTTTGCGATTTCCACTTAAAATGATGAGTTAAGACCTTCGTGAATCAACTCGTCGACATCTCGTGGCATCCATCGAAAGAGGAATCTGCATGCCGTCGTGTCATTGAGCGTCATACAACCATTACCAGCAAATCGAGTGAATGGATACATTTCTTGGAAAAAATTTGACAGATGGAATCGCCGAATGAGCCGTTCAGATTGGAATGGCTGTGTCCGGCATGCTTGATTTTTTTTCACCTTTTGACCGAGATCCTGGTTGGAAATTAATTGCGGACGGCGTTTCGATCCGCGATAGATATGCGGCGGCCCTTGAATGAAAATACACACTCGCACGCTTATTTACACCAAGGAAAACTCGATTCGGTTGAGTAACGTTCACGTGTGGGTGAAAGTGAATCTCGGATTTTCCCTTCCCTTCTAAGAAACAGGACAGGTCGCGATATAACATTTAAGAATGCAATGCCGCTGCTTGCTGCCCTATTCAGCGCTAACTATCCTATCTCGCGCTATGTACAGGATGATTTTTAAAAATGTTAACACTTATATGGGGTTTATTTTTTATCTTTAATTTATTTGTAAACATTTTTTGTGATGCTGACAATCTACTTGCTCTCAGCGGATATCTAAGCATGCATGAAAGCGGCCAAACATCGCTTCCAGAGCTCTAAGGTACATCTCTGGTGGTATTGATTGGATGACATCTGTAATACTTTCTGGGAAATCATTCAAATCCCATGTCTTTGTACCATACGTTCTTTAAACCATACCCCACTGCCAGAAATCACAGGGTGCTAAATCTGGCGAAAGAGGAGAAAAATCCGGTCTCAGAAAACCCGTATAAGTGTTAATATTTTTTTGAATCACCCTATATCCAAACACCTGGTGTTTCCATTACCGCGTTCCCTTTTAATTTATGATTTTGCTACTCACTCCGTAAACCTAAAACGTTCATTTACGTCTCACAATCAGTGGGGGCACGTAGCTAAAGTAATTTTTTACTTTTATTTGAAGGTTTTTGTGCTACTGTCCTTTATCGAATTCAGGGTTTCCCAAACTCTTTTCGTCGCGTACCCTTATGAGTCTTATCAATCAAATCAAGTACCCTCTTAAAAATTGCTACAAGTTATGTGTCAAATTATTGTTATTTTTCACAATTAATATCCGTCCTCTTACTGGATAGGGAGAAAAGGGTTTGAGAACAACCGCTGCCCTACATAATACGTAACATAATTAGACAAAAGGTTTATAAGTGTCACACACTTCCACTTTTCATGATAATTTGCAGTAGGACTCTTTTCTCAGTTTCTTTTTTGGTGTAACTATTCTGTAGTTAAATATTAGTTTTGTGCCAAGTTATTTTTAGCATTTTGGAGTATTTCACTGCTCCATTTATTGAAGGAATGTGAAGTTTAATCGCTATACTCTTAACTGAGGTTTCTGATGTATGTACAACGTTGAAAGTAATATTTATTGCATTGCGCTTTGTGCTTAAGAATGATACCGTCATACAAAGGTTCGGTTTCTGTTGTACTATTTTCTTTAGTATTATCTTCCTACTGCTATAAGAAATACTTTTCTGAGAATTACTGTCAACTTTACTAAGTATTTCCTGAAAGTAGAAATAATAGAGCATACATTGGAATTTGGACAATTTAAAACGTCCGTGAGGCGAAAAAAAGATTCAATCGTGCTAAATGTGTATTATAGGAAATTTTATTGAGTAAGTGGGACTTTTTACCACAAAAAAGGCGAATTTTAATAATAAAAAATTATACCATCCGCCATTAAGTCAATTTTTTTAAGTATCCCCTCGTACCTATCAACGTACCCCCAGGGGTACGCGTACCCCAGTTTGGGAAACCCTGGTCTAGTTGATCGAAAACTATCGATTACGCCCTGAATTCGTCTCTAAAGCTTAAACGCAATAAAGAAATCTACAGAGTATTACGCTATCGGGGAAACTTGGCTCGCAGAGATACCCTTCTGGATGAGTTTGTTTGTGATCCAAAGGCGTAAACAATCCAACCGCTCACACACTGTTATTTAAGTACAGAAAGAAAAAAATCGGGTGCCAGCTTCGATCCAGTTTACAAGGCAACGAACGAGATAAAGAGCGAATCCGACCGCGTATCCGTAATATCGAGACTTTGCGAACACTAATAGGAATGAAAGTTGTAGCTCGCCATCCTTGGTCGCATGCAGAGTATCACGTAGCTACCTGGGGGAGCCAAAACAAAAACTCCGCAGAATGCGTTCATATCATCATTCCCGCCTCCTATTAATCAAAACGTTCCGACTCCCCCTCGCACACAATCCTCCATTGAGAAACTGCCTTCAAATTTAACGCGGTATGTCTCGTTAAAAGAATTCTTCGATGCCGATGACATTTTTGTAGGAGGGATTTGCGAACCGCGCTATCTCGGCATTCTTCATCTAGAAGGAAGGAGCGATGAGGAGGAGGGGGGGGGGGGCAGAGGTCACGAGGGGCCATGCAACGGTCACGTCGGAGCATGGGAGACATCGACCGGTGAAGAGAATGGAAGAGGTCGAGAGAGGGAAAGGAAAGAGGGAAACGGAGAAGAAGGGGGAGGGAAAGAGAGATATGAGGAAAAAGAGGGAGGAAGCAAGTGGAAAGGGGAAGGCTGGACGAAGGGATAGGATTAAAGAATGGGCGGGTTCGAGAGCAGTGGGCAGTTACGGTTTGAGCTCACGACTGCTGCAATCCTCGACAAAAGAAGCTCACGCAACTAACTACTACCCATTCCATTCATAAATATGTAGTCGGGAACGGAGTCGGCATGCGGAAAACTGCATCGCTGGAAGGAGAAAAAAACGACATTATGAGCGTCGAATGAGGAAATAAAAAAGGAGCAAGAGCAATCGGAGTAAAACAAATAAGCGTGGGCTTGGGCTCTAATCCCGCATTATACGTACCGTTTTGAAGCTCTATGTATTGATTTTCTATTTGTTTCCGGAGCGTACCCTCCCTTAATTAATCCGCCTTCCACATCTCTCGACCCTTAACCGTGGTCACACACTCACGCTCCCCCGATTCATACCGTCGCGGAGATAGCATCTGCGCCTTAACCTCCGCGATCAATAAAGGAGTTATCAATCACCTCGCTCGCAGAGCTTTTGACTCGGAAACGGTCCTATGGTAATTCCTCGCAGGAAACGTGGGGAGAGAATTTTGTCGCAGAACGTATCCGCGGTCGAATTTTCTTTTTTTTATGTGATCCTGGAACGGTTTTCTCCGCCGACGCGGCGTTTTTCGAATGCCTCTAGCGAGTCTAGAAACACGTTACATTGTTTGATTTTTCCGCAGTGTTATCCTTTATATATATTTTTTGCTAATATTTCATCGGGAGGGAAAAAACAGCCCGCGGCTACGCTTCCTTGGAAGTGAGGCGTGGCCAGTAATCGGTCGTCAGGGAATGTGTGCGCGCGCGGAGTGCATTGCACCCTGGCCCTTGCTCTTAAGCGCAGTCGTATTTTCCCTGCAAATAGCCTCCACCGTATGGTCTATCTCTTAGAATATCGGTTGGTGAGTTGCCTCTATCGGCTAAACGTTTCGCGGAAATATATGGCGCATTGTAATTTTTATGGTATTACGTGGCAAGAAATGGGGTTGACCTTTGGGTAAGGCCGCAAGAAAGCGAAGAAGTGAGAGTTTTTTTATTTGATAGCTGTAAATATTTCGTTACGTCTACAATGTCGTGAAAGTCGATAAGAGAGATATAAAAACAGGAAAATAATTCAAAGTCTTCCTATTGTCTCTACGATTTGTCCTTTAGAACACGTGCTCTTTTAAAATGTCTAAAAATCAGTAACGTAAATCTGATTCTTGTTGTCTCTTATAATCTGAATCACTGCTTGAAGTAGACATTTTGTGATTATAACAAAGCGGTCCTAATTCTCTACTCTCTGAATAATTTCAGTCTAATTCTCAAAAAGAAAAACTAACCAAATGTCAATATTTTGTGTTTAGCGTCATCTCTGCAGATTTGTTATGCCGTGATGAACGTTACCGTTTATTCGTTGCAAATTAATGCCTGTGCGTTACATTTACTCCTATATAAAAATTTATTTCGTGCGTAATTAGTTTTGTTATTTGGTAGGCTATTGTTAGCCAAGAGTAAACAACTGAATTTACTTCTCGCTTTTACCTCAAATTATGTTTTATTTAAAGAATCCACTAAATGGAGGCATCCACAAATATTCCGTGAAAAGTGTTACCGGCTCCAATTAATTTTTCCATTTAAAATACCAGAGATAAATTTAAATCCCGCTCGTACACTCCCCGAGGTGAGTTAAACCGCTGCGGTCAGTGAAATACAGCATAAATCATTCGGCAAATAAAAGAAATAACGTGTTTTAAAAAATCCAACTTGGATACCCGCCCTGAGAAATTTTTTCTACGTTTCTAACTTTACTTGCTATTTGTTACTCATTCTATTCAGTTAAAAATACTTATTTTACACTATACCAAGAAATATTTCCTTCGATACAGTCTGTAACGCACCACTATCTAGAATCAACAAGATTGGAAAGGTGTACTCCATGTCGGATTACACAGTTCCCAAATGCGTTCTTTGAGATTTCACAATGTTCTCAATATTTTTCGCTCAGATGAGAATTTAACGAGGTACGTTGTAAAATACATGTAGGTCTTCATGTAAAGTGGTCGTAATTATATTCCGATTTTAACCAAAATTGGAATCGGTCAATTAATTTTAACAAAACTACCCAATGCGAAATTTCATCACAATATGTCAAGCGGTTCCCGAGTTGAAACGAAGAAACATTGTAAACTACATGTAGGTCTTCATGTAAAGTGGTCGTCATTGTTGTCCGATTTTAGCCAAAATTGGAAACGTTTGATCGATTTTAGCAAAACTTCCCAATACGAAATTTTATTAACATACGTCAAGCGGTTCCCGAGTTAAAACGAATATTGTAAACTTCACGTAGGTCACCATGTTAAGTGGTCGTAATTGTTGCCCGATTTTAACCAAAATTGGAATCGATCGACCAATTTTAGCAAAACTCTCCAATACCAAATATCATCAAAATACGCCCAACGGTTCCCGTGTTGAAATAAAGGAACATTGTAGGTATTCATGTAAAGTGGTCGTAATTGTTGTCCGAGTTTGACCAAAATTGAAATCGGTTGCTAAATTTTAGCAAAACTCCCCAATGCCAAATTTCATCATAATACGTCCAGCGGTTTCCGAGTTTTAACATGCGGACGGAGGGAAACGACCTCCCCTATATGCGTTCACTTCGTGCAAAGAACACATAAAAAGGGGAGAAAGTCTCGCGAAAACTAGGACTACTCGTAGCATCCGGAAAATACTGATTTGTGAAAACTATCCATTTACACGAGACCATTTGCCATTTTAAAAAAATTGGCAAATGCCTAAAAATGTTGATTTTTTCTGTTTATTAGCTCCCATTGAACTGTAAAACGTCCTAGGTCTTTCCATCCTTGAAACTGGACTCTCTTAGCATTTCTAATATCCTTAAATAAAATTTTATCTAATGAACTAATTATTTTCATTGCCTAGCCATCAGGAAAGACTTTTCGGAGAATACGCAGAGGAAAAAATTGGATGAGAGAATATAAAACGAAGGGTTAGACTGATGGAAGGAAAAACACAAGAAGAAATTAACAAAAGGATAGCATTTTTCTTTTTCGGGGAAATATGGAGAAAAGAAAATGTAAAATTATAGCTCGTAGAATGTTGCAGGGCGAAATAAAACGGAGGCTGTCGTCGAATGAATGATTAATAAGGCATAAAATTAAAATTTCATTCTGGTCGTTAGCTCGGGTTCATTGGATCGTGCTTTCTCTTGCTCACGTGATGCGAGATTTATCTAGTGGTCGGTGACGTCGAATTTTCCCCAACTACATAGTCACGATCTCATGCCATGTTTTTCCAATCTATTTTATTCTACTTGAAGGTTTAACTCCTTTTACGAAAATTAACACTTTTTTCGAATACTCCAGTAATCAATGGTAGCGAATGTAAAAATAAGCGTGAATTACACCATTTAAACTATACATTTGTTCCTATTGAAATAGTCGACTAGTGCAATTCTAAAGTTTGCAATGCTCGTTAACTTTTAACTACTGAGGTGCGGCCTTGAGTCACTATATAATTTATTGTGTCAAATTACCAAATTACCCCGTTAATTTACTTTCCGCTAGTTTGCATTTTACAGAGAAATATAGTGAATATTAACTTTTATTCCTTTTAATTACTTCTTCACTCTCAAGACCTTAATACACTCGGTAAATTCAATTGTAGATATAGCTAGTGAATAAATAATAATAATAGCGATCTGGGAGACCGTACCTCAATTATAATGTGATCATAATTTCATCTCATTTGTTTAAATTTTCCACAGTTTTACTAGTCGCCTATGAAAAAAAATTCAAAATAGCCATCAAGAGTCGAGGCTGGTGCATGTGTACTTAAAACTTTTATCCATTTATATTTTTATGTGAAATATTTGTAATAAGCACAAAATCATCCTCAATGGGCCTCTTTTACGGGGCGAAGAAGTGATTCCTTTCAACCGAGTCTCGGTTATTTCGACAATGATGCCATGCACGAACACGAGAAAGGGTGGGGTTTTTATGCCACGGGAGATAGGCAACGGAAATCCTACTCACTGCGTCATACTACAGGAAACACTCGACCCGAAGAAATCGCTTCCTCGAAAGCTCCACGTTGAGCGTAATTCACACGGGCGCGGTTTTATCGAGTTAAATAATAAAATAATAAAACTGCGAGAAAAAAGCGTCATTACTTGGCCCGTTTACCATCACATCTATTTTCGGCGGTTATCTGTCTGCATCAGCGGTTCCCAGACTTGATCCATCAACGACCCCCTCTTTAGGCAGCCAACTTTATCGTTACCCTCCTAACACCATTCACCTGCCAATAAATATTAAATAAAATATTAATTTTAAATAATTATTTGCGAAAAATTAAGTTTAATCATAAGTATATCCATAGATAAAACTAAAAAATAAAACAATAATATTCCGTCTTCGCAACCTGAAAACCCCCATTTTGGAGACCACTGGTATACATGATAAGATACTTCGCTGTTAATTTTCCCAAAACAAATTTAATGAACGGTAAAAAAGAAACTTCTACAGCCATAAGGCAGTTCAGTAAATTTATTATAAAATCAACTTTCGGTGAATTACATTCGAGAACTGAACTAATGGTCTGCATACTTTACGTGGCTCTAAGAGGTATCTATATCAATTATTCGATGGAGGCCGTTAGCTGAAATCTATAATTATTTTTTTTAACTTACCAATATGAATATTAATAATCGTTCCCATGTTCATCGTAATAAAAAAAATTGATCGCGGTAGTTAAACATAGTCCCGCGGGAGAATAATTTTTTTACCGAAAGTACATACAGTCTCGACATTTCCGTCTGCCCCGCAAATCTCACCTTCATTTGCCAAAAGGTTTAAGATCAATTCAAATTTATGTATGCAAGGGATACGGAAGGAGGAAAAGATTGATTCTGTAAGCTCCTTTTATGAAACGAAAAGCACGAAAAATGGATTTCCTCCTCGGCGTCTTTTTTATTCCCAACCCTACGATATTGCGTTACCGCGTCGCGTGCACGTATTCTTATTTTTTTCGCCATCCCCGCGGAACCGTATTTCCTCTCTCTCTCTCTCTTCCTACCCTTCCCTATCTCCATCCAACCCAATATCCGATCGTTCGCATCTGATCCTCAACTCAAGCGCTTCCTTTCCCGTTTTTTTCGTTTTTCCTACCCTCTTTTCCATCCTCTTTCCGTCGCATTCTATCAGCTAGAAGAGGAATTCCAAAGTGGAACTTCTCCGGCCGCATGCGGCCTCGACTACGGATTTATGCGGTCCTCTCGTTATATTTTATATTAATTATTGGAGACTTCATTAATACTCCATTTTCCAGCAGTGAAAACAAGATTTTTTAAAAATTGAGCCATAATATGACGCCTTTTCATATTTATTGCTCTTTATAAATAAATAATAGTTCGCTTGCGAGGATAAAATAAATTTTTCTTCGTTTCGGCCTTCGCCAAAACACGTAAGTTGCTAATGCGACCTTTCAACAAAGAATTACGTACCAGTCCTAATGCCCCGCCGTGTTTTGACATGTCTGAGAGCGAGTCGAGCCACATCCATTCCCTCCATCGCCAGCTCCTTCCTTATACGTTTCGCGCAAACTCTCTCACTCCTCCCTTATTCACCCACTCCTCGGCGTGCGTGCTCGTGAATATGAGTCACTAGATTCCTTCGTCGCAAATGTTTTTTCATGCCGCATCACTGCTTAGACTTTCCTCCTCCCGCGATTTGTGGAGGATTTGTCCGCCGAATAGCCTTGGCTTGTTTATTTTTCCTGAATGATAAATTTCGTTTCCAGTAAGTAACCAGTTCGGTTCAGTTATCGATAGAGAGCACGACGAAAGGGTCCAAAGCCTTCTCTCTAGCTCGCCTTTGCCCAGGTTTCGGGCGAGACGCCGGCTGCCCTTGAGACTCCCAAATCGATGTGTTTGTATTCCCACCGTTGCCGTTCGCTCTATCGCCGAAACTAAACATAGGTTTTCTCTGTATAGCCAAGGTGGTGCGACATTTGACGAACAAAGGTTACTGGTAATTGAATTTAAGATGCTACGGCGTAATAAAGTTTAGCGAGTTCTCTTGCAAACAAAAAATTGTTTACTTTAAATTTTAGCCTCGCGGTTTGTCTGGCTGTGTTTATTCAATTTCTTTCTTGTTTTTAATACAGTTACTATTTTTATACTAGACTAGTTAAATAAATTCTTCCAACGTGGTTCCACGCGTTGACTACCAGTCTAAAAAAACTCGGGAAGTTGACCATTATTTTGAAGTTTAAGCGATATCTTTTATAGTTCAGCAAATATGAAGGTTTTAAACCCCGGAACGACTTTATGGAAATCCAGTATTTTGGAAATTGTTTAGCTTTCACGCGTTAGAATTTTACGCATAATTCATCGAAGACATACTTATTACACATCTTGTTACAGCAAGGGCAATCTAATCAGGCTTTAAATCTCACGGAAAGGGAGTTTTTTTCAATTCCTTCTTTTTTGTTTTATTTTGAGTCGATATCACCAGAGAATTGTAAGCTTTAACCTAAATTTGCACAGCAAAGACTTTTAACTATATAACCTCCATTCTACAAGATAATATTCGCTTAAATTGCATACCTTCAAATAATTTCGGTTGCAATGTCTTTTTTTTGTTTAAAATATTTTCATCCGTTCAATTACCCATTCAAGAATTTTTTTCCCATTTGCTTAATGGTTAGTTTTCTATTTTTTATTGCAAACTTCAAATATACAAGACGACTGGCATCTTGCCAATGTCCCAATGAAAGAATAATTTACGACGATATTTTTGGCGCCTTAAATTAACCCAGGTGAGGTGGCAAGAATCCCGAACGATTAACTCCCGCGTACCAAAACGCCCGAAAGACGTTAATTAAATTAGGAGCTCGTAAAACAAGGAACGTTCGGACAGAACCGGAACGAAGACGCGTGGCTTCACAATACCTATGTATTTTCCATTTCCTCGCATCATTTTATTTTTTCCAACGGAGTCCGATGGACGCCTCAGCAAGAGGGTTTGTCGCACAACCTTAGGATCGGAGGATGAGGATCTCGATCGAGGACGACGGCGCGTACGTGCAAGCGTGCACTAAAGGGCGAAAAATAGAAAGTGCGTCGTCTGGAAGATGGATCGGATGTGGCATGAACTCGAATATGTTTCCAGTTCGGTCGTGGTGTGACTGGAGAGAGAAGGGGAGAGGAGGATTGCTGGGGGAAAAAGGAGGATGTTTGTCGTCGGAAGGGGAGGTTTTTGCGGGAGATAGGGAGAGGAAGGGAGGCGGTGCGAAATGGAGAGATCTTGTTTATCGGCCGTGGCCTCTTTCTTCTCAGTCGGGCTCCAAACACGCGGCACATAATGGACGCCACGAAGCCTGCGATGGCCGAGTGAGGAAATAAAATGGTCGGTGGATGTTTATGCGCGAGCGGCCGGCGAAATCCCACGGCAATCGTCCTCCCATCCAGCACCCGCAGAGGGAATCGGACGACCCTCCAAGGCCGTTGGTGCCTTTTATAGCGATGAATCCGAGCCCCTAATCGTAATAAGGGTGGAGGACGATATATGTGCATAATGACGCCCAATTTTCTCGACGGACGCGAATTATCTCGTTGGTCGCGTTCGTCCCACGGACCGATCTAATGACAGAGCGTTACGTCGGCCAAGAGCTGGTTTTATTTGTTTTGTTACATTCTAGCGCTTAAACGGAAAATATAACGGTCAAATGAGTCGTTCTTTTTTCTAACCCGCAGGGATGTGGTTATAATAATCATCATCTTGCCGCTCTCCCTAACATATCACATTAATGCGTGACATAGCCGATCGATGTTTGATATACAAATCGGCGGAAAAAGATACATTTGTTCAACTTGTTAAATTTTACTGAGTAAGTTACCTGCAAGAGCATTTTGCTTTAATTGGCGATCTTTGCCAATTCAAATTGCCGGAAAATGTCATTCTATTACATCAATTTACCACACGTTTTCCTCACAGTCGTGGTTTTTCTGCTGAAAAATGACACAAGTTGAAGAATTTTATGGAAAATTAATTAGGTTTTCATATTTCCTACTGCTTTCTGTGAAGATAATTTACTCTTATTTAGTCTACACTAGCTCACTTGGATTTGTTATATTTCAAACAAACACTTTTTTGTTATTCATGAATATATTATGAAGTTGAAATCTTCGATATGTAACCTTGAATCGTGACCTGTCTTGGGACACCCACATAAGACGAGTGATAGGTGTGGCAAATAAGAAGTTGGCTTTTGTGCGTAGAATAGTCAGGAAAAGCACGGAAAAGGTGAAAGAATCCTGTTATTTATCCTTGGTTAGACCTCAAATGGAATACGCAGCAGCGGTTTGGGATCCATATCAGAGGGAACTCAAAGGATTTTAAAAAAATACAGCGGCGAGCAGCTAAATTCGTGAAAAAGAATTACGATAAAAAACAGAGCGTTACATTACTCATCGAAGAGTTGATTTGGCTATCGTTGAAAGCTCGTAGATTAGAGACGAGACTTAAACTTCTTAAATTCTAGATAAATATAGGTCGGATATATTCGTAAATGAAATGAAGGATATTATTCGACAACCAACGTATATCGGACGGAGGGATAATGAGGACAAAATTGTCGAAATAGATAGTAGGACGGAGAGGTATAAGGAGTCCTTTTTCCCTAGGACAATACGTGACCACAATAGATAACAGTGAATAATAATTAGTTAGGATATTGGTGCGCGGTACCCCCTGCCGACCACCGTCAAGGTGACTTGCAGGGTAATATGTAGATGTGGATGTAGATGATATTGAGTTGAAATATCTGTGCTAGAGGTCGGCAACCTGCTCCGGAGCCGCATATGGCTCCTTGAATGCATGCTTGTGGCTCTTTAAAAGTTAGCTAACCTTTGTCAGTCATGGAACATTCTTATTGCGATCACTCGAATCTCTAAAAATAAAAAAGTGTTACAAGTTGTCTCTGTATTTTGGAATGAGACAACAAAATAGTGGCTCTTTTACTTTGAAAGATCGTTGACCCCTGGTCTATACCATCACCGTCCATAAATACTCGAAAAGTTTGTATATTTCATTCATTATTCGAATGGATTTCACATCTGCCATTCATAAAATAGGCTGTTAACGTCCATGACATATAAAAACCCATTTATGTTATTTTGTGACGTTTTTCGTGTTATAGTATGAGCATGCGTCATCAGTATAAACTGTATCGAATATCGTTCGAGTACTTCATGACCCGCAATGTTCTCCCTCTTTCCCCCTTTCCCCTTCAAGTCCTCCAATCGTAGCACGCGCCGAAAGATCAATGCTCCCTCTTCCCCTCATTATTCATTTCATCAAAACCTCGTAATCGGCGCTAATCTTCACGTTCACGGGTATGAACATATTCCCCTTTTTTAATATTCCCGCGCAGCAGTTTTCGAGCGCGGAATCCTCCATATCCTCTTAACCCTGGCATTCCATTCTCGTGTTAAAAAATTTCCGAGGTTCGTCTCCTCCTCTCCCCGCATCCCTCCGTTTTACCTCTTGACCTCTCTCTCCCGGTGCAAGAGGTACTGCACGTCGTCCTTTCCCCTCCGAATTCCCATCTCCCTTGTCTCCTTTCCATATTCCCCTCTTGCGAAAATGTTCGGCAGCGAACATAACCCGAACGGCGCACAAGGGTATCGCCCCTTCTATGCTAGTTTTCCGACTTCCGAATTTCCCACTCCACTTGCGGCAGCCGCCTTCCCGCATCCTCTCCTCCTGCCTTCCCCCTGCCCTCCCCCTGCCCCTGATCTCCCACTCCCTCCTTACCGCTAGCTGCAGCTCCCTCCGAACGGGCGAGGCGATTTCCCCAAGGGGTTTACTCTCCTGAAGACACGCCGGCTACGCTCTCTACGTGGACCGGGTCTCCCGGTGAATGGCCGCCCGAACGGTTGTTCCATTCCTATTAATGACGGGGAGAATAATATATTTCCGCGAGTTTCTTCTATTGATCAGGCAGCCGGTACCCCGCTCCACTGCCTCCGAGTCCACAACAACGATTCGATGTCAAAACGCAAAGACGAATGACCTCGATGGCTTCCGTTCGATTTTTATACTTTGCGGTCTCGCAGTCTTTCTAGTTCTTTGATTTCCATGGGTTATGGTATATTTTTTTCGAAGTCGTGTCGAAAGACGCCTAACAGGTTTGAAAAAATTCCATTCATTTGCGGGTCTGGCGAAAAAAATTTGAAAACACAATACTCGGGGGGTAAGAACGTTAAGGAACAATGGATCGCTTTGATGGCATAAAAATTCTCTTCGTAATTATAAAGGTGACTCTAATGGTTCGCGCGAAACGGGCCGTGTTTTTCCACGCTTCGTTAGACGCGATTAGAGCGTCTCCGTGGCATTCATTCGATCTAGGATGCGCAAGGATTAGGCGAGAACGTTTTTCTTTTTTAATTTTTTCACTCGGTCGGAATTGAAAAAAAATACATCTCTAGCCGAACATTGGAAGTCCGCCGGAGTGACCCATTCATCAACAAAAATGCGTCAAAAAGTTGCGCGTGCAAAAACAAATATAATTCATTCGAATGTTTCGATTCGAAAGGAAAACGGAGCTAAATTAATGAGTAGGTACTCTGCGACGCTATTTTTCGTTCTGTTCTCCGAAACGCAATTCTCTCTCTCTCTTTCTGGGAAGTTAATATCGATTCTCTGCTTTGCGTTTTTGTGGAACGAGCGGAGACTACACCCGAATCCCATTCCTCGTACGTGCTCTTTGTCATCTTTCTCTCGTCCCTAGGGAAGTTTTTAGTAATTGCTCGGAAATCGCGAATTTCTCCGCGAATAGTACTGTTTATAAGCTTTCACGCGCTCAGCGAAATCCTCTAAGGGGAGAGGAGGGGGGACGAACCTGGTCTCTCGATTAAATCTCCCCTTTTCTGTCTCCTCCCTCGCCCCCTTGTTGCAGCTGCTGCACTCTTGCACACCCCGTCCCTCTTGGGTGTTCCTAGGGTTGTGGCGAATGGTGTTGCACTTTCTCTCCCTCCCTTTCATCCCCTTCTCTTTGTACTCTTTCTCTATCCATCCCACCTCTTTCTCCGCTTGTTTGGCTGTCTGGTGATGACGACTCGCTACTCCCGCCGTATCGATCCCCTCCAAGGGGTTTGACCCCTCTTCCTCTTGCGTGAGAGGGAGGGGTCGTAGGAGGGGGTGGGAAGGGGGCGAGACGAGGGTTGGAGTATGAGGGGGCGTGGCTCCGCTTACTGGGCGGCTCTATGTGTGGCCGTGGTTGGGAGAGTGAGGGAGTAAAAGAGGAGGGGGTGGGAGAGAGATTGAAAGGGAAAGAGGAGGGGGAATGCGTGGGAACACAAATACGAGTGGCGCAGTGCCGCCCTGGCGCGTAGTATTCGTGTTTCCATTACTCTGGTGACGCAAGGGCATCGGTCCAAGACGGATCTTTCTTTTTTTTTAAGAATAAATAAGTTGTGCAGGCCAATAACGCCTTTGTAATGTATTTCTTATTCATAAAAACATTTGTAAGCTATTGCCGTAACGCAATAAATATTTATCACCCTCCGGATGGCCCTGTGGAATTCTACGATGCATAATTTCGAAGCTGCGTAGTAGCACTATCGGAGTTGAATCTTTGCGTTCAAGGAGCCGTCGGGACTTTTTCACGCGCTGGAGTAAATTTTTGTAATTTGATGCAAACTCTTCGGAATAGGAATTTTAAGTACCCATAATCTCGCTTAAATCCGAAAGAAAAATTCATTAGATAGTACTACTTTGAATTCATCGGCGCGAGTTACTTTTCGTTTTTGTTTGGTTTGGTGTGTGTATCCGTTAAGCGGACTACCTTCTACAAGAAAGTTAGTAGTCACCGGATTCTTTTAAACGTCATGAAAATATTCATGAAGCTACTAATAGATGGTATATAATTAAACGAGAGTTTCGCTCCGGCGTCTGAGGACGTTCTACGTCGCAACCGAGTAGCAATTTTTGTTAAATAAAGCCCTTTGGTTCGAAGAAGCTAAGTTGTAATTGTTTATTTATTAACAGATGATCTCGTCTCATATTTATTTTTCTTTTCCTTCACTTTTCCTCCTCAAATTTCTGGATTAACTTGCTCTTTACTTAACCCTTTAAGATCACGTGAAGGTCTCTTGCAAAGGGCGAGACATGTACTTCTTTTATAGTTGTCTTGCCCTACTATTAAGAGGGAAACACTTTCACTATTTAAATGCGTATTTCATGATTCATCAAATAATATTTGCAGGATTTCCATTGTGATCTTTTTGTCGTTCATACAAAAGATATAGATATTCGTCTAATGAAAACAAGATGCAGTAGGGGAAAGTAGCCAATATGGAATAGTATCCTAATGTAGAATACCCCAATATCTCAAGCAGGGGCGGATACAGGGCTACCGCCAAGGGCCTCGCGCCTCATAGGGGCCTCGCGCCTCATAGGGGACTCGTGCCTCATAGGGGTCTCGCGCCTCATAGGGGCCTCGCGCCTCATAGGGGCCTCGCGCCTGGCCCCTAAAGGCAAACTAGAAAAGAAACGCGTTGATGGTGGTGGGTGAGCAGTCGCGCTCTAAGTATCGTAAACGTTTGCGGATATTTATTTGAAGAATAGCGACGAGCAATTAAAAGAAACATCTGTACAGAGGAATAAAGAAACTTTGCAGTCACGCACGGAATGCAGTCGCGAAGAGAGTAAAGGTTAAAAGGTTTTGCGGATGTGATAGAGATCGAGTCAAACGATGAAAAGAAATATACCTTAACCAGCTCCACTTCTCACTTAGAAATCCAAAATCAAAACAGAAATTTAATTCCACTGCTCTTTTCTGGACGTAAATTGTACATCGGACGGCGGAATGTGAAGTTCTCGCCAGATGTATCGTACGATCTACTTCGGACGGCGTTGAGTTAATAAGTCAGCAGCTTAATATTAGAAGCGAAATAAATGTTTACAGAGTTTGAAAAGCCCCAGCACAATGAAGTAGTCATGCATTTCAGATGATGAAGATAATCGTTCTAAAAGAGAACTGGCGTTTTCGAGGACTTGATCACTCGAACTTCGCTGATCCTCATAGTTGGTTCGTAGTTCCCGTGAATCGCCAATAGGTAAGTGGCATTATCGCAAGGCATTTTATTGTATTCGTGAATCATTATCATGATTAACATCGTTATTTTAATCTGACTAAAATATTTAGTTTAGCGTTATTACATTTAGAAGAATAATTAACCCCACTTAAGTATTATAATGTCAGGGAGAGATCGGGATAAAGATAGAAAGTTTAAATCAAGAACATTTAGAAGGAAAAAAGCGTGCTCTTTTGTAATAATCACAACGAAAGCGTAAAGGATTTTTGAAGAAAATTTTCAAGGAGTGCAGTGGAAAAACTGATTCCAGTTGCAGTGTTAGTGAGGAAAATGAAAATCTTACTGATGTTAGCTGTGAAAGTAGAAATGAAAATCTTGAAGACCCCAGCATAACTGTGCATACTGGAGCTGAAACAGGTGTAATTATTCAAAATAGCCCAAAATGGTGTGATGACTATGATAGTAGTGCTCCGTCAACGTCCACGTCAGCAGAATTGGTTGGTGTTTGGGAATAGCCTAGTGTATTCGCCAATTATAGTGATCCTGGTGAGTAGATTTTCCCTTTGACTCATAAGCAATTGAGCAATATTGTTCAGAAAGGTCCGATTCGCATCTTAAGAGAAAATTATGACTTTCCGTTTGATGATAAAAACCGACATTTTAGTTCATTTTACTACAATCGTGTATTAAGCAACGGTGAGAAGCATCTCCCAACACATAAGAGTAGAAAACCGCTGTTGTATAGCAAGTGAAGATTTTCTAGACGGATTCGATGTGAAATTGCTAGTTGTAGAATTAAGAACCATGGCCCAATGTTGTTACTACAGTGAACCGATTGCCTCCAATCCATTTCAAGACTGGTCTACGATCGACATCAGATGCTGTAAGTATATATTTATATAAATAAATAATTCAAAGTTTGTTTGCATGGTATCTTCATTCAAATATAAACTCGTATTCAGAAATCGTAAGTCGTGGGCCTGGCAAACTCCAATCGCCTAGGGGCCTCGCACCCTCTAAATCCGCCTCTGATCTCAAGTCTGGTATGTGACCACCGACTTTACTGAAGAAAAGGGTCGGCCAAGTAATTCTAGTACCGAGATCAGTTGGTTGGATGCCGCCATTGAGAGTGCTTTGGTCGTTGTTTATTGAAGTTCATTCCGTGCGTTTCAAAGATTTTGAAAGGTATGTTTTTATTGCTTTATTTTGTAAGTTTACTTATTGAATCCTTTTTCAATCTTGGCATTTACATTAAGCATTTAAAGTGTTCTTTAAGCTGTTGGTGAAGAAACTGTGCGTACTTCATTAGTCTTTGTTGTTAATCGTCTTTGATATCCAACATGGCGAGATTCCAAATATGGACCATTTAGGGTTCCAAATATGGTATATTATTCCATATTTAAACCCTCGTGTTGAAGAAATATCAGTAATTATTTACATTAACTACTTCTCAAATTTAAGCACAGAATTGGTTTCGATAATTTGATGTGAAACTATGCTCAATTGCCGTTTGCAAAAGGAAAAATGATAATGGGGCATCGTTTTACACCAAATGAAATTTATAGAAAAAGAAACAGCAGGCATGGTTTAAATTCTTTCTGTCCCATCATAAGGACAAAATCTCCCTAAGAAAGCCAACGGGAACGTCTTTTGCGAGTGCAAAAGGATTTAATAAGGAAGGCGTATCCCACTGTTTTGATCTATTGGAACGAGAGTTCGACAGGCACAAATATCCTGCAGACATGGCATTTAACGTAAACGAGACGGGTCTGTCCATCGTGTAGTCAAAAGTGCCGCAAGTGATTGCATTAAAAGGCGTGAGACAAGTTGGTACCCTAACTTCGGCTTAACGGGGGTCGTTAGTGACTGATGTTTCTTGCATGAACACTGGAGGCACATTTGTTCCACCAATGATGATTTTCCCCTGGAAAAATATTAACAATTTGCTTCTGAAAGGTGCTTCGCCAGAAACTATTTCTGCCTGTCATCCCTCGGGATGGATTCTGGCAGATCTCTTTACGAAATGGGCGGAATGTTTCATAAAAAAGTGAGGAAGACCCTGTGCTGCTAATCCTTGATGGACATTTCTTCCATAGTAGGAACCTCGATGCGATTGAAGAAACCACGTAAGCATATTGTGTTTGCCTCCGATAAGACGTTAATGAGCCCTCTAAATGCCTACTATAGTGAGGAGATCAGAGCTCATATTAAACGTACAGAGAAGCCAGAAACTCAGTTCTACATTGCAGAACATTTCGGGAGAGCCTATCAAAGTACAAACTGGTGTGATTGCTGTAAAGGGGTTTGAAGTTACAGGAATCTACCCTCCCAACAGAAACGTCTTCGAGGAGAGCGATTTCATTGCGGCTGAGGCCCAATGCAATGTATCAGAAGACATTGCCCCATGTTCCGCTAATGCATTTGTGAGCCCTGAAGAAATTTCTCCCGTTCCTTTTATTGTGAGGAATAAAGGGCTACAACGAGGAAGGGAGCCTGGAAAGGCTACCTTGATAATGGCATCGCCCTACAAAGCGTCGTTGGAAGATAGGTCAGCTTCCAAGACGTCTCAGCCGAAGAAATGCAGAAGCAAAGGCATCAGACCAGTCAAAAGATATCTTTTTAATGATTCTCAAGCATCTTGTAGCGGCTTGAAACCAAAATCTAAGAAAAAAACACAAGAAGATGAAGAAGAAATATCCAAATCAGGAATAAGTGTGAGGAATGACGTATCTACGGAAGATTTTGACTTTGAGGATCCGATACCACCAAGCAGCGAAAATGCACAGTGCTTGTTTTTCAACGAAAAGTTTTCGGAAAACGTAAAAGGTGAAAAGTGGGTGCAATGTGTAGCTTGTCAAGGGTGATGCCATGAGACATGTAGTGGGGCCTAGAACGTTTGCGACTTTTGCAAGAAAATAATTAATTGCAACTACATGTTAAGGATATTCCATATTAGGAACCCCTTTTTGTTCACATTCAAAAAAGGCATTTTCTTCTTTATTCTAGTGACTTTATTTGCTACTAGCTTTAAGTACCCGGCGTTGCTCGGGATTCTAATAACAGTTTATAGAAACTTAAAGCATCGCGATTTCTGAAAATTTAATATATATATATGGATGTCAACAAGGTGTTGGGATGAGGAAACCCAGTGAGCACTCACCAATCAGACGACTTCAGGTTGGCGAGGCCCCGGGGATGTCGAAGCGACACACGTAAAATAACACAAAAACACAGAAACATCACAAACGTAAAGCTTTCGGAACTACTCCTTCAGCTACAGATATATATATATATATATATATATATATATATATATATATATATATATATATATATATATATATATATATATATGGAATACACAGAGAATTAAAAGGCGTTCTTTAATGGAAATGCGTATAAAACGATATCGAAAGATTGGGCGGTTCTTGAATTTATATCTCCGAAACTATAAGTCGTAATTATATGGTCTCGTGAACTTTTTTGTAGTAACTGTTGTCCTCTAGCCGAATAAATTTTTTAATCTATACCTCACGAATTATATAAGAGCTCGGAAGAGAAAAATATGGACTTTTAATTGTTGTTTGCCGATAGAATCGTCGTAGCGACCGATGTAAATAAAATATGCGATATTATGTTTGGAATTTCTCGAATTTTTATCTCCAAAAATATAAATCGTAATTATGTGATCCCGGAGTTTTTGCGGAAAATGTTGTCCTCTTTCCAAATTAATTTTTGTAATCGATACCAGTGTATGAAGTGCAGGAGAACTATGAAGACGATAATGATATCGGACATGTGATTCCCCCCCTCCCCGCTCCCCCACCATCCCTAAGTGGTCTAAGCGAGGCCGAAGATTCCGCGGATCCCCTAGTTGTGCACTTTTTCTTAACAAAATATTGCAATATTTAAGGTCCTTAGATTTTCCATTAATGATTAACATACATAATAACAAAATGAATTTGGTGTAAATTTCCATTTCTTTGAAGATATGAGGTTTTGTTTTTATCATACCGGGACCAGGGTTTAACCGGCTTCGGTGGTGGCAGGGTAACGTCCTCGCCTGCCAATCCGAAGGTCGCGGGTTCGAATCCCGTCTAGGTGGGTTTTTCTTCATCTAGGGCATGGATGTTTGTGATAGTCCTTGTTATTATGTTAATGAGCCCCTTGTAAAAGGCCGATTACGGCTGTTTAGGGGCCGCATGGAAATAAATAAAAAAAAAATAAAAATAAACTGGTTATGGTTATGGGACGCAAGATGGAAAAGGTTGAGAACAGCTGCTGTAAAGACCAGAGAAGCGAAATTCCGAAAAAAGTATATTTTTTGTTATTTTATTATATTTAGTCTGCAGTTTCAGATTTAGAATTCGTATTCTAAAAAATGCAGAGGTCCGTTATTCAGGATTATCATGATTAGAACTGAACTGAATACCAATGAATATCAATGTCGCTGAAAATTTAGAAACATGAGTACCATTAAACTAAAGCAACACACTAACTGATCATAGAGATTAAAAATCTGATGTGGCCACCGTATGACTTTCTCCATACTTTTAATATTTCTAAAAATTCCAATGAGGTTAAATGATAATAAATATTTTAAGAAACTGCGAGACAGATTCCAAGACCTTACGAAGATCATACATAAATTCATACCATGGCCTCTGATATTGGATATAGCCACGAAGCTCCAATAATTAAGCATAAAAAGGAGTGTTACTAAGACGCAATTAAGCGTCAAGTGTTTACAGAAGTTTCTTCCAGGTGGTGTGGTGGTAGCAGCTAAACAATATAATTTTTAAAATATCTCTTAAAAAATGCATTATATGAGAAAATGCTTAGAAGAAAGGGTGTAGAAAATTAAAGTACCTACAACTCTTATTCCAGAAATGTTTTACATTTATCAAGTATTCAAGCATATTTGAAAAAACTTGTGACAAGAGTAAACACCCACTTCCGGTTAGTGGAGAGAATTGCAAATAAATGGCAACAATTACAAGGCCATGTCTTTATCTACATGTTACTTTGAAATTCGCCAGTTATATGGATTTATTCCCCAAATTTTCCTTAAAGATTTTAATATAATTGCTTAAGTAATAGCTGCTTTGATTTATCGGCGTCTGTCCTTAATTAGAGCGGCAGTTTCGTATTTTCATACTCTTTAACAGTTTTCCATTCGGTTCTCAAGGCTTTTAGTACTTTTTCCTGTTATGCTTTGCTAGGTTAGTGCAGTAGTTTTGGATTTATTTGGTGAAATAATCCTAATCTGCTCAGCTGCAGCATTCAGGAAAACACTTTCTAAAGAGTTGATGTATAAATAGTAGGTTAACTTCGTTGACGTCTATCCAACCATACTTTTGTAAAAACGAAACTTTCTTCCCACTTTCCAATTATGTAATTTCGTTCGAAATAGAAGTTTTTGCCTCGAAATATTTTAGACAAATTTTTACGCTTCTAAAAGTTATATCGAAATAAACGCCTGCTAAAGTTGTCAGTTCAAGAAATCGACGCATGCTTTTCATCCTATTTAGTTGTTTTCCTCAATTAGACCAAGTTAGAAAAACAATTTGAATGAAATTGTGTCATAGATACCAGAAGCGGTTTTCCTGTTTACTCCAGATGCACTGCATAAGGACTTATCAGAGATTAGAGATGTGGACATGAGGAAAAAATCGACCCTTTCCTCGTATTCAAGATAGAATAGGAGAGCGTGCATTTTCTTGAGACGCCGTAATATTTAACTATTTTAGCGTTGATTTTAATGTGGAAAAGAGTGAAATGTTCAAACATTAAGATTACAAGCACAAATACATATCTCCGCGAATAAGAAAAGCTTTTTAATTATTTTATTTATACTGCATGCACAAAAGAAATAGACATTAATTATTGGAAACTCGCGCCAAAAAATTATTATATGTATATGAGTTGATAAGAGATCTAAATCAATACCAACTAAACGGAAAATATGCAGGGTATCATGTATATGTAGTTAAATTCCTGAAAATTTTCTGTGAACATTTAAAATATTTTTCGAGGAAAAATTTAGTGGCATTAAATTTGGGAATAATTAACGATATTGAAATGGGAATGGTAAAGCATGGAAACCTTGATTGTTATTCAAATTAAAACTTTTTCGTAGTAATTTGCTTTGATTCAGAAAATATAGTAGCGAAATTCATTCGCAATGGAATTTTAATAAGTCGGTAGTTAAATTTAGCTTCTGGGAAAAGGATAAATACGGAATATTATGAAGAATAAACCCCTTAGAACGGGTTTCCCTCAGCACTCCACTGGACCTGGAAAAAACAATTATTCTTTTCCGCGAAATACATTGCGACATCTATAAAAAAGGAGCCTAATCTTTCCCAGTAAACCAAATTACAATCGTTTTAAGCAAACCGAACGCTTTGTTTTGAGAGCTATTTCTGTCTTCGTTTGTTTATTTTCTTTGGTCCGTGCGTAAAGAACGACCTGAATTTCTTAAGCGCGCGTGGAACGCACGAAAACATATTGTGTTACCGTAGCCTCCCCGACAAAACCGTACTCTTCCCGGAGAAGGAAAGAGATATAGAGAGAACGATGTTACATAACTCATCTCTTCAGCTTTTCCGTCTTTTCGAGCTCCTCGACTACACCCAAATCCCTTCTCCACCCTCAACTCCCGCCTCACCCTTCGATATAATCTCATCCGAACTCAATTGATACACTATCAACCTCTTCAGTCCTCACTTGTTTACGGTTCACTCCCGCGGAAAACGGAAAAAATGCCCTTCCAGAACCCGTCCTCCCACACGTGCCACCTTCGCACCTCCTCCCCATCCTCTTACCTTTCCCTTTATAGTGCATATCCCCCACCTTTTTCTCCCGCGACACCCTTTCCTTTCCTCCCACCTGGCGGGACCTACTCCAAATAGGTCGCCTCCACCCCTTTTCTGTGCGCGATGCCTCCTCTTAAATGAGAAGGTTGGCAAAAATTACCTTCGAACCAGGCTGCTCATCTCTCGCACCGGCTGACTAGCGTCTTATTTGCGCCGGTCGAGTATTTCTGGATTTTCTCCTCTCTGACGTCCCCTCAACCCTTCATTCCATCTCCCGCCCCCGCTTCTTATGCCGCTGGAGAACAACGCGTGGCCTTACCATGTATAGTTCACACCAGAACCGCATTTACCACTGTTATGCGCGCCAACCAAATGTCATTCGAGAAGTAAGTTTCGCATGTTGATATTATAAACCGCTCGGGATTCCGTTGTATTTATTTCTCACGCACCCGAAAGTGCTTAAATGGCGTTAAGTCGGCTGGGAATGTTTCGTCGTGGTCGCGTTCTAGTTTTAACGTTTATAATTTCATGTTAAAGAGGATTAGCGTTCGGATAATTTTCTTTCTCGTCGTGACCGCTCGTAAAACACACGTTTTGTAGTTTCGTCTCCGCTCGAGCTTTTACCGGTCGCTTGACGTCAGAGGTGTTCCCTTTCTCCGAGCCGTGTGAATTTTTGAACTTTCCGGTCATTAAATATATCAACACGAATGGCTCGGAGGAAAAGACGCTTCTAGAAACCGTCTTTTCGATAATCGTCTGGTTTTGTCTGATTAATTTTTTTTATAAAAAATTAACAATTGTACCAATTTGTCCTTTCCCTCTATGGATCTAAGTACATGCACTGGAGTAAATTAACTAGAAGTTTTAAAAAATGCATAAAAATATTCCTGCCCACGCTTATAGATGCAAGGAAAAAGTTCATCTGGTAAAGGTCAATCATTTTTAGGTCTGCAAATATTAACTATCCATACAGTGTTGACACTTAAATGTTGCCGACTTCGATATAGTTTCCATCCTGATTATTTTAAGTGCACTATTTCTTCACTAAAGCGTGAATCTGCTGTATTTCACATTAAAAGAATGACTTGAATTCAATGGAGGTTTCTAGCTACGAAAATATATGAGATTGCGCTTATTTATGTACTATAGAGCCTTGATGAAATATAATGCTCCTACCGGTATATTTTAAGTTGCTAAATTTATATGAGCAGAAACGAAATAAACAAGCGAATAACAAGCTGCAATAAATTCGGCGCCAGAGAAGAGAGATGGGCAATTGGCTGGAAAACGGTTTATAGTATAATCCGGTATTTATTTTCCGGAATCTCCGCCAGTCACGTAGATGCCAAGTTTATTTAATTACTATCGATTGGTGTATTGCTTTGCCGTTAGCTCTTTCCGTTTTTTTTTTGCGGTCGCGCCGTATTTATATCTTGCCATTGACCTCAGTCCGGCAATCAGATGATACGATACAGACGGGATTCGTATAATCTCACATTCATTCCACCTTCAAGGAGCCCACTCAGAAATTGACCAGTCCTCGATATTGCTTTTGATTTTTTCGATCAGTTTCCACCGCGGCCGATTATGCTCGGTGCCACATGTTTAGTTATTCACTCCTAGATAAGACATTACATAAATATTTATTGACAACTAATATGGCCTAGAGCGAATTTTTGCTGAGGTTTCCCTCGGGAAAGTGAAATATTTCTCCTCGTGTGCCTGTTTGAGACTTCCATCGCTATTCGATTCCTTTTTCACATGCCCCAGAATATTTTTGTATGACGTAGGCTTCAGACAAGGCAAATCGGAAGGCGCGATAACGACGATAAAATGAGCGAGATCGATCGTAGGAAAGAGCGACATCGAGGGTCGTTACTTTTCTTTGGACAATCGGCGATTATAACACGAGAGACTCAAACCTAGGGTGAGAAAATATTAGGGACATTTTGTTGAATGATACCCCCTACAATTCGCCGCTTTGGTGGTTAGTAGGGTAGTTTTAGATGTATAAATCCACTTGGACAGTTTGTTTACGCAAGTTGTGGTCATACGTTGCTGTTTCGACAACTCGGCAGCAGCAGGTGTAAACAAACCTTCTTCGGAGTCTTTAAATTTTCATTTCATTCGAGTTTTTGTTTTTTTTTTATTGGTTACCCGTGCGTGGTACACCCGAGATTTGTACTTCCTCTCTCGACCCTTTTTTCCTACTAGTACGTTGAGATGAATAGCAGTCACGGGAAAGACGTCAAACAACCAGGAAACAACACTTCCTCTCTCAAAATAGCTCCAATAAGGAAAATCTTCCACGAAATCTTAAATACGCATAACACGGCTGACCTTTAGCTGCGAAGAGGAGTGAGGGGCATTTTTGTGATAGTCGCAGATTTGGGAAATATTCCCCGGAATCCAATTAGAATCTTATACAACGTCATTCCGTAACTAAGAGGTGCATTCCGCTCTTGGGTCCTCCTTCATGGGCACTTAAAATCATTACAACAGATTTATTATTCGTCAAGAATTGAGTTCTTCATCTGATAGGGATGTCGAACACGTTTACGAAAACATTCTCCCCTTATACATGATACAGACTAGACCCCTTTAACTGCCTAAATCTCCTTCTGAAAAGTTTTTTAGCGAACAGCAGAAATAACGAGCGATTCCCTCAATGAGAACGTGGCCTGCGCAGCAAACAATGAATTACAAAACGAGGTAAACATCTAATCGATTATTTATTTTGTCGATAAGGTTGGAGACGTCTGGGTGAGGTTCCATCGGGTATATAGATACGGTACATATTTTTTTAAATTTTACCTGTTTGTACCGTCAACGTTACCTTCAATTTCGAAAGCGTTTGATAAGAACATACATTGCCCGAATCTCATCCGAAAGTGTTTTTTACAAAACGCTAAGTTTCTTTTTAACTTTAGACCAGTAATTCCAAACACTCGGTGTTACTACGAGCAATTAGGTGTGTCGTGAGATGTACTCAAAATATATAACAAGAAATTTTCACATTAAAGTATAATTCTTCCGGTAAAAACAAAGCAAAATTACGTAAAACTATAAAGATGTATGACTGTAAGTAACACTGAAACTACACAAAGAAATACAAATAAATACAACCCCAAAGATGAAATAAACAAAAATTTTGGTTAATAACATAAAATTTATATTATGACGCGTTAACCCATGGTTGAGCCGCTTGAGGCTCTTTAATCAGGTAGTGATCGAAAACTCGCCATACGCTGAAGCATTAAATTCCCTGTCGGTCTCTCCTCGTACATAAATTTAATACATTTTTAGCACTTTTTAACAGATACATAACATCTACAAAATATAAAAATAATGGAGGATGTGTCGCGTAGATTCTGGTATGTGCCTTGGGATGACGCCACCAGAAAACGTTTGGAAAACACTGCTTTAGAACCTTTATGCCCTTATATGAGAATATTCCAGAATAGATTTTTTGTTATCTTTTAAAGCGCGCTTGCTGGCTCTACGGTATTTTAATCTTATCTAAAAATCCTTTGTCAACAATCATATCGATTCTTCGATTAATACATCTACATCTACATCTACATATTACCCTGCAAGTCACCTTGACGGTGGATGGCAGGGGGTGCCGCGCACCAAGTTCCTAACTAATTATTATTCACTGTTATCTATTGTGGTCGTATTGTCCTAGGGAAAAAGGACTCCTTATACCTCTCCGTCCTACTATCTATTTCGCGAATCTTGTCGTCATTATCCCTCCGTCCGATATACGTTGGTTGTCGAATAATATCCTTCATTTCATTTACGAATATCTCCGACCTATATTTATCTAGAAGTTTAAGTCTCGCCTGTAATCTACGATCTTTCAACGATGGCCAACTCAACTCATCAATGAGTAACGTAACGCTCTGTTTTTTATCGTAATTCTTTTTCACGAATCTAGCTGCTCGCCGCTGTATTTTTTCTAAATCCTTTATGAGTCCCCTCTGATATGGATCCCAAACCGCTGCTGCGTATTCCATTTGAGGTCTAACCAACGATAAATAACAGGATTCTCTCACCTTTTCCGTGCTTTTCCTGACTATCCTACGCACAAAAGCCAACTTCTTATTTGCCGCACCTATCACTCGTCTTATGTGGGTGTTCCAAGACAGGTCACGATTCAAGGTTACCCCGAGGTATTTCACGGATTCCGAAACAGGAATGATCTCACCATCTATCGAGTAGGTAAACACGGACGATGGGCTTCTAGATTTCCAAAAGTTTAGAACGTTACTCTTTTTCTGATTGATTTCTAGCTGCCATTCCTTGCACCAAACAGATAACGCATCCAGATCATCCTGAAGCTGACGATGGTCGCTAGGACCACTAATTTCTCTATAGACTACGGTGTCATCCGCAAAAAGCCTGATATTACTTTTTACAACTGAGCTGATGTCGTTTATATAAAGCAAGAAAAGCATAGGTCCGATCACACTACCCTGCGGCACTCCAGAGACTACATCTGCCACACTCGAGGACTTACCATCGATGACTACTTTTTGTTTTCTATTCCAAAGGAAAGCGCGAACCCAGTTAATGACTTTAACATTAACGCCAAGATTTCCCAATTTTAATAACAACTTACGGTGGGGAACCTTGTCAAAAGCTTTTCTAAAATCAAGGAACACTGCATCGACCTGCTTATTATTTTCGCCGCATGATAAAACATCATTCACAAACAGACCGAGTTGGGTGTCATTTGCATTTGCATTTATTTTAATCCTTTTGTACCCTTTGTCTCTGGTATTGCGGCGAAATCCTGCATGATCTTTTTATCCTTTTAAATCGTTGCTCGTGCGCGTGTTGTAAATTTAATTTCCATGCGTCCTAAGAATCCGCGTTACTTGAGGAGAAGAAACAATAAATCGATCTGGCGAATGCTTTCGAGGCGTGACGTCACCTGCGACGTTTTCCCAACCGATGGCGAGCGTAAAAATAGACTTTGATGCATGGAGTTTTTTACCCTTTAAAGCAGCCTCCTTGCGCTGATTATCCACTCCAAATTACCCGATCTCCTTACTCTGTATCTCAACTTGTCATCTGTAGTCTTACATCCTGTACCTGATGCTATGCTATCCCACGCTCTCAAATTAATTCCATTATTTTCTCCTTCCACTTCGAAGGTTTCATTCGGTGGAGAGAATTTTTATTTACAATTTAGCTTTTCGAAATTTCTCAATAGCCTTGAAAATGATTCCTATACTTAACAACCTGTCCTGAGCCTTCATTTGATTTTAACAGAAATTATTTTATATTGCTTAAATTTAGCTCCTTAGAAGATTACGTTACGACACCCCATGCGTACGTCACGTTTTGACTCATTCCTTTATTTTCGCTGATGTAACCGGCAACTGCCTCATGTATGACACAATATGAATAATCAAGAGAGGTCCATAGTTTTAAAGCTAAAAACAAAAAGTATGTATCATATATTTGCATTACTGGATAAAAATTTGTAAATAAAACAATTTTTTATTGACAATTCGGATTAATTTTTTAATAGTTAATTTTCCGTAACTCTCTCTCTCTCAAAATCGTGTCGATGAATTCAGTTAAAACGAAGTGAACGTCTGTAGTTCCGATGCATCAACCTCTTCAGGGATGAATTCTTTGGTCATTTGTTGTTCATTTGGTTGAAGATATTTCTGCTATGAAGACATTAAACTAAGATTTTATAGTTTTTATGGGTTTGCGGACCTAAAATTAAGATTAAAATACACCTATAACCTGTCAGTTGAAAGTTTCAATTACCATCAAGTAATATTGGGAATTAATGGCACCATATGAGCCATTCTCCATGAAGAGGTTAATCGAATTTGAACTCTTATTGTCAAGCAGAGACATATCATAACACTTGGTAATTCACCACTCGTCGATCAAAGAAGAGCAGGAAGTATTTCCAGTTTACCGAGGTTGGTAGCTCTGGTTTGCATCCCCAAGCTCCGACGGATACGTGCATGTTGCGAATTCCTGCCCAGGGAACCCAGACTGAAAAGAGAGGGACTTGTTGGGTTGGGTTCCAAGGACGGTCACAAGAAGTCCTGGTCGTCGTCGTCGCAGATCTCGAGGAGGTCGTCACAGTGGAGTGAAGAGGAAGCTGAGAGGGCTACGTGGAGGAGGGACTCGAGGGGGCGGGAGAGGTCGGCGCGAGGGAATAATAGGAACAAAACACAACCCACAACCTCGGTGCCGGTTTTACAGCTTCGGAAATTGTTTATATTAACCGACCTCGGGGAAAAAAATGTCTTTTGATTCCTCGCCAACGACGGTGAGACGGCAAGAAGGATGGACGTGCTTTGCCGAACGTCAGAATCCGAGAAAAATATAAACGATATCGCGGAGAATCGAATCTTTCTTGTTTAAAGGAAAGGGCGTTTATTATATTGAAATCATATCGTGAAATTTTGTCGCCGGTGCTTCTCCTTTCTACGTGTGGCATAGTTGTATCCACTGGCGCTAATTAGCGTAGGTGTATGTAAGCAGTGCTTAGTAAAATTCTTTGAAATAATCGCTATAACCGAACTACAGATCATTTTTTCCGGATGCTATAAGATAGGCCAATAGTGGCTTTGATTATAGTGCAGGCATATCAAAGTCGAAGAGACATCAGTGTCGCATGAAATAGATTGATGTTATAGAAGGGCCGGAGTTGGCAAAATACATTTTATCTAGAAGATTGAACGCCTGCTTTGCCACTAAAAATAATGATAACTTGAAATTCTAGCTCCGAACCGTCCAGAATTTGAAGTTATCAGCTATCTTCGCCGTAGTAGGTGGAAGATGGGACTTCCTAGTCTTAATCTCGCCCCAAATAAAAACTATATCTAATGTAATCTCCTCTTCTATTTATGTATTATTAAAAACAATAATTTAGAAAACGCGTTTCTATCGTATCTCAGTAACTATGAAAAACTTGTTCCCTTTTCACAGAAATAAATTATTTACGTAAGATCTCAAACGATTTAATTAAGAGAAACATTAGCTTTCGGGTCGCAGTAAGGAATAGAAAGTTCCGCATGCGGCCCACGGACAGCCAGTCTGCATGCCTGATATAGCGTATGTAGGGGTGTAAGGATACCACCTGCCTTACGACATTCGCGATTTGCAGGTTTATAATGCAAATACATTCTCGAATCCTCAATTTTATGAGTAAGTCCGCTAGAAAATGAAAACGGGAGAAGGAACTCCGAGGCGTGGCAGTTGCGCAATCGCGGCGTGGTTGGCGCGTTTCGAAACGGCTGCGCACCTCGGTTCCGCGAAAAACGATTCGATAAGAAAGGATAGCGACTCTGAAAATATTTGTTCCGAGGCATCCCGTTTTATTTTATTTTTTGTTTTGGTCCGAGAATAGTCTATGGTTTATCGAGAGAGAAATGTCTAAGACGTTATACGGTTCGTGATTGCAACAAAATAAATAGCTGGCTCAAAAACGTCGGATTTTGGAGCATTAGGTAATCTCTTGTTTAGGAATCGGCATTTTTAATGCGGAAATCCTATTACGTCGAGTCTCTTCCGTATGCTTCTCTGTGAAAAGAGGTGTCTCTCCTTTCCATCCTTTGTCGACAAATGAAGGGCAATTGAACATGAAAAACGCCATCAAACAAAACAGAGCTCTCACTTTCTCGTGGCTCTTGCTATCGATTTAGCTTCCAGGTATTCCGTAATCCGTATCACGTGCAGAAGTGACGAGGGATAATACCTGCAAAATGGCGCTGAAACGCAGACCTTAGTGACGCCATTCGCTTATTGGCAGGCAGTTTTGCAAGTCACGCTCACGATGTTTTTATGCAAATATGGCGTGAAGCAACTTCGTGTCTTTTTCTCGCCCGTATATATAGATTATATATGTATATATATATAACGCGACTTTATCTGAACTCGTTCAAAACCGCTCCCGAAACTTTGCATCGTTAACGACCTCGCGGACACGGAGCGACCTCATCGTCGAAATCTCTCGAGGTACGCAAATTCCGCTTCTTTCTCGAATAATGACGACTCTTGCTACCTCGAAGGAATTCGCTCGGGGAGCATCGATTTCCCTCCTCCCCTCCAACTTCTCCTCACTTCCCCTCCCCTCCGTAAATATGGCTCCTCCCACGTTCTGCCTTTAGTAACCAAACTCCAAATTTATATAAGACCGAGCAGCCACTTCCCTCGCTCTTTCTTGCGATCCTCTCCCGTTCCAATTTCTCACACCGAGGGACGCGTGCAAAAAATACATCGCGGGCCGCAATTAAATTTCCACGCTTCCTTCTCGTCTGATCAACCCTTTCACACACATACATTGCAGTTTACGCCATCGCGAAACTTTACCACGCTTCAGCCGTCGTGTCGAGAGGCTTTGGCATGGGAAGGACGTATCTTCCGATCGAGAACGTGGGTTGGGGGAAAGAGGGGGAGAGGGAGAAGATGCGATTTTATGTTCCCACGCTTCATTCCCTAAGGTTCCAAGACCCTCTCCGTCTCTACCCACCCTTTTTCTCTCTCCTATTTTCTCCTGCTCGCCCTGCCGTCTCTCTCTACCTCTCCTTCCCTTCCCTTTCTCTCCCTCTCTCTGTACCCTCTCCTCGCCCGCTCTTTCACAATAAGGTCCGCCAGGTGACGTCATCGTCCCTCACCAACGTAACCTGAAAGTTGATACGACGCAGGCTCCGTCGCCCATCTATCTCCGGCTCCAATGCGGAATCCACGTGACCGCGGTAGTTCCCATTACGTGCAAGTGAATGGACCACTCCTTTATGTTATATATGTCACGGTAAATGTGCGTAGTCCGGTAAATGTCTACAATTCCCGGTTAATGCGCACATTTACCACCAAGGTCGGTAAATGTAAGTATAACATACTTTTACCGTGGATTGGGGAAATGTACACATTTACCTAGAGACACTGGTAAATGTGGATAAACGTCGCAACACAGGCCACAAGATGGTGGCGTCGCGAACATCTGTTGCAGTTCAGAAGTACGGTTGTGCGTTGTCCGGTAAATGTGTAAATTTCCTGGTAAATGTGTACAACTAACTAAACTAAATTTGAACATGAAGGAAAATTTTACTCGGCCCCACCGGGTTGGGTAAGTTAGCCGAAGTGTTTTTGGTTCCTCCTCACGTTCACTGTGTTCCCCCCTCTGGTTGGGAAGCGTTCATCTTAACATATACCAGTGGAGCCGAACCCTCGATGATTTTTGTTCTAAATTAACGTAATTAGTAAAGTGTAGCATTTCTCATTCTTACTTATTTCCACATTGACCATGGCACATCGGTATTAGTGCACATTTACCGGGACATGTACGGATAATACGTATTTCTGGAAACTTAAACTTACATTTACCGAACTTGGTGGTAAATGTGCACATTTAACGGTAAATGCACACATTTCCCGATTACGTACCTTTGCCGTAACACACACACACATACACACACACACACACTAGCTGTAATTTCCCGGCGTTGCTCGGATTTTTAAGTCAAGACAAAAAATATTGAGTAAGATTTGATAATAAAATCAAGTAATGAAACCAGGTTAATTTTTATTGTAGTGCTTAATGGTATGCAATATTACTTGTCTTCCCATCTTTTGCCCAGATAAATAAAATTTTCCCTCATCCTTTATCGACAAATTTGGCGACTGTATTTTCTTATCAAATAATCATAAACTATCGATGGAATCATTTTTAAGATACAGTTATTTCACTCGAATTGATTTACAGTGGTAGAAACTGCATAATATTATATGGTCACGAATATCAAAAACATTAAAAACTTGGGTAGGAATTGCAAGCTCTAGGTGGAAACATGTTTGAAGATATAATCAAATTTAGCTTAACCATACGTTATCCCATGCAAAGGCTGATTTTGTGGGACTAATTTGTCGCGTGAATACTTTAAAGATAAACCTACGAAACAAAATGAGTTCCCGGACTTGAAATCGATAAAAAGTGTGATGGTATGGCATAGAAAGTGTTATTATAATCTAATAAGCATAATTGGCTTACGTTCCAAACTTCACCAACCGTTCCCCATCCCTTAATTACGCAAGCGATGTTTACATTAACATTTACTATTTCTATTGTATTGTAAAGTTTTACCATTAATATAATTACCCATTAACGTCTTACTGAATATTTACATCGATAGATGCGCCAAAGCCTTTCAAGCAGCAATAATATTATGTGGATTATGTCGATACTATTAGTCAAAACGTAAACAATAAACAACATCTTGGTTGCGCCCCTTACTTTGTTGCGCCCGGGGCAGATGCCCCGCCCTAGTTACGGTACTGCTTATACATATATTAATATTGTAACGTAGCTGTGTATGAAGCGTTTCGTGCCCGGCAAGTCCGGCAGAAGAAAGTCTTGTTTTTAACTGTTGCATATCAAACAATATTCTTTGATAATTAATATTAAAAATAAATACGTTAATTTCTCACGTTTGAAAGGACTTTTGAGCCACCCTTCATTTGTATACACGCATATACATGTATGTCTCCGGAATCGATATCCGCTCTGGAAACGGCTTGCTGTGGGTGCCAAATTGGCTTTTCCCCGTTCACGCGAGTGGCGCGCGGAGGTAGGAACCAAAAAAAAGGCAGGAGCCGAAACCGATGACGACATCGAACTATCCCAACGACTCACGTACTTTTCCTGGAACTCTCGAAAACGCGGCGTTATTGAACACGAGCAATTTTCGCACTCGGTTCAAGGATATTTTGAAGGAAAAGTGGTGATCGATGATTCATCCGCGTGCGAAGTGCCTCATTGCTTCGGGATTTGCAAAATACTTGCTATCTTCGTTAGAAATAAGTGTTTATGCATCTATGAATACTTCCCGGTTAGATGATTCGCTCGACGGCTAAGCGCTAACGATTTTGTTGAAAAGTGATGCAATATCAACTTCTCGTTAGAGGGATTTCCGAGTGGCGTTGTGGCCTTAAATACTATTGATAGAGAGAATCGTCCAAGAAACATGTGGCAATTGAAAGTTTTTATAACTAGGACATAGGTATTGTTCATAATTCGCCCCGAATATTAAGAAATCAATAGAAAGCTTCATTCCAGCAAGCTGACGCGAAGTTGTGGTTGGTTTTTCGCCGCCCCCTGCCCCACGGAGATTTACTGAATGCAAGATTATTACGAATTGAATGATAACCAACGCTCTCAGGTATCTCTCCTGAGATAACAAAATGCTACCTACGTAATCACGCCGCATTATGAATGGATGATATATGTATTTCAACTCTTATCCAATAATGAAGCTGACTTTTTCACAAACATGTTGGATATAATACTTAAATAATAATGCTCTTTATTCACAGGGCGAGATGAAAGATTCTTTAAACATCCATTATTGTTGTTTTAACTCAGACGACCACTAAATGCCACCCTGACGGTGGGTTACGAGCTCGACAAGCGAGAGACGGGTAGTCCACCAACCAAACTGCCGAAAACGAGAAGGAAGTTGCATTTCGAGAACTGTTTTCGAATTATAGGAACGCTGACGTACGTTAGGCAGAACCTTCCTCTGTATCTCTCTCTCACCTTTCGATCTCTCCCTCTCTTTCTCTCTCCCTAACGGTCCGCTCTCCTCCACCCCCCTAAAACTCCTCCTTCAAAGAGAGCGCTTGCGCCACAGACAAGAGGTGCTTTAACGGCCTTCTCGAAGTCCGCGGAAAACCCATGCGATTTCCGTTGCGTGCGATCGGAGGTCGTTGACCCATTCAGGACTGGAAATCGCAGACACACCGTCTGAGGAGCTCGGGGGTTGTTTGTTTGCCAAAATATTTACGCCCGGGTAACAAACTTTCGGCAGATGTTGTCGGCCGCCGCTCGAAACGCAAATCGCGCCCTCCAAATTATGGTAATAAACGTCTTTGGCCGGGTGCTTTGTTACTATTACCGACGATACTTTCATAACCTCTTGCTTTTTTTATTCTCGGTGCGGTAGACTCGATGAGTTGAATGAACCGAAGACCACGTTGCGTCGATCGACTCGCGGATTACAGTGGCTTGAAAATTGTGGATACCTAGCTAAAAATGGGAAGATTTTCAAAATGAAGTGTAAGCGTCTACATCAGGGTTGGGCAATCAATGGCTCGCTAAGCTATGATAAAAAACGATCCGTAAAATTGAACACGCGAATTCATATCTTTTTGGTAAAATTGTTATAATAAAATCGTTTACCCCAAAACCCTATTTAGACTTGATTTTCACGAATATGCCGCCTAATAATCTTCATAGGGTCTAGGTAACTTGCGATTTCAACTCTAATCCGGCCCGCCGAAGGATTCGCAACCACCGCTGTGACCCGCCATGAAGAAAAAAATGTCCACCCACCTCTGGTCTGACTGAATTTTAACGAAAGCACGATTTTTTTCTGGTCTCGCCGTAATCGCGATGCAACTTCGTTCTTGATTATAAAAATATTTCAAATTTCCAAGAAAAATTTAGTAAACTGATAGGTCCTTTTATTTCTTACTTCTCACGCAGTACACATAATGTACAACAATGCTTTTATTGCGCCAGTTTCTTTCAATCAGTTAGGAACACCGTTTGAAATTTTCAGCATTTTGAGTAGGTTTGATACCCATAATAGGTATCCCTTTTTATCTCGAATTATTTGGTTTCCTCTTGAACATTTTATCCGCGCCGAATTCGACGAGCCCGTTAGAATTGTTTCGATCACTTATCGGTTCAACAAGGACGAACGTTCAGTGTCATAAAAGTCGTTGAAAAAACGTGGCCTGGAATGCTGAATTCCCCAGTCCATTGGGACGGAGCGTGGTGGCAATATGAAGGATAAAGGGGTAGGGCGGATAGCGAAAGAGTGAAGACGGTGGAGTGGCGGTTGGCGAGGGACAAGTGGACGTACCATTTAAGGAGACGTTCGGTCGTCTGAAAGGCGAGGCGCTGGGAAGGTAGGTAGAGGGACGTGGAATTTTACCTCACTCCGACACATGACGCTAGCTCATCCGTTCCGACGACGTAAACATTTTGATTGCGAACTCGGACGAAGCTCAGAAACGAAAACATTCCAAGTCTGAATTCATCGCGTCGAATTTACCAGTCGTTCGCCATCGGTCACTCGGAATATTTCGAAACGCTGAGCTAGAACAAAGTGATTTTAATCTTTCTCTGGGGGGCGGGTCGCAACGATCGTGCCCGCTCATGTTAGCCTCACGCTTTCTATTCGGGGTTCCACGCGAGAGGCGAAATATAAACCGCTATGAGTTCCTTATCTCGTACGAACTTCAAGGTCCGCCCCCTTTGGTACGAATATAGAGCGCGTGCGTGGACGAGCCACTCGCTGCAGAAAGGAATGAAATAGTGAAGTAATAATATTTGACCCTTTCGCTACATTTGTGGTTTTATTACCAAATAGTATGCAGGGCGCTCAGGAAATCCCCGGCATTTCTGTGTGCATGGGTGTTACCTTGACCATTTATTTCACATAGCATTTATATCAAATTGATTTCAGTAACAATGTATTTCTTCAAATATCAGAGGTGCAGAATTGAAGTAATTAATTAATGTTAACTAATGATTTGTCAAATTGCCAAGGGCTGTTATCGCCTTGTACATCTTTTCTGGCAGATAAATGTGCTTAAAAGTTTGATTTTCTATTATTATAAATTCTTCATCAATCATAAAACATAGGCGTCACTCATGAAGTACCAATGGGGCGCGTCGTATATCGTATATTTTGTTAAATGCTCCATCGCAGTCATTAAACATTTAGCGAGAACATATATTCCGTTGGTTCGAAAGGGTTAAATGACGCAACTTATAAAAGTTGCGTAATGTGAATATTGCTTTTGTTGGCGCATCCCTTTCGTCCTGCGCGACATCTTTGCCGCGTTCTTCGGCGCGGAATGACGCCGGTGCGGTATGAATCGATCGGTCGCTTTTGTTCTCGCGCGCCTGGTCGTGGTTCGATCGAGATCGCTAGCGGAATCGAGCGTTATTTTTTTTAAGGTTGTCCTTATTAACGGAGTCACGGATCTCTCGTAAGCGACGCAGAGGGAAAGAGGAAGTGGGCGTAACGATACGCGTGAAAGAGTGGGAGGGGGAGTAGTTTTGGAAGGAGGAGAGGGGCGGCATTTCGATGGATATGTGGCATGTTTTGTGTTGGGAATTCGCGATTCGTGGCGTCACTAACATGATGGGATGTGCTGTGGGCGACTCTTTAACCATTCCAGTTCGCGTGGTATGCGGAGAGACTTCGGAGTGGGGGAAGAGAGGGGGGAGAGAGAAATAGAGGGGGGAGGCGAAGGAGGTGTGAGGAGGGAGGGAGGGAGAGGTCAGCGGCCGAGATGAACGAACCGCTTACCTTGAGAGCTCCTTAAAGAGAGGCTGAGAGATCGTGAGCGAATGCTACGCTCTCCCTCCTCTCCCACATTCACTCCGCCTCACTCATCCCCTCGTCCTCCCCCTCCCTCCTTCCCTCGTCCTCCCCCTCCCTCCTTCCCTCGTCCTCCCCCTCCCTCCTTCCCTCGTCCTCCCCCTCCCTCCTTCCCTCGTCCTCCCCCTCCCTCCCTCTTCCTTCAACGCACCGCGGCAATCTGTATGGGATGTGTTTTGTTATCGCCGCATCCCATTGGTCGCCGCCCTCCTCCCTCTCCCTCTTTGTTTACATCTGTTTCCTTTCTTCCCATTCCGTCATAGATCGACCTCCGTCACCTCTCTCTCCCGGCCTTTCCTTCTTATTAAGGAGCGCTTATTCAACGTATTCTCCGAAACTTACTTTCCATTCAAGTACGCCTACGTGTACCAGAGCGGGTGTATTTTTGTACGGGCGTAGATTTCGTGGTGAAGGGTGGACCGTTAAAAAAAGATCGATACGATTTATCTCCGATCACGCTCGCGAGATGGGATATTTTGGTTCGTTTTAGGCTCGTGCGGGGGTGTGGCGTGACCGCTTTGGCGCCTTCTCTCCATCCCTCTTGGCCTCTTCGCACGCGTGATTCATCGGTCGTTTTTACGAATTCCTCAATGCTGGAAGAGCACGGATTTTCGTGGATAGTACGCGGAAGAGGCTTTCTTTCGGCGATGGCGGCGGCAGCGTGGTACGAAGTTCACGCACCCGTCAACCAACCCGTGTGACTTAGCTGGCGATCAAAACAAGCCCGCACTCTCCCCTTCTCCTCCGCTCCCCTCTTCATCCGCTCGTCCCGGCCCCTCTCGCTCCTCTCGGCCCCTCTCGCTCGCTCTCTCCTCTCCCACGCACCTACTCCCCTTCTTCTCACCCACATGCGATGTGATGCATGTAACGGACTTACAAAAACAATCTCGGCTCAAGTCGCTTCTCAGAAAACCGCCCTTCTTCCCACGATTTTTTTCTTTTCTTCCTCCCCAACATTCTAAACTCTACTTTTTAAAAAGAAGTACCCCTCACCAATTCAAATCCTTTTGTTTGACGGAAAGCTCGGGTGTATTTTTTCGTAAATATGGTACGGTAACCTCATACAAGACTTGGGGCCGAAATGTAGAGTTATTGCACCATTTCGAAACTTCGCGTCTTTTGGAAAAGTGGATGTATTTATGCTCCAGTCATTTACCCGTGCGTGCTATAATGTTGGCTTTCTCGGCCCTTTTCCACTCTCTCTCTAGCTTGCCTCTTTCTCTATTCCTTTGTGCATGTGTGCGTACCGGGCAAAAGGCTCACTGCCAAGATGGCGGACACATTTTTAGACCGTCTGGAACACAGGTGGCCCCCCTTCCCTTCTGTTCTTTCCCCTTCCAAATTCGGCGCCGCGTCATTCCCCTTTCCCCACCCCTCTCCAAAACTCGCATTCCATTCCGAGTTGCCCTTTACCACCTTATGGCATGCTATGGACGGAAATTATATCCCAGAGGGGTTATGGAAGAATGACTTTCGAATAAATATCAACAAAAACCATTAATCGTAATGATGTGATAGCCGTCGTGCTCGCTATTAATTAGGGAAGCCAAAGTGCGTGAAATATGGGAAAGGGTGATAATCTGATTAATGGGATTATTCATGTTAAAGCGAAAGCTTTTTGCTAGTTGTTGAACCCTGAAGTAATTTCATAGTTATGCATAGGCTCTATGAGGAACTTATTCTCGATTTAAAATCTTATTGTTATGAAAATCTGACGAATATTTTAAAAATTCATCCCGAGTGCTAACGATGCCTGTTAATTGTTAAAAAATAATGAAATGCAATTTCAATGTATCCATTTGTCGTTTTTTTCAGAATGGAATTAATACTGACAGCAAGCGGAATTGCCAAGAGCCCGTATTTGATGGAATCACGCAGTGAGTTGATTTTTAAATTCACATATCCATTTTTAGCAAATAGAATATTGTAAAAGGAAATTTGTTTACATAGTCACTCATAGTGTTGACAAATACCGCCGGTAGACGCGTTTATAACGGACAGCGGTTGGAGCGTCATCTAGCGTCGGACTTACGAACTTAGAAGGAATGAACGTCCTAAAGAGGGCGCTTTAAATCGTTTGCGAATTAAAATTACCTGAGTAGAAATCTTATTGCTGCTTAAATATTGTTTTATTCGATGCATCTTATCCTAAATACGAGAACACATAAAGATGTTCAATTTGTTATTACTATCATTTCAGATTTACCGTGAACAATAAAATCCTGCATCCAGAAATTGCAGAATGGTAAGAACAAGTTTACTTTATATTTGATTAAATCTTGTAAATATTTCCAGATATATTTTATTCTAAATTATATTTTAAAATCTTTTTGTGTATTTCTCCCCTAGTCGTGTGATCAAGACTCCTATGGAAATTGATCTTCTACGTTATGTGAACAAAATATCTTCTGATGCTCATATTGAAGTCATGCGCTGGATTCAACCGGGTGCTCTCGAGTACCAATGTGAAGCACTTTTTAAGAATGAAGTTTACTCCAAAGGAGGATGCCGCCATGTGTCTTATACATGCATCTGTGGATCTGGTGAAAATGGTGCTACATTGCACTACGGGCATGCAGGAGCTCCAAATAATCGAATCCTTAAAGCAGGTGATATGTGGTGAGTGATGGCGAGAAGATGGTTTATTTCTAAGAGCTTATCAACTAGAAATCATCTGAATTGGCATTATATGTTTCCACACTTTGGCAGACAATCAGCCAATTAATTAATTGCTTACGTTTTCCTCATAACTCTCTTTATTTAATCAACTAAATATTATAGTTAAAAAATAAAACAAGGTTCTACAGGAATATCACATTTATTTAACATTTGTAATTGAAATTCTTTATAAAACTGAACAGGTCATTAAATTATGTAATTAGTTAAAATAATTTTTTTCAGTGCCTTTGGTTATCTAACTTTATTATTATTAAATAAACCCATATAAAACCTTTTTTCATTAGATTCAAAGCTTCTTTAATTGATGATACTGTTAATTATTTACTTTAATTTATATGTCACCCTTTGAACTAGTTGGTTGGAGCATAGAAATTTATGATGGTTATTCCAGGGGTGACTAATTTTTGAGTAATGAGAAGGATGGTGGTATATCTGATCAAGGATAGTAGGTGTATGGAATTTGAACTAAATATTAGCTAAATATTATTCTAGATTTGCAATTATTAAATTTTCAAGAAGGAAAGTCGTCTTTAGCATGTTTTGCAGGTTCACTATAAATGTTAAATTCTTACCTTTTATAAAATTTAAGTAATTAAATTAAATTTAATATTTATATTCTTATTTTAAATCATGATTACTTTTTACAGTTTGTTTGACATGGGGGCATTGTATTGTGGCTACACATCTGATATCACTTGCTCATTCCCAGCCAATGGAAAATTTACCACTGACCAGAAGAACATTTACAATGCTGTACTTAATGCAAATAGAGCTGTGCTGGAAGCAATGAAACCAGGTGAGTTTAAGTAATGTTGTTGTTAATTTTCATGAGGATTTAACTCTTGCCTTTTCAATAAGATCCATTATTCAATTTTTTATGGAAAATGTTGTTTATCATATTAAAATATATATAAAAATATGTTTATGATACCTAATTTTGTAATTATCCTTATAAAATGAAAATATACCAGAATTTTCTTGCTCCAGTTAAAAGTTTTTTTTTGTTTTAAGTTCTTATCTGAGTAATTAACTTTCAGTGTATTATAAATGCAAAGGCAAAAATATGAATCACACTAGTACTGTATCTGAGAAATAACTGGGTCATTTAATTTTAAATGTATGATAAAATGAAAGTTGCATTAACTTTAGCAGAGAATTCCTTTTACTTTCAAAGGCTAGTGCAAATGTATTTGTCAGCCCCTTTATCAATGTTTACTCTTATAAATTTATAAATTAGATACCTACTTATTGAAATTATTGCAAGAAAAGCAGAGGTGCTGTAGTCTGGTAATCACTCTTAAAAGGCCCTGAAGTCTTCTTCTGGTATGATTTCCATAGTTTTCCTATAATTACAAAAAGTATTAGAATCTTGTTTTAAAATACTTTCAGGTGTAACTTGGACCAGTATACACTTGCTTGCAAATCGAGTCATGCTGACAGAGTTGGAGAAAGCTGGAATCATCCAGGGTGATGTGGAATTGATGATGAAAGTAGGTGCCATGTTTGCTACATCCATATTATGAGTATTAATTTTATTATTTAAAAATGCCCTATCAGATGATATTCTTAAGGTTTATCATGAGTAATGAAGAGCTCAATTTAGGAAATTATTTAAAAATAATTTATACAATACCTTAGATAGTAAAGGTATACAGTATCATACGGAGGTAAATGACAATTTACATAAAAATAGTTATAAATCTGAAAGCATTCATCACAGGGAAATGAAATTTTTAGAGAAAGTAAGCAACCTATTAGTTACCAAAGAAACAGTTGATTACTATGAGTTTATAATAAAAAATTAAATGCAAAAATATTCTTTATAAAAAAGTTTTGGTACTTGTCCTGTAAATACCCACAAATTTTCCCATAGGGAGTGGCGCCATAGGTGATGAGAAATGGAACTACATAGTGTACAAGAAATGGAACTATGTACTACGTAGTGTACATATGTGTATCTCATAGGCTTTTAGTTTTATGGTGTTTGCTCTGCTTTGTTCACCCAATCTCTGCTGGCATGAAGATGGTGACATTGGTGCAGGCAGGGTGCCGCAGGTGCTCCATATTACTTCAATCTTCAGCACAACTTTAATCTCATGCTAAACAAAAGAATTTTGAATTGACAGTAAACACAGCCTCCATGTGGTTCCATTTCTCGTCATCTACAGTTCCACTCCCTACCGGAAAATTTATGAGTAGGTAGTTAAAGGACAAGTACCAAAGATTTTTTCTTGGAACAATGGTTTTGAAGCATTGTGCACAAACATTATGTGTACCATTTGAAATAATATGAAAAAATGACTAAAATATGGAAAATATACTTTTTCTTGAATATTATACCTTAAAACTGCTGCCTAAGAGGTGGCCTAACTCAGAAAAATGACTCATAAATCTATAGCCCATCTGAACATCACTCTAGATGGGTGACCATAAGTGTTGACAGAGCATTCAAGTATAAACAGATGCTCTGGTCATGAGAATACTTATCTTTATCTGCTTACTCAAGAAATAAACATGCCTTTTATTTCTTACTATGATGTGTCTACATCTATACAAGCATAATAACACTACTGTTGTGATGTATGAACAAAATCATTAAATATTTTTCACTCTTGTCCTTTTGAGCCATCATGATTTTATGTCAAATTCTGTCGGTAAAAAGGTTTGGTTTTCCATAATTTTTACTTATGGAAGGTAAAAATCATTCTCAGTTGTTGAAAACACTGGTGAGCATCCATCACATAAATGGCTGTGAGATACAAAATTATACTGGGGATAAACTACTGCTTAATTGGTTCTATAATTGGAATCAATGATTTTATTTTGCTGAGTCTTAAATTCCTTTCATGGAATATTCTCTTTGAGTTTATCTATGTGTGAAGTTGATTTTAAGGATTAACCTTCAAAATTCAAGCAAGAAAAGAAAACATATGGAGGGTGCAGGTTATTATGATGAAACAACTGATGGATTGCATAGCAAGTCATAGGGAACATTGGCTTTGTGTCTCAAGAAAAATCTTTTGAAGAAAGGTTGTTGAATTATTTGATGCTGCAGATGACAAGAACAAGAGCGTTTTATTGCTAGTAGAAAGTGGCTGTGGCTTTTGAAAATGCAGTTATCACTAAGAAAATATACTAAATTTGCACAAAAAGAACCAAAACATTGCATTGATAAATTACTATTCTTTATTACAAATGTCAATAATTAAATAGAAGGAAAAGAAATACCTGAATCTAACATAATAGTTATGGGTGAAATGTGTTTGATTCGATATGGTTCCATGTCCGTGTAAAGTACCGGGCATGATTTTAATTAGGCAGGAGGGAGGAGATTGGGAAAGAGAGATGGAGAATGGAAGGGAGAGAGGGAGGAGAATTTAGGTAGAGAGAAAGTGAGGAGGAATGGGAAGTACCTTAATTTTAATACTTTATTTATGCGAATTGTCAGTGCTTGCATACTGCAAGCATTCAAAATATCACCATACACCAAGATATAAACTCGTAAATAAACCAACGCGACAGCATTCGAACTACACAGTGCCCATTTATATAAGATAATAGTTTTCATTTTCTGCAAAATTAAGGCATTATCCAGAATTTCTAAATTCTCTGGCAATCGGCTTCGCATCCAAGTTTCATGGCTCAGATCACCCTTTTTAAGCAATAACTATAATAATCATTAAGACAAAAGCTTAGATGTTACACTAAAATTTATCTAAAAATTAGGATATTTTGTGTGTTAGGATTATGGTTTCATTATCTGTGCCTTTTAGTACGTATCTGGACAAAAAAATAATTTAAAATTATCACGTCATCATATGTATATGTCGTTGACTAAAATCAAATGGATAATAATGCAGTCTAAGCATTAAATCAATGGTCTTTAAGTATGGAAAATCAATTCCCATTGAAAGGGATCTGAGTCATTGCTATGGTAGTTAATATTTTTCATTGTTGAAGACCGAAAAAAATTTCATAATTTTATAATTAAAATCAAATTTATACACAAATTCAGCATGATTTCAATTCTGTCTTCAAGAAAAATAAACATCATTCTTTTTTCCACAGTATGTCCTGACTTTTTATCTTAATTTTAAATAATTTAAAAAAGCAATTTTATATAGCCCTGCACAGTTTTCAATGCTTTTCTTATGAGTGTTTAAAATTGTACTTCGGGGTCAAAAACCCCCCTTAAATATAATTTTTTCTGTAACCAATGACCTATACTCATGCCAAATTTCAGCTCTGTAGCACTTTTAGAAGTACCTTAGATTTTATATGATATATATCCTATATCTATAATAATATAGCTACTTGTGCCTCACTCACTGGCACAAAACTCTTAGGTACTTCTAGAAGGGATAGAAATCTGAAAATTGGTATGTTGCTAGGTCGAGTGACACAGCCAACGAGAAAAATCGAAAATCACAAAATGTTAATATTTAAGGTGTATTTTTAACCCCAATGTTCCATTTTAATACCCCATAAGATAAGCATGGCATTCAGTGCAAGGCTTTCTAAAAATGCATTTTAAAATTACTGTAATTGAGATACGAATTCGGGAAAAGAACAGTTGTCTATCTGAAAGAACGGAGTTCTTAATTTTTGAAAGCAGAATTCAAATACCTACCTAATTATCATAATTATCAGCTTTTAATCAGAAAAAGTGTGAAATTTTTTCCTCTTTTCAACAATGGAAATCTTTAAATACTATGGCAACGACCTCAATGCTTTTAAAGGGATCTGATATTATACGTTACGATTGCAGTGATTTAATGATTTTAATGGAAATTAATGCCGTCATAATGAATTACAGTTGAACTTCCATAACTCGAATCTCAAGGAAAAGTAATAATTATTCAAGTAATAGAAAATTCAAGTTTTGGAAATATATTTTTAAGTATTTGTATATATATATATATAGTGGAACTTCTATAACTTGAATCTCAAAGAAAAGCAAAAATTATTCGTGTTCTAGAAAATTTGAGCTGCGGAATTATATTTTTTTAATTTTTAATTGAATTAACATCAAGTTTATTCTCATAAGCGTAAAAGCATATAACTTTAATTTTCATTATCATGCATATTATGAAAACATCATCACCAATATTTTCTTCTGATAATATGTAAGATTTTACTCTATTCAAAACACTAATTGCATCACGCACTGTGATTGAGGGTGTCATGGATAATTGCAATTCTCACGTACTACTGAAAGCACAAACATGACGATTAAATTTGGGTTATCGACTCTAGGAAGGAGCGAATAGGTTTGTTTTTATTCAAGGCTATAAGGGATCACAATAGAAGAAGCAACCCTGATAGCAGTGACGGTAAAATGTGAAAAGTATTTTAATGTTGTGTTTCCTAGTTTTTAGAGAAATTTTAACTCTTTTCAATTGTTAAATATAATGGCATCAGACCTATTTCTCAATATTTTTTATCCAAATATGCGCTAAAGTCATGGATGATGATGCCATTATCTTAATAGAAAATATCCTAATTTTTACATTAATTTAATGTATAGGGTATAGTGTTAATGATAATTATTCTTATTGCTCATGCAGTGCGATCTGAGTCACAAAACTTGAAATACAAAAACTTGGGCACGAGCCGATTGCCGGAGAATTTGGAAATTACGGATAGTTGCCTTAATGTCACAGAAAATTATAAATATAATGCTATTACTCATGGAATTTATTATTTAATACATATAGGCTCCACCTGACTGAAGTGCTGTTGCCCTGGAGATCGCGTTGGTTTATTTAAGAGTTTAGATCTTGGTGTATGGTGATTTTTTTAAGCGCTTGCAGTTTGCAAGCACCGGCAACTTGTATATCCTATATATGTGAGAAGCAGCTATTTATAATGATATATTTATATTTATTTATTTATTGCATAAAAAATGAAGTTTTTAAAGCGAAGGTAACAGCCACCTTAATGTGTGATGCATCAAATTAAACGTCTTGACCTGCAGATTTGCAGGTAAATAATAAAATTGAAGTCAGTCAAATCATTGGTGAGCTATTGAGGTTTTCTGTGACTGGCTAAGCTCTGCTCCACATAGTTGTAGTGGTCGATGTTAAGGTGGTGCTTCTAGTGGGCATTAGTCACTTTAGGAAATAACATGGCGCTCCTAGCGGACAGTAGAAACCTTGCAGTCGCTGACCTTCATGGTAATGTGACAGAAGGAGCAAGACAATATTTAATCTAACCAACCAGTCGATTTATCAATGGGCAACTGCTAGTGATGTATTTTTCTCTAGCAGTATTTTTTTTGTTAAAATGGTAAATTGTAAACAAAACAATGCAATTTAATTTTTAATCCATTTGGATAAAATTCTTTTTTCTCTGGAAATCAAACTACAACTTTCTTCAGGAGTGTTTTGTCTGTATTCTTTAACTTGCAGGCAAACCTTGGTGCAATTTTCCAGCCTCACGGTTTGGGCCATTTTATGGGCTGTGATGTACATGATGTTGGAGGTTACCCAGATGAAGCTACAGGTAACTCAGGCATAATATCTCCTTTGGGTTGCAAGACACCTGAGAGAGGATCACAGCCTGGATTGAGGAATCTTAGGACAGCACGTGTGCTTGTTCCTGGAATGGTTCTTACAGTTGAACCTGGATGCTATTTCATTCCTGCAGTGAGCATGATTATAGTGCCCTTCCTCTATGTTAAGGAATTAAATGTTGTCACCAACCACAAATCTTTAATTGATTAGATAGCATCAAGTTGATGTTACTTGGTAAATTTACATCATGGGATTTAGCATGACAGTATGAAGCTCTGAGAAATATAAATGGAATTTTCAAGGCCTCCATCATCTAATTAACTATCAGCCATTCTTTTGGAATACTATCTGCATAATTGCATGATTATTTTATATAATATACAATGTAATACTTTGGTTCATCATTGCTTAAAAAGACTTAAGATCTGCAAGTTTATTTTTGAATCACAGACAGATTAGTTTATAAATCCATAATGGGCCAAAATGAATATTAAACTGGAAGTTAAATTTAATATTTGCGTTGTCATCTGTTGATTTATTATTGTCAGAATATGTTATCATAAAATTGGTATGATATTGTAATACTGTATTTTTCAGCATATAAGACGCACCGAGGTATAAGATTTCAGAAGATTTTTCAGGAAAAAAGTATTTTGGTTCATGAAGGCATTTAGGAAGGGCCATGTCGTATATCATTTCCAGTCCTGATTAAGCCCATATCTGGCAACATCTACAGAAAATATTATGGCGTGATAACAGTTAAATATAACATTTTAGATAAACTTGATTCGTGAAAGTAAATAAGGATGCTCTAAAACATAAATAATTGCTTAGAGAGTTGTATAGCTAAATGTGCCTTGTGTGAACTCAGTAGTCGTATTAATTATGCTGTGAAAATGTTCTGCACATGTCCTTTACCGATAGTACTTACTTAAACTTAAGTGCAAGGTGATATTTTAATTTAATGGGATAAATAATAAATGGGATATGTAATAATGATACATATGCTCAACTAGTCTCTTTTCTTATGTAACTCTTTTTGCATCGTACATAACGATTTCATCGATACAGCAGTACTTAACTTCCTCTGTTCTGCTATCCATCACTCCCTCCTCTAGTTGTGGCCATTTAAGACCAACCTTACGAAGACTATGTTTCTCTTATCCTGTCAGCTCCAGTTTTTCCTCATCTTCTCTATATACGAATCATTTTTTTCTGTGGGAGGTGGACCAAAATAGTGTGCTGCTGTTTGGTTTCCATGCGTTTTTGCATATTGAATCATATTAAGCTTATAAGTAATAGCATAGGCATATCTTTTCACTTTTTTAGCCATTGAGATCTCAATACATGTAATGGTATTTATCCTAGGTATTTATAAAATTTTTATCACGTCTACCACAATTGTAATGTTCCGTGGCATTAATCGCTCCATTCAACAGATCCATTAGGAACTAAAACGTATGACTAACATCAAAAATGCACCTAATTTGTAATTACCACAAGGGGACATGTAATTAAGTGCAATAATGAAAATGCAACATTGAAATTCACGTTGCATAAGGTATAACTGTATATATTAACAAATTTTTCACTATTAATTATTAATGTGTATTTTAATGTTTTTGCGATGAATGACTGCCAATTATTCCATTTTGTGGATGAATATGTTTGTTAGTGTCAGTATTGAGAACAGTAAATCTTTCCTTCAGCGTATAAGATGTAGGCTGATTTTGGGAGTCATTTTTCAGGAAAAAAAAGTGCGTCTTATATGTAAAAAAATACGGTAATTGAAAAAAAATTAAATTTAACTATCATTTGCTAATATTTACTGCACTGGAGACAGTGGCTTGAGGTGAATTTGAGAGGGGGCTGCTTCAGGTGGTATAACATTTTCACTGCCTATCTGTACCCGTGTCTTAGTCTGGGATAAAATTTTGTCTTTTGGGAAATTTTCAAGACACGGTCTTGACTAGATCCCAATTACATTTCACCTCTCAATCAGTTAACTTTTGCTGAAAACAACTATAAAGTTAAAGAACTTTTGAATCATAAGATCATATAAAAAGAGAACTAGGTAACTGAAAAGCATAATAAAAGAAAATAGTTTTTTAAAATTTCATTTAAACATTCTTCTCTTTACAGTTGTTGGACAAGGCTCTTGATGATCCAAATCTTTCAAAGTTCCTTGTTAAATCTGAGATTTGTCGTCTTCGTGATTTTGGAGGAGTACGTATAGAAGATGATGTGGTCGTCACCTCTGGTGGTATTGAACTTCTAACTAAAGTTCCGAGAACGTAAGTTATTAATATGAATGGCTTTTAATTTAGAAAAAAATTTCTTGCAATTTTCAATAAACTATAGTTCATCCGATTTAATTAATTAAAAGTGATACAGAAAAAACGAAAGGTTCATCCAGTGACCCTGTTAGTGCCCAACTATGGGAGGAAAAAAGGAGACTGTTTCCTTGGGCCTGTGCACTCACATGGGTTTGCACTAGAGTCCATGAATTCTTTGTTGCACCTTAGGTTCAGATCCGGTCTTAGGGGCAGGAGAGCCAGGCAGTCGCCTGTGGTTGCCACCTTTAAGGGGCCACTGAATTATACATTATGCACTCTATAAAACTGGGGGGAAAATTGCATGATTTTTACCAGATACATTTCATAATTTTTCCCGATATGATTAGAAGATAAAGTGGAAATACAATTATATCGTTTAGTGATATTGTCATACAGGAAAATGTCTAGGCCCTCCGCCAAAACAAAATTGATGTCTCAAAATACAATTTAAAGCCATCACAAAAAAATTTGGGCCTCCCACTGCATGTGAGTCTCCATTGCACCACTGCCAATAGTTAAAGGTATGTCTGGTGGTAGAAAAAATAGTGGTGAGGGCGGTATACCATAAGAATACTAAAAGTATGGAGAAAGTCATGTACTGGCCAAATCCAATTTTTCTTTAAAGTCTGTTTCAATGATTATATCTACATTTCTGCTTTCTAACTCTTCATTTACTGATTCTACAAATTTTCTCTAGAAGTACTTTCAATATTTGATACGTTTTTATATACAGGGTGTCCCAGAAGTCCAGCCACATAGGACAACTTTGTTATTTTGCAGAATATCTAAAAATAATAAGAGATCAATGTTGTTTGCAATAGGCTATTTTTTTGGGAGAAATGTTTATTTTTTTGTCTAGGGCCTTCCGTTCGACCGCTACTCTCTTGGCTCATCAATGGTTAAGTGACTCTGCGGAAATTCCTACGTCCACATAAAGGAGCTATGTGAGGAGGCAAGAAGTGTGAATTATGCAAGAGAGTGTGGCATTTGACAAATGTCAACAACAATTGATATCAATTGCTGGCATTAAAATGGATTAGTGTGGCCGCTAATGCCTAACAATGAATTAATTAATTTACTGGTGATTTTGGTGGAAACTGATTGTTGGTGTTTGGAGACGTGACAGTCACACCGGAAATTTCAGTTTTCAAGTGGCAGTTCTGGAGTGCAGGCAGAGAAATGTACTCAGCACGTGATAAGGCGGAAATGGTGATTCTTTACGTGTCCGGCTTGAGCCTTCGTAGAGCAGCAAGGGAGTATCACCGTCGTCATCCGGAGCAACTGGAACCGTCAGAGAAAATGATATGCAATGCTTCCAATCTCTTCAACGAAACTGGAAGCGTGAATGACAGGCCTCATGCAGGACGGCCGCGAAGTTCTACTGGGGCTGAAGACACACTGGGTGTCCTTGCTAAAGTTGCCGCCAGTCCTCGACGATCCACCCGTAAAATTTCCCAATAAATTGGGATTAGCAAAAGTTCTGTTCAGCAGATTCTTGCCAAGGACAGATTTCATCCATACAAAACAACTTTCGTTCAACATCTGCATGGAGACGACGCAGACAGATGGTTGGAATTTTGTGAGTGGTTTCAGGGAACCCGACAAATTCTGAGAAACCTGGAGGGGCATATTGTGTTCAGCGATGAAGCGTGCTTCCATCTTAATGGTTCTGTAAATAGGCACCACTTTGTGTATTGGTCCGAGACAAATCCCCATGCAGTTCAAGAAGGGCACTATCACTCAACGTGTGGTGTGGAATTTTTGGTGGCAAAATTTTGGGGCCTGTCTTCTTAGATGGACGTCTGACAGGTGAGATTTACCTTCGTCTCTTAGAAACCAATTTGCTGCCTTTCTTGGACGAAATGCCCCTAGATGAGCATCTGAAGTTTTACTTCCAACAGAATGGAGCGCCTCCTCATTATTCTAACACAGTGCACAGATGGTTAGATTCGTTTGGATCGGACGAAGGGTCCCAGTGGAGTGGCCGCCACATTCTCCTGACCTTACACCCCTTGATTTCTTCCTTTGGGGACACTTGAAATCAGTTGTTTACTACAGCAGGCCAAGAAGCCTTGAAGAAATTCGGGAGAACATCCGTGCAGCATGTGCACAAATTACTCTGCAAACATTGCTACGTGTACGGAAAACGGGAACGAATCAGAATGTGTGTACACCAGCATGGATACCAATTTGAAAATTTATTGTAAATGTGCAATAAACACTGCTGCATGAGTTTTTGGACTTTTTATTCAATTTTGTTGCAACTCCTATTCACATAGCCGGCTCCTAGCTCCTTTATGTGGACGTAGGAATTTCTGCAGAGTCACTTAACCATTGATGAGCCAAGAGAGTAGCAGTCGAACAGAAGGCCCTAGACAAAAAAAATCAACATTTCTCCCAAAAAATAGCCTATTGCAAACAACTTAGATCTCTTATTATTTATAGATATTCTGCAAAATAACAAAATTGTCCTATGTGGCCAGACTTCTGGGACACCCTGTATATTATTCAACTGTAAATACAGTCCAATGCTACTTCCCTCAAATTAGACAACAAAAAAGAGGACAAATATGTAAAATTGCCTTATTTTCCACCATTAAACAGAGGCTTGAACAAAATTTTTAAACATAAGAATTATACCATAACATATACAAATCCTTATAATTTGAAAAATTTACTGGGCAGTTCAAAAGACACAACAGAATCTTTGAACAAGTCCGGTATTTATAAAATACAATGCTCACACTGCGACAAAAAGTACATAGGACAAACAAGAAGGAAACTAATAACACACTTCAAGGAACACATGGCTCACTATAAATATAATCATTTTGAAATATCAAGCGTTGCCAACCACATCTTTGAAACAGGTCATAGTATACACGTAAACGATTTAACATTGATAACTCGTTAGAAAACCTTCACATTTACAAAAACCGCGATACACTTATGAACACGGACACAGATTTCAACAAGACCCTATACAAACTGACAGATTTAAACGACACACACGCCGAAATTCTTTCCGTGCTTCACTTGTTTCTCGGTCGTCTTCTTAATACTTTCCGTTTCAAACCTTGCAGTTGGCTCCCAGTCACTGTTGAAACAGGTTTTACCCCTGACGATGCCCACCTTGTGGGCGAAATGCATTGGGTTTTGTAACCCTCTAATTGTTTGGCTAAAGGAGTATTTCACCTTTATTATTGTAAATACAGTGATAATGGAGATGTGTGCTCAAAAATCTGTTTAAAAGTTGTGCAGTTACTAATGTTTCAAAATGAGTCAGAGAACCCAAAATTGTTTCGGCTTTGCAATGCACATCTTTGTTTAATTTATTGGATTCTGAAATTTCTTAAAATTTTTGTATCATATAACAATAAAATATAACATCCGTAGTGTTAAAACAACCAAAAATTTTTGATAAATTTTATCTTGTTTATTAGTTAGGGACCCATAGTTATAAATATTTATACTGATATTTTGTCATGGACAGTAGTCTTTCTTTTTTTCATTTCTTGAACTGCCCTTTTTACTTCAATTTCCATATTCCATCATCTTCTTCTACATCAGCCTCTTTTCCCAGTTCCATATTCATTAGCCTTGTGTGCTAGCTGCACAAATGTTGTATATTTTTTCTACATATATATCCATAACATTATTTGCTTCTGAGTTTATCATACTTTTTCTAAAAATGTGATTGAGCTTCTTATTTTTTACACATATCTAAAGCTTCTCTATCTATTTAATTTCTTTTGTAACTCATTGTTTGTATTACAGAAACATGCCTTTCCATCTCCTAGATCAGCAGTTTATAAGCCTTTTTTATATATAATTTAATAAGTTTTATGTAACTTTCTGTACCAGCTGCCTCAAAAATATGTAGAACTTTATTATGTAGGTACTTTTTTAATGTAGTGCAGGGCTGCCACAATTTCTTTTTTTTCAAAATCCTGTCAATTCCATCAAAATATCCTGTAAAATCCTGTAGTATGTAATATCTTGGTTTTTTGATGCAAAATGTACAAATTTATGTTTTAAATATTTTCAGCATCTATATAGCATATTTTGAGTAAAATCATTCACAACTGTTTATGCATAATCCTCTAAATTTAAATTTAATCATACATTTGTGGTTGAATTTTTATTTATCCTGCATTACAAATCATAGAAAGATTTTTAAAATTTTATCAAGTTTTAAATGTACAGTAAATAGCTCAAATGCATTGTTAAAAAAGTAAGTCAATGCCTGGGTTACAGGACAGGCCTTAGATTAGGAAAAATGTTAACAAAAGCTACATGAAATAATTTTCATTTTAATGGTAGCAATATAATGGTTCAACAAAATGAACAAATTCCTACTTCTTTAATTTCCTTGCCTTTTTCCTAACGTCATCTTTTGGTTCAAAATCTGCAAGATGTTTTATAAATGAACATCAGAACATTCAGCATTGGTGGTTCGAGTGCCAAATTGTGCGCACTTGTAATAATATTCAAGTCACTAAAAACTCTCTCCACTTCAGCATTGCTATGAGGAAGTATAAGCATTGCCTTTGCAAGTTTTCGAAATAATGGAAATTGTGATTTTCACCTTTGTATTATGACACCTTGTACGAATATGTGTCAATATAGTCGGAACAAACAATGGATTGGGGCTGATTCCATAGAATGTAGGCAATGAACTCAGCATTAGAAAAGTCCAGGTCACCATTCTCAAAAATATTTGGAAATCTTTTAACCAACATTTTAACTTTTTCCCAATCTCTTGATGTTTTCTTTGTTGAGTGCTGTGTATATTTGCATTCATACGAATACTAAAAAGAATGTTAAAGAAAAAGTATAAATATGCCTTAGGTTGCTGACCCAGTTCAACAGCTTGATTTTGAACTGTTTCACATTAGGCAGCGAATTTCTGCACTTTACCCAAAGTATATTAACATATCTATGTACTTACAGAACAATTTCACCGAACCAAATATTATTTACACGATTCATATTACAGACATCCCTCGATTTACGAGTGTTCAGGTTACGCGTTTTCTCATATGCGCGATTTTATTTTTACCACCATTTTTCCATATACGCGTCGTGTATTCGATTAACTCAATTTTATTTTTACAACCATTTTTCAATATACGCATCACGTATTTGCATGAATGCGATTCGTTATACGCACAATATGTACCGTTAATATATCTTATTATTTATTAAATATTTAGTAGATTCTTGCCCGTTAATCGTCCATGCAGTGATACCATTCATTGCATCGTACGACAGAGCAGGGTTTCCCTGGAGCTCCTACACCAGTAGAATCTCTTTTCTTATTCCTATCTTTAAGCAAAAAACGCACTTGAAACCCTCTATAATAATCCAAGAAGTTGATTAGCCAGAAATACACACATACGAACTTGAACTCGCTCTTTTTTCCTGAAGAGGGGTTTTCTTCTAGAAACTGACGCACTGTTAGCGGTAGAATATATTTGTATAGGAAGTTTCACTGATCAAAGGAGCTTTGAGACATCTGTAATTTATGGCAGAAACTCAGCGCACAAAAAATTAAGGAATTGTAAAAGTGGACGCTGCACAAGAAGCCATATGTCGCTGTACACGCTTGAGCGATTAAAACACTCATTAAATCAACTTTAAAGACGTTTCTAAGTAGAACACATCTGCTCAGAAATGTAAACAATGCCTATTACATTATTTTCAATGGGAAAAATATTTTCAATTGAGGCGTTTTCGCTTTACGCGACTATTTATAACTATTATAACTCTCGCATAAATTGTGGGATACCTGTATTCGCATAGAAATATTAATACTTACTGAATTTCTTAGTAGTTGATTGGTTTTTTAAGCAAACAGCTCTGATAACATCCGAATATCACCTTATAAATATCCGTGAATCACGGAAATGTTTCAGTTTTTCGTTTAAAAAATCCGTAAAAGCTGATAAAATCCGTGAAAACGGCAGCCCTGATGTACTGTAGAAGTCATGACAATATTACAATTCAATGAAATAAATTTGTAAAATACAAGGCAAGAAGTAAGAGAAATTTAGTTGCACAAAATTACAAAACAAATGGTAATTAGCTATGGTTACCATCAAGAGTTTTTATGATTACCATCCATACCATTGAAAAAGCCTTGCATACAACAGGTTGGTAATCACTGCCCTATATCATTTCCTTCGCCTTTTGATTCACCTTTTTTATTCTTCTTGTTCATAATATTTCTTATGCTTTCTTTTATTCATTTCCATTCTATCTTCACAGTAATTGGCTTGTTTTATAACTTTCTCTTCTTATTCCTTGTCGAATGTGTCTTGCTTCTCATTCTTTGTTTCTAGATCCCTATTTCTTTTTCCTTTTCCTGCAGTTAGTTACACAATCAGAAGGTATGAACTTAGTTCTGGTAACAGTTTGTATTTTGCTAACATTCAGCATTTATAAAAATAGCAAATCTATAACAATATTGATTTTTATTCCTCTTTTTGACATGTTTCCAACTGTTTTTGGACTGGTTTTGAAGTGTGGAGGAGATTGAGGCTGTGATGAATGACCCTTGCAAGAACTAAGAAAGGAAAGTAAGCTTCAAGATAGTTTAATGTTTGTCATCTATATTTTTCTATAATTTCTTACAATTTTAAAAATGAAGTATTCAAGTCTTTAAGGAATTTGGGAATATTGGCTATTCCTATATTTTTGTAATCAATGGAGTCTATTTGGATTATCATAGCTATAATCAAAATTCCACGCAGAATGACTATAGATATATTCTAAAAAAATTTCATTATTACCATAATTATTTATGATATGACTGAATCAATATATTTGCAGTTGATCTCTTTTACAATTCCAATTTGTGATAAGGAAATTTCTATTTCTATTGATATTTTAAAAGCATAATCCTGTCTCAATTTATGCCATTATTACTGCACAGTTTTAAAATATTTAATTGTTTGAGAAATAAATTTAGACATGTTTATTTCTAGAAATAATAATATCTTTACTGTAATTTAATGGAATCATACAAAAACTCTAGTATAAAATGAGAGAATTTTAGCAACATTTACTCTCACAGTGCCATAAATAAAATGAATATTGTATGATACATTTAGTCTTAACAAAATGTATAACAAATGGTAAAATATTTTAATGATTAAATATTATTTTGTATTTCTGTATTCAAATAATTCATTTATGGACAAATTCCATTTCAAGATCAAATTCAGGAATTCATAAAAGCTGTGATTGATTGGGTATTATTTTGCCAGCTGATGAGAGATGGGGATTGTATTAGAAAATCCAAATGCTGTGCTGTTTATTTTTTATGATATCCTTCTTATAAACACATTAATCTATGTTGTTATTACATCCTTGGACTACAATGTGTTTTTGTATTTACCTGGGATTTATCAACTAATTGAGGTATTTTGTATTTTTTGCAAATCAAATAAATTCTATCTTATTAGCAATTAATTTCTTATTTAAATCATTTATGAACTGTGGTGTGCAGATTAAATATCCTTTAAAATTCAAGTAAATTTTATCCTATATCTAGAGGAGGATTTTTCATTTTGCTGCCTATAGGTACTAAGCTTGTTGGCACCCCTGTATATGAATTATAATTTTTTAATAATTATAAAAAATAAATGTTTAAATGTATGTATATATTGCATGTTTATTAGCACATTTTCTTAAAAGAAAATGAGACACTTATGTGATCACTCTATGTGTCTGTCCATCTGTTGACAGGCATCTTTTTTGTTTTAAGAGATATTTGAAAAATTCTTTTTGAATTTGATAGCTCTTATCAATCTATGAATTTTTCATTGATTATTATATTCCAAGTTTTTCATCGATTTTCCACTAGATGGCTCCAAAATCAGAAACTAGAATCACTTCGAAAATTCTTTTTACTTTCTCATATACGTAGTATATTGAGAAAGTATTGTATTTGTGAAAAAATTCGACTGAGATTTTGGTGGAAATACACAATTTAGGTGTTGTCCCTGAGTCCATAAAAGTTGCTTTTGCTGTCTGTCTGTTGGTCTTTTCACAGTTCTAGGGCCCAAACGCATACATAAAATCGAATGATATCTCATATTTATATTTATGCAACATATCATCTTTTGCAGACCCTTTTTTCATATAAATGACATTGCACAAAAATAAAGGGTGCTTTATTCTTGGCGATTTTTAGACATTTGATTTACTCAAAAATGGAAATTTGATTAAAATCAATCCAATTGTAGAGTCTGATGTCACAAATAATACTACATAAGCCACATGTTTCTAGAAATCACTATATGGCATTCAGTGACATTACAATGCATGCTGAGCCAGCGGTTCTCAACCAGGGGTACAAAATTTTTTACTGGGGGTACAGAGTGACAAGGGTGGAGATAGTGCCAATAGTGTGTCAATGCAGACCTGGGTAAATTTTTGGGAGAGAGGGAGAATGAAAAAAAAGCTTAAAATGGATGTAGAGTGAGTGAGGAACAGTACAAAAGACGGTCTTAGTATACAAAATTTTAACATTGTAGACAAGGGGTAGGGTGGTGAATACATGGAAAGGGAGATACATAAATCGTTGATTTATTAAAGGTTCTTCCTTCGACCTGATGGGTGGAATTTAATTAAATATCTTGAGGGTTAACCAATGCTGAGATGGTATTTTGATAAGACATCTCCGAGAAGTGAAATGATGATGTATTTATGACGTATCTCCTCTATGCCTGCATATGGTTCTTCAGATCAGCTAGTTAAGCATTTTAATTCATGCATGCATGCAGAGGAGAGAATCCAATTGTCTGTTTGAAATATCAGACAGTAATATAAGCCAAGTTCTGTTTACAAAACTATTCATAAACAAGCCACTTCAAAGATATTTACGATGCAATAGCTTGAACATGGCTAGAGATTGTGGAGACATCACCTGAGGCAGCATGAAACTGCTCAGAATTTTAGTGTTGCTTTGGTAGTCATCGCGTGTGGTAATTTCGTGCTTAATTGTACCCTCCTGATTCAACTTCATTGACTTGAACATAAAGTGCCAGATATTCAATTAATACATATATTAATTTCACTGATGTATAATGCCCCAAATGGATAGGTTTATTTTAAAAAAGAAATGTACTGAGCCTAGTAATACAGATAGTGTTAAACTTTCTGAGTTTGATAAGTCCAATGTAGGAAGTGTCAATGTAACTAAACAGAAAGACAATGAGAATGCCTCTGTGTCTGGTACTTCTCAAAGAGACAAGAAGTCGTGTCTTAAATTCTCGTCTTTTCAAAGTTATGTGCGAAGAAATGGGATCCACTCATACAACATTGCTACTTCATACAGAGGTATGGTGATTATCTCGTGGATGGTTTTGACTCGTTTGTTTGAATTAATTGTAAGACATGAAGTTGAATGATTCCTTTCAGAAATTAAATCTGATATGGCAAGTTTTTTCAAGATGACACTTGGGTATGCTGGCTTACCTTGCTGATTTATTCAACAGGTTGAATCAATTAAATATCCAATTGCAGGGTTTCAACAGAAACATTTTAAAAGCACAAGATACGGTAAAAGGATTTCATAAGAAGCTTATTATGTGGATATCTCACCATTCCAGTTACTCAGTGATATCAAAGCTGAAAAAGAAATAGAACTTGGTTGTGCAGAGTTTGCAATTATAAGGGAACATTTGTGCCAACTAATTTATAATTTTATAAAGAACTTTCCAGAATTAGAAAATTCTGACAACACAAATGACTAGGTGGTAAATCCTTTCAGCAATGCTTCTTTTTCATGATGTATGAAAGAGAAATTAATTGAACTGTCTACCAATCACACATTATATGCTGTTTCAAGAAAATGAAATATGTAATTTTTGGCATATTGTCTGCCCAGAGTTTGGGGAACTAGCAGATACTGTGATTACGACACTTTTACTGCTCTCAACAACATATATGTGCGAGCAAGGATTCTCAACTTTGACAGCAATAAAGACGTGGAACTGCAATCGTCTAATCCCAGAAAACAATCTCATCCTCGCAGTGACTAAAATTTGATCATGCATCGAGAAGATTGTTTGGAAAGCAGGTGCAAAAATCACATTAATGTAAGTAACTTTTTACGTCTCACGCATGACTGCGGATTGATTGTTTAGCCTTCCAAATTGTAAATATAATTGTTATTCCTCTTGTTTTGTTTGTTTTCAGGAAACGTAGTATTAGCAAGGCAATTGAAGGCAGTGAATATTGCACACTATTTGAAGATTGTGAAAGTTACATCACAAAACAAGTGCTTAGAAAATAACACCATCATCATCATCATGCTGCTGTCTGAAGACAGGTTTTAGCTGAATCGCTACCTCCATCTCTCTCTCTCTCCCTAGAAGCCTCTTTTATACCTCTATATGTACTATATTCCTGCTTTATATTCTCTAATATTCCTATTCGACAAAATTTATCAGACAAAGTTTTAGTGTTACTTTTTCAAGATTGTAATTCTACAAAGTGACAACCTCAACTGTGAATTGTATACATGTTATTGAGTGTGGCAGCAGTAATGAGACATTTTGGATTTTTATGAGGAGTAAGAACTTCATGCTGGACTGCTATTTTATAGTACTTCATTTTTGCTTTTACATGTAAGTAAACATAAAAAAAAACAATAAAATTCTATTTCCTAAATTTTTAAATTCATGACCTTGGTGCTTCTTATAGTCCAAAGTGTCTTATGGTCTGATAGATATGATAAATGAATTAATAAATCATCTTTATATATTACAAGAGTGATTTTTGAAAAGGTGGTTAAAATATAATCATCATCATCATGCTTCTGTCCGAAGACAGGTTTTAACTGAATCGCTGCCTCCATTTCTCTCTCTCCCTAGAAGCCTCTTTTATACCTCTATAAGTATTATATCCCTGCTTTATATTATCTAATATTCCTATTCTTTTTCTCCCTCTTCTTCCACTAATTTTTCCTTCTAAGATCGTCCTTTGTAAACACTGTCTTCTCAATATGTGCCCTATCCAATTTGCTTTTCTTTTCCTGATTGTTTTTATTAGCGTCCTTTCTTCTCCCACCATTTCTAATATTTCTTCGTTTCTCTTCCTCTCTGTCCATTACACTTTCATCATTTTTCTCCATACCCACATCTCAAAACTTTCTAAATATTTTTCTCCTTTCTCCTTACCGTCCACGTCTCTGCACCATAAAGAGCTATGCTCCATATGTAGCATTTTGCTAATTTCTTCCTTGTTTCTAAATTTATTTTCTTGCTTGTGAGAAGCTCCTTCTTCTCATTAAATGCTGCTTTTGCCATTGCAATCCTACTTCTGATGTCCTGTGTACTACTTCCATCCTGTGCTAAAATACTGCCGAGATATTTGAAACTACTTACTTGTTCCAATTTTACCATTATATTTAATTCTTTATGTTCCTTTGAAACCACCATGACTTTCGTTTTTTCTGTATTGATCTTCATTCCATATTGTTGGCCAACCTCAACTAGTCTGTCATCCTCTGAAGCTCTTTCTTGCCTTCTGCTATTAAGCCCTGATCATCTGCGTATTTAATGGTGGTAATACTTTCACCTCCTATCTTAAATCCTTTCTCTTCCATCAACGCTTCTTCTGTTATTGTTTCTGCATAAATATTAAATATCGCTGGTGAAATAGGACAACTCTGCCTCACTCCCCTCCCTATTGAAGTACTTTGTTTCTTCTCCTTCAACCCTGACTCTAATCTTTTGATCAAAGTAAAGGTTTTTAAGCAGTCTTCTATCTTTCCAATCTATTCCTATTTTGTTTAAAATACCCAGCATTTTATCCCATTTCACTCGGTCAAAAGCTTTCTCCCAATCTACAAAACAAAAATACATATCTTTATTGACGTCTAGCACTCTTTCTATCATCATCCTCATACATCCTATAGCATCTCTAGTTCCCCTTCCTCTTCTAAAACCAAACTGATTATCTTGCAGCTCCTTTTCTATTTTACATTCAATTCTTATGGTTATTATTCTGGTTAGAACTTTAGCTGTATGAGAAATTAAACTAATAGTTCTGTAGTCCTTACAACATTTTGCATTGTTCTTTTTCTCCAGTGGTACCATCACAACATCTAAAAAATCTTCAGGCCATATGCCAGTATCATATACTTGGTTAAAAAATTTTGTGAGTTGCTTAACTGCTTTAGACCCCAAAACCTTAAGAACGTCCACGGGTATATCATCACTCCCAACAGCCTTCCTTCTTTTCATGTCATCAATTGCTCTTTTAACTTCAGACTCGAGAATACTTGGTCCTAGCTGATCTTCTTCCACATCCTCTTTTTCATTTAATTCAATATTTCTTGGCTTTCCTTCTTTGTCATACAGAACCTCAATGTATTCTTTCCAGACATTCTTTAAATTGTCTGGCTCCGATACTATTTTACCACTTTTGCTCATGATTCCTTTACGTCCTATCTTTCTTGCTTTTTTCTTGAATAGTTCCCTTGCTTTGCTATACATGAGGTCTGTTCTACAAATTCTTTCACATTCGACAATCTCCTCGCATTTCTCATTTATCCAGTGTTCTCTGGCTTTATCTGTTTCCCTTCTTAAAGCATTATTTAACTCCTTGTACTTTCTTTGGCCTTCTTCAGTGTTTATGTTCTTCCACTTTCTCCGCTCTTCCATTTTTTGCAGCATTGCTGCTGTGATCCAGGGTTTTTTGTTTCTTTCTCCCGTTATCTTTCCTACCTTCTTTTCCATTACATCTTTAATGTTGCTATGGATGTATCTCCACTCCTCATCTACATTCTTCCTATTTTCTTCAGCTCTCCCCCAACCTTTCCTCCAGCTCAGTCATAATAGCCTCCTTGTTTTTAAGGAGTTCCTCTAAGTTCCATTTCTTGTTAACTCTTATGTTTCTCTTAACGCTCTTCAGTCTACATTGTATATTTGCCACCAAAAGGTTGTGGTCAGAATCGATATCTGCCCCTGGTAGTGTTTTCACATTTTTAATGCTATTTCTAAATCTTTCATTGACTAGTATGTAATCTATCTGGTATCGTCTCTGGTCTCCTGGGCTTCTCCATGTGTAAAGTCTCCGCTGGTGATGCTTAAACCATGTATTAGTTACAATTAATCTATTTCTATGGCAGAATTCCACAAGTTTATCCCCTCTTTCATTTCTCTTCCCTAGTCCATATTTTCCCACTATGTTATCTTCCTGTCCCTCTCCGACTACACTGTTCCAATCTCCCATTACTATGGTGGTGATCCTTTCTTTTCCCTCCTCCTCCAATATCTCCATAATCTGTTCATACATTTCATCTACTTCGTCGTCGCCAGCATTAGTTGTTGGCATATACACTTGAATTATAAGCATTTCCACTGGCTCCATCTGAAGTTTTACGGCTATTAATCTATCATTAACTGTCACTACCTTGCTAATTCTTTCAGCTATCTCTTTTCTCATTATAATCCCCACTCCCCTTTCCTTTTTCTCCCCTCCCGAGTAAATAATCTTAAATTCGTCTGAATTTATCTCGCCTTCTCCTTCCCACCGAACTTCACTAAGACCTACTATACTTACATTATTCCTTCTCATTTCCCTTTTTAAGTTCTCTAGTTTACCCCCTGAATTCATAGTCCTAACATTCCATGTGCCTATTTTTAATTTCTCACTACTTGCTTTCTTATTAATGTTACATTTCCTCTGTGCATCCCCTAGGGTAGTCCCCACCCGGAGATCCGATTGGGGGACTATTTTACCTCCGGAATATTTTACCCCAGAAAGATCCATAGAGGTATTTTCAGCTTTTCAGCCTATCATGGGAAATATAATGAGGTAGTTTCCCCTTGCTTTCCTCATCGCAGTTTCACAGAGTGATTACCCATCTGTAGCTGTTCAGATCCACATGATCACCACCTACAGAGGTACTGTGCAAGCTGCTGCCCTTGCACAGGGGGATGTAAAACCCCCAAGACTGCTTCTTAGTCTGACTCTTCCCCTCAGACCTTTCCGGCTTGGATGGTCCTACCAGGAGAATTATCTCCCGCCGGCATAGCTCTTTGGTTCGTAAGAGTACACAAACCCTCCCACCTCTGTAAGGTTATGCAGTCCTTAGGGAGGGAAAAAATAAAAATATGTATATAATATGTATTGCATTAAATGTCATACTAGTTATTTTGTTTTATAAAAAACCTTGGTCATAAAATGCAAGTAGGAAGAGGGGGTTCATGATAATGTTGAAAATTAACAAGAGGTACATTATCAAAATAAAAGGCGCAATATACATTGCACAAACTTTCTCATATACGTTTGGTCGACTGTACGTTTATAAAAGAAAAATGCTTATAACTCAAAGTTAACAATAGTTATTTTATATTTTAATGCTACTGGTCGATATTAATAATTTTTTGGGACATATAAAAAGAATGATGTTTATTTTTCTTGAAGACAGAATTGAAATCATGCTTAATTTGTGTATAAATTTGGTTTTAATTATGAAATTTTTTTTGGTCTTCAACAATGAAAAGTATTAACTACCATTGTAATGACTTCGATGCCTTTCAATGGGAATTGATTTTCCATACTTTAAGACCATTGATTTAATGCTTAGACTGCATTATAATCCATTTGATTTCAGCCAATGACATAGATATGATGACGTGATAATTTTAAATTATTTTTTTATCCAGATATGTACTAAAAGGCACGGATAATGAAACCATAATCCTAACACACAAAATATCCTAATTTTTAGATAAATTTTAGTGTAACATCTAAGCTTTTGTCTTAATGATTATTATAGTTATTGCTTAAAAAGGGTGATCTGAGCCATGAAACTTGGATGCGGAGCCGATTGCCAGAGAATTTAGAAATTCTGGATAATGCCTTAATTTTGCAGAAAATGAAAACTATTATCTTATATAAATGGGCACTGTGTAGTTCGAATGCTGTCACGTTGGTTTATTTACTAGTTTATATCTTGGAATATGGTGATATTTTGAATGCTTGCAGTATGCAAGCACTGACAATTCGCATAAATAAAGTATTAAAATTAAGGCACTTCCCATTCCTCCTCACTTTCTCTCTACCTAAATTCTCCTCCCTCTCTCCCTTCCATTCTCCATCTCTCTTTCCCAATCTCCTCCCTCCTGCCTAATTAAAATCATGCCCGGTACTTTACACGGACATGGAACCATATCGAATCAAACACATTTCACCCATAACTATTATGTTAGATTCAGGTATTTCTTTTCCTTCTATTTAATTATTGACATTTGTAATAAAGAATAGTAATTTATCAATGCAATGTTTTGGTTCTTTTTGTGCAAATTTAGTATATTTTCTTAGTGATAACTGCATTTTCAAAAGCCACAGCCACTTTCTACTAGCAATAAAACGCTCTTGTTCTTGTCATCTGCAGCATCAAATAATTCAACAACCTTTCTTCAAAAGATATTTCATGAGACACAAAGCCGATGTTCCCTATGACTTGCTATGCAATCCATCAGTTGTTCCATTATAATAACCTGCACTCTCCATATGTTTTCTTGCTTTCATCAAGTTTCTCCAACTTATCCTTCATCCATGGGTGTCCACTGGAACTTTTCCAGGGGGGGGAAGATAATAGGCAAGTTCCCACAGTCAGGTCCAGTAGGCTTAATATTTTAGTGCTTTGTTTCAAGCATATTGCAGGGGGTCCTTACCTGCTTGCCTGACTTCAGAATAATGACTGTGTTATTCACCTGACCTAACCAGACATCAATGGTTGTTTGACAGAGGCCTGATGCAGAGGGAGGCAACTGCCCCCTTGCCTTCCTCAGCAGAGGCCCATGTCCTCATCTTATGCAAATCATGAATATGTTTTCAACTCTCGATTAACCGTGGCAAAAAATAATAATAGACCATGCATTTGTGACAGTTTGCTTAGTGACAAACTGATGTTGTGTTGGCTTCATTCTAATATTAAAAAAAAAGGAGAGCTCAGCTAAGAAACTGACAACATTAACAAACTATTTTAACAGAGTAACCTTTTGGCCATTTTTCATTAAGCAATTTATGTGATGTTTCGTGTTCCTAAACTATTTTATTGGGTTGTCCCATAAATTCATAGCGTTTTTATTGTGGTTTGTTTATTCTATTATACAAAAGTAAATAAGTGTCATAGAAACTTTGTTTATGGATTGTTTGAAATAGAATTGACAATAATTAACAAAAGGAACTATACTCAGTCTTATTCTTTATATTGTGGAGTTTATTTCGAACCCAAAAATGAGTTTTGATAAAGTTCATTTGAGACACATTATGATTTATGAATTTAAAAAAGGGAATAATGTTGCAACTGCTACAAAAAACATTTGTTTAGTTTACGGTGAGAATGTGGTATCAGAAAACACCGTTAGAAAATGGTTCAGGAGGTTCCGTGATGGAAATTTTAGCATTGAAGACGAGGAACGCTCAGGTAGACCATCCACCGTTGATGATGAAAAAATTCGTATTGAAATTGGAAAAAACCCATGAAAAACAGTAAGAGAGTTGGCGAAAACACTTGATATTTCGAAATCAACTGTTTTCCACCACGTTCAGCAGCTTGGTTTTGTTTGGGTTCCCCATAAACTGGCCAAAAAGAACTTGTTGGATCGTATCAGTGATTGTGTTTCACTGCTTAATCGGCAGCAGAAGGGGCTTTTCTTGAACGATTCATGACTGGAGACAAAAAGTGGATATTCTACAACAATGTTCAAAGAAAACGCCATTGGTCCCAGTCAGGTGATTCTCTTCTCCCTACCCCCAAAGCTGGATTACACCCCAAGAAAGTAATGCTGTGTGGTGGGATTGCCGGGGGATTATCTATTACAAATTGCTGGAAAACAATGATACTATTGACAGTAATAAATACAGTAGTCAGCTGCAAAGTTTGAAGCAGGCAATCGCTCAGAAACGGCCAGCGCTGGCAAACAGATGCGGAATTGTTTTCCACCATGACAACACATGACCGTACTCTGCAATCATTACACAGCACAAGTTGAAGGAGCTGAAATGGGATACAGTTATTCATCCTCCGTATTTCTCAGACCTGGCACCATCAGATTACCATTTATTCAGATCGCTGCAAAATTTTCTAAATGGGAAAATCTTGACAAATAGAAATGATGTTGAATCTCATCTCCAGCAGTTTTTATATTCCAAATCAACAAGTTTCTATCAAGATAGAATCGAAAAACTGGTAGGTAGATGGGAAAAGGTAATTGAACAAAATGGACAATATGTTATTGATTAAAATAAAAAAAAAATAATTTGTTTCAACTTTCACCCTAAAATGCTACGAATTTATGAGGCAACTCAATACTTGTATTATTTTTACACTTTTGGATGACGTCTGTAAGTGTGCTCATCAATATTGGATGTAATTTTACCTAATTAAGTTTACATAAAATTCATTTTGTACCACGTTTTGACTAGTTTTGTTTTAACCATGATTTTGGGTATCTGTGGCCTCCTTCACCCCCATTACCCCAGTTAATTGATAGTTGACTGTAATTGCTTCAAAACTTGTATAGCTAAATGTCCCCTGCGTGTATTCAGCAGTCCTATTAATTAGGCTGTCGGAATGTGCCACACATCGCACGTATAGACACACATTACTGCTAATACTTACTTTAACTTAAGTGCAAGATGAGATTTTAATTCCTAATAAATGTAATGCCCATGTAATAACAATATATATATGCTGAACTAGTCTGTAACTTCATTCTGTAACTCTTTTTGCCACGTATATGACCATTTTGATTGATACAGCAATACATAACTACTTCTGTTCTATTATCCATTTTTTTCACTGCCTCCTCTAGTTGTGGCCATTTAGGATCAAGCTTATGATGACTACATTCCTCTTTTCTTGTCATCTTCAGTTTTTTCTTGTTTTCTTTATTCACAGATCATTTTTCTGTTGGATATGCACCAAAATGATGTTCTGCTGCATGATTTCTTTGTGTTTTTACATATTGAATCACTTGAAGGTTATAGGTAATATATTTTTAGTCTAGTAGTCACTGTGATCTCAGTACACACAGCAGTATTTATCCTAGATATTTATAAAAATTTTGTGATAAGAGTTCTGTTTCATGGCATTAGGGGATTCCTTTTTCTCTGGCATGCAGGCAAGCTCTGCTATTATTTGAGACCCAGCTGCAACTAGAATCCTGACTACTATTTAAGCCTTGTCATTTAATTGGACATTTATGGTAATATAACTTTTATTGAAGTACCATGTTGATATAACTTTTTAAATTAGCTTACACTTTCCCTCATTGTATCAAGCCCAAATGTTATTTTAGCATTCTGAATGTATTCCAAGTGATATTGTGTAGTTTACAGAAATGTTAATTTTATAGCATTTTTTTAGTATTGTCTAAAAAGCAAAAAGATTACTGGTTTTTCATTTATTAACTGACATTGTATCTTGTTATCGTTACTAGTGGAGTCACCTCAAACATCATATATTAAGCCATGGTATTATTTTTATATTTGGAATATGTATCAGTGAATTGAAAGTAATTTCTCTTGCAGTTTCAACCCCAATTTTTGTTCTCCCTTATCCAGATCTATTGTGAAAGATTATGTAGGCAATATAAGCGCAAAAAATATAAGTGAGAGCTCAAGAAGTTTTAAGCTGGACCATTATACAGAGGTCATTTATTATTGCAAATTTTAACTTATTAATTAAATGTTTAGTTATATGTACTTGTTTTTGCATGTGGTAATTCATTCATAGTTATTCTACCTTTCCATAGTTTTTTAGCTCAACCTAATTTTTCACATACCCCTTCCACTTGACCATTTCTTGTTTTTTCCTTATTACTTGAATTACTCTCTTCTCGTACTGTGTTTACTACATTTGTTTCCATTCAGTTCAGCTAATTTTGTCAAGTCTACTCCATATCCACATCTCAAACAACTCTATTCTGCTCCACTTGTTGCTTGGTAGCTTTAAGCAAGTAAAATGAGACGCAGGTGTAATAAGTGATGAAAAAAGTTATTTTTCATAATTTAAATTTCTCAAGCATTGATAGTCAAAAGTTCTTCCTGGGTGATGTTGGCTGAAAACCTTTGTTTATGTAGCTAAACATGTTTTGACAACATGCTCCCAGTTTCATAGCAATAACCTCAGCTGCTCCTTTTCAGTCAAATATTTTACCTTATCATAGGAAATCAGTTACCATGGAGAGATTTGGGATATGTTTTCAAATTTCTCAGTGACAATACTAAATTTTTGCTGGAAATGAGAATGCACATTACATAAAGAACACTCCCTTCAACCTTTTATTATATATTATAATGTTATTTTTGACTGTTTAAGGGAATTGCCTGCATTCAGAAGTTTGTGTGCAGGAAGAAAAATCACATTTTCTTATCTCTTAAAATTTTAAATATGTATGTAATAATTGCATGCATACTTTAAGAACATTGCTTAAACATGCATAGAGTATGATAATATAAATATTTTACTGTTAATGTCCTGTGTACTATTAAATAACAATAAATGAATAAGAATCTGTTATGTTTGTTTTCAAACCTTAGTGAAAACATGATGTTTGTAATACCATAATTAATCCTCCCTCATAGAGCAAGGCAATATTAGGCTTCATTTAAACTCTATAGCAAAGCAAATAGAAGTGCACTCTTTAATGGCAAAGCAATAGCACTGTATCATAGCGAAGCAATATTAAGGATCCTTCCTATAGCAGTGCACTCTATAATAGCAAAGCAATATTAAGAATCCTTCCTAAAGAAGCGCACTCTATAAAAGCAATATTAAGATTCCTTCCTATAGAAGCGCACTCTATAATAGCAAAGCGATATTAAGATTCCTTCCTGCAGAAGCGCACTCTATAATAGCAAAGCGATATTAAGATTCCTTCCTGCAGAAGCGCACTCTATAATAGCAAAGCGATATTAAGAATCCTTCCTGCAGAAGCGCACTCTATAATAGCAAAGCGATATTAAGAATCCTTCCTGCAGAAGCGCACTCTATAATAGCAAAGCGATATTAAGAATCCTTCCTGCAGAAGCGCACTCTATAATAGCAAAGCGATATTAAGAATCCTTCCTGCAGAAGCGCACTCTATAATAGCAAAGCGATATTAAGAATCCTTCCTGCAGAAGCGCACTCTATAATAGCAAAGCGATATTAAGAATCCTTCCTGCAGAAGCGCACTCTATAATAGCAAAGCGATATTAAGAATCCTTCCTGCAGAAGCGCACTCTATAATAGCAAAGCGATATTAAGAATCCTTCCTGCAGAAGCGCACTCTATAATAGCAAAGCGATATTAAGAATCCTTCCTGCAGAAGCGCACTCTATAATAGCAAAGCGATATTAAGAATCCTTCCTGCAGAAGCGCACTCTATAATAGCAAAGCGATATTAAGAATCCTTCCTGCAGAAGCGCACTCTATAATAGCAAAGCGATATTAAGAATCCTTCCTGCAGAAGCGCACTCTATAATAGCAAAGCGATATTAAGAATCCTTCCTGCAGAAGCGCACTCTATAATAGCAAAGCGATATTAAGAATCCTTCCTGCAGAAGCGCACTCTATAATAGCAAAGCGATATTAAGAATCCTTCCTGCAGAAGCGCACTCTATAATAGCAAAGCGATATTAAGAATCCTTCCTGCAGAAGCGCACTCTATAATAGCAAAGCGATATTAAGAATCCTTCCTGCAGAAGCGCACTCTATAATAGCAAAGCGATATTAAGAATCCTTCCTGCAGAAGCGCACTCTATAATAGCAAAGCGATATTAAGAATCCTTCCTGCAGAAGCGCACTCTATAATAGCAAAGCGATATTAAGAATCCTTCCTGCAGAAGCGCACTCTATAATAGCAAAGCGATATTAAGAATCCTTCCTGCAGAAGCGCACTCTATAATAGCAAAGCGATATTAAGAATCCTTCCTGCAGAAGCGCACTCTATAATAGCAAAGCGATATTAAGAATCCTTCCTGCAGAAGCGCACTCTATAATAGCAAAGCGATATTAAGAATCCTTCCTGCAGAAGCGCACTCTATAATAGCAAAGCGATATTAAGAATCCTTCCTGCAGAAGCGCACTCTATAATAGCAAAGCGATATTAAGAATCCTTCCTGCAGAAGCGCACTCTATAATAGCAAAGCGATATTAAGAATCCTTCCTGCAGAAGCGCACTCTATAATAGCAAAGCGATATTAAGAATCCTTCCTGCAGAAGCGCACTCTATAATAGCAAAGCGATATTAAGAATCCTTCCTGCAGAAGCGCACTCTATAATAGCAAAGCGATATTAAGAATCCTTCCTGCAGAAGCGCACTCTATAATAGCAAAGCGATATTAAGAATCCTTCCTGCAGAAGCGCACTCTATAATAGCAAAGCGATATTAAGATTCCTTCCTGCAGAAGCGCACTCTATAATAGCAAAGCGATATTAAGATTCCTTCCTGCAGAAGCGCACTCTATAATAGCAAAGCGATATTAAGATTCCTTCCTGCAGAAGCGCACTCTATAATAGCAAAGCGATATTAAGAATCCTTCCTGCAGAAGCGCACTCTATAATAGCAAAGCGATATTAAGAATCCTTCCTGCAGAAGCGCACTCTATAATAGCAAAGCGATATTAAGAATCCTTCCTGCAGAAGCGCACTCTATAATAGCAAAGCGATATTAAGAATCCTTCCTGCAGAAGCGCACTCTATAATAGCAAAGCGATATTAAGAATCCTTCCTGCAGAAGCGCACTCTATAATAGCAAAGCGATATTAAGAATCCTTCCTGCAGAAGCGCACTCTATAATAGCAAAGCGATATTAAGAATCCTTCCTGCAGAAGCGCACTCTATAATAGCAAAGCGATATTAAGAATCCTTCCTGCAGAAGCGCACTCTATAATAGCAAAGCGATATTAAGAATCCTTCCTGCAGAAGCGCACTCTATAATAGCAAAGCGATATTAAGAATCCTTCCTGCAGAAGCGCACTCTATAATAGCAAAGCGATATTAAGAATCCTTCCTGCAGAAGCGCACTCTATAATAGCAAAGCGATATTAAGAATCCTTCCTGCAGAAGCGCACTCTATAATAGCAAAGCGATATTAAGAATCCTTCCTGCAGAAGCGCACTCTATAATAGCAAAGCGATATTAAGAATCCTTCCTGCAGAAGCGCACTCTATAATAGCAAAGCGATATTAAGAATCCTTCCTGCAGAAGCGCACTCTATAATAGCAAAGCGATATTAAGAATCCTTCCTGCAGAAGCGCACTCTATAATAGCAAAGCGATATTAAGAATCCTTCCTGCAGAAGCGCACTCTATAATAGCAAAGCGATATTAAGAATCCTTCCTGCAGAAGCGCACTCTATAATAGCAAAGCGATATTAAGAATCCTTCCTGCAGAAGCGCACTCTATAATAGCAAAGCGATATTAAGAATCCTTCCTGCAGAAGCGCACTCTATAATAGCAAAGCGATATTAAGAATCCTTCCTGCAGAAGCGCACTCTATAATAGCAAAGCGATATTAAGAATCCTTCCTGCAGAAGCGCACTCTATAATAGCAAAGCGATATTAAGAATCCTTCCTGCAGAAGCGCACTCTATAATAGCAAAGCGATATTAAGAATCCTTCCTGCAGAAGCGCACTCTATAATAGCAAAGCGATATTAAGAATCCTTCCTGCAGAAGCGCACTCTATAATAGCAAAGCGATATTAAGAATCCTTCCTGCAGAAGCGCACTCTATAATAGCAAAGCGATATTAAGAATCCTTCCTGCAGAAGCGCACTCTATAATAGCAAAGCGATATTAAGAATCCTTCCTGCAGAAGCGCACTCTATAATAGCAAAGCGATATTAAGAATCCTTCCTGCAGAAGCGCACTCTATAATAGCAAAGCGATATTAAGAATCCTTCCTGCAGAAGCGCACTCTATAATAGCAAAGCAGTATTAAGATTCCTTCCTATAGGAGTTTTACAATCTATAGTATAGCTATATTAAGTTTCATCGGAGACTCATTACTGCTTGTCTCTTGAAGAGCATATGTATGTCTCTACCCACAGGTATTATCCGAGGCAATAGGGAGTTGGCTTCCCGAGATTCTCTCTTACTTCCCTTGCCTCAGATAAGCCCTACTTAGCCTTAGGAGAGGATATACCGACATTGGACAACAATACAATTTATTTCTGGAGACTTTTATACATTTAGCTGTACTTTACAGGAAAAATCACATTTTTTGCAAATAGCATGAATTCTTATAGGAACATGGTCTTTGGCCTCATAGCACTCCCTATAATTCTTGCTGAGTTGGAATGGATGGAACATCGGGCTTCTGGAACAAAAAATCCTTCATTAGTTATAGCTTCTACATACTTGTTTCTATTCAAATGCATCAAACACTATAAAACCCTTATTCAGCCATGTATAGGCTCCATTTTCCCTTCTCATGAATGAATGATCGAGAACTACAAATATTGAAGAAATTCCTGTTTACAAAACTAATTGTAAGTATAGAAAATACTCGCCCATGTATAACGTTTACAACATTTCCCACAAATACTCATATTTTGTATCTTTATTTCCAGTAAAATGAGAAAATATACAAAATTATTATTATTCATAAATTACTATGTATAAATTAATATTTAGTGAATCTGTGACATGAAATAGCATAATTTAATGAAATCTCCGTACATTATATTCAAAAAGTAATATTTCATACAAGGAATATGTGTGCTGCTTGTAAATCAGAAATGCAGAACTGAATTTACATCCTAAAAATGAATCTGTCATTCAGTACTACTACATACAATAATACTACGTATATGGAGAAAGTCAGAGAGGAAGTGCTCACATGCTGGCTTATGCAATCTCCAGGTTCCTGTTGGAAACTAATTGTTTTGTCCACATAAGGTTAAAGTGGGTTACCAATGGATGTCCAATCAATGTTTTTATTGAATAGGAAAAAATTTTGTTCCATTATTGGGATGCTAATAAAGAGGGATGTATACACCCTTTCCCTTCTTCCATTTTATGAGCCCAAAAACCGCGATTTATTCGATATTCTTCCAAATGGAATTAACGACACCAGTGCCGAGTTTCTCTATCCTCATATTGTATTTCCACTTCGCCGCCGTTCCTTACGAAGGCTGATAAAAAAGCTGGGGAAGTGTAGCAGAAATGAAAAATTCGCTAGGTTGGAAAATAGAAGGAAACTGAATAGGCTATGTGGGATATTTAAAATAAAATAAGGAAGGGGCATGGGAAAATTTGTTAATTGGGATAGAGAAACCTAAATGACCATAGATTCAAAATTAAATATAGGCCACAAACAACTGACGTCGCCAAGAAGTCCTTCATCAATCGAGGAATTTGAGAGTGGAATGAGTTACCTGAGGAAATCTTTTAGTCGTTTCCTAAATGGGTCAAACAATCTAAGAAAAAATGTAAATGTTTTTTGGAAGGTGACGGAGGAAGTAAATTAAATGTTTGGTAAGGTGAAGTACAGTCGGGACTTCATGGGGGACCGCTACGGTAACCTCGAAGGTACAGGCTAGTTAAAAAACTAGTGCGTATGAGCAGGACACTTGCTTTAATACGTTTAAAATTCTTTTATAAATTGGGTTTCACATAATATTTTAAATACATGACTATAATTGATGTAGCCAGCATGCAACGATTCTAATTAATAAATAGATTCCGAGCACCGGAACCTAGTCAAATGAATGAATGTAGGATAGCCATTGAAAAGAGAGAAAAACGGCATTTTTCGTCAAATTGGCAAAAAATGTCGCAAAAATCAAAGCATTACATAAGGCAGAATTGAGAAAAGGCTATTTTTGAAGTACAAGCCTCAAATTAAGGACATTCTTAATAGGATTACACTTCAATGGATTGCAATGTGCAACTAATTGTCTCACCTACATTTGCCTGTCGCCTGTATATCACGAGATAATTTGAAAGACTCCACAATGTTCAACGGAGTCCCTCCCGTGCATCTCCTCCCTACCCACTCCACAGTACTTCCCCTCCGAAGGTTTGCTGGAGGGAAACTGACCCCAAGTAATTTCCAAGTTCCTTTACGTCGGCTCGGTTGGCGTAGTGGGTAAAGTGCTCTGCCCCCCAATACCGAGGAAGCGGGTTCGATCCCAGCAGTGGAATCGTGCGCTCATGTGGAGCTAGGTTGAAAAAAACTTCCGTCGAGAACAGTGTGTTTACGGCCGCCCAGAGGACGGGAGTATTTTTTCAGGCTATCGATTCCACCGCTGTGATCGGCCCGCTTCTGTATTGGTTGGGCATCACTTGCCCACACGCTGCCGTAGTTGGCCTCTGTGGCGGGTTTTGCATCCGTTCACCGCATTACTTCATTTTCCCAATTGTTTCTAGATTTTTCATTACGTAATGTGTTAAATAATTCATGATAAAATACATCGCCCGGAAAACATAATTCTTGGTCGAAAATAATTATTCCTGGTCGGAAAAATACATGACGGCCGGAAAAAATTAATTCGCGGTCAAAGAAAAAACATCCTGGTCAGAAAAGTATTGATTATGAAAAATTATTAAAGATCAGAAAAATTGCATCGCCGTTGGAAAAATTATTAATTACCAGAATTAATGGTCGTCAAATATATTTCATGGCCTGAAAAAAGTAATTGAAGTTCGGAAGAGATACATCACGACTGGAAAAAATATATCACGTTCAGAATAATTATTCGGTTCACGTTCGAAAAAAACACCCTGGTCGGAAAAATTAATAAAAATTAGAAATATTATCAATTACAAGAAAATTTATTAATGTTCGTAAAAATATTTCACGGCCTGGATAAATAGTAATCATAGTAATAAAATATTTCGGAAAAAATACAACACAATCAGAGGAAATATATCAAAAATTATTAAAGGTCAGAAAATATTCATCAGAGACAGAAAAACAGCGTAAAAAATAAGATTTTTAGAACTTCCTGCTAGTCAGTGGCATTTTAGCTGTCTAAAAATAATTCTAGTAGATAGATTTGATATCTTTAGTAAGAGAGCAATGAATATTTATCCTAAATGCATCTGATAAATAAGATTAAATGAAGTACGATTTTTAAATTGGTCAAATTTATATTAGTTGCATGAAAACGTTGTATTCATGAACAAAATAAATACAGCAGTTCTTTTTAAACTCACAAAGGAGTCAAATGAATAGGGTCCTGACAGGAATGAAGTATAATGGTATATTTTGGAAAATGCATGATCCACAAACAGCAAGACAATATTTACAGTGGAAATAAATAAAACGATAAATCAGCTTTCAAAGCATTAAATTCCGCTGCTTATATCTATGCTGAGATGATTTCACTATCTCAAACTCATAATAAGACAGAGCAATTAAAAACTCATGAATATATCAATCTCTGAGTTACACTATCTTTTGAACACCAAATCTAAGATACAACTTCCAAGGTTGCTATGAATATTTATTCGAGTAGAGAGATTTCAGAAAGTTTGCTAATACTGCAATACACCACCTTTTTGAACTTCGCGACCGGAAAACTGACGCGAAATGAAAATTCGCGAAGTACAAGTCTTATTTTCCCAGAAGACGCAATGTTATTATCGGTTCCCAGTCAACCTAAAAAATTCACTTTTTTATCATAAATAATGTAATTTAACATAAAATAAAAGAAAACGTAACAGCAAATGAAAACCTAGCACCATAAAGTGAAAAAATTCTATTAATTCTCTTCAAAGCGCGTAATAGCAAATGAAAACCCAGCATTACAAAGCAATTCCACTTCTTTTGGCACTTGTACGGCGCAGTTTTGCTCTCGAACTTCTTTTGCATATTCCAAGGAAATTCTTTAATTTAAAATTTTGAGTACGTGACGCACAGATGTATTCTTGGGAACTGCAACAAACATTTCCAAGCCGCAAAAACACTAGCATTAAAAAGTGGTAACATTTCTTTTATTAATTACGTTCGAAATGCGGAACAGAATCGAAACCTGTCACAAAAAATTAAAACGAAGCATTAAAGTGGCAACATTTCCTTTAGTAATCGCGTTCAATATAGGTACGAAAACCTTACGTTACAAGATGATAGCAATTCTTAGATTTACATTAAAAATTCGTAATAAAAAAATGAAAACCTAACTAAAAAAAGTAACATTTCTCTAAATTACTTTCAAAATACAAAGATAATATTAAATGAAAACTTTACATTCCAAATGATGGCATTTCTTTAAATTTTAAACTAAAGTATCACGTCGAAAAAGCGGCGTTGGCGGTTAAGTTCAAACTGAGCTACAAATAATTAAGTCGAGAGTTATCACGTTCGTTTACTTCGAAATCTGCTAATAATGGTCATTCTAGGACACCAAAGTTTAAACTGAACTACGAAACAAAAAAATAGAGGAAGTTCCGGTTGTTGGCATCGTAAACGGATGTCTCGAAATGCAAATAATCGGCGCGAAACCGAAGTAATGGTCATAAAAAAAAATTGTCGCGAACCGTAAGCACGCGGAGTACAAAAAGGTGATGTACTATGGATCACATATGTGAGGCACCCAGGAAAAAAATTCACTGTTCTTTAAATGGAGTATGATTTTTAAATTTCTCAAGTTTATATTAGTTTCATCAACGTCTTATACTCATGAACGAAATAACACAGAGCAGCTCTATTAAACTCACGAAGGAATTACATTAATATACCTATCTCCGGTAACGGTATTTTTTCGGATAATGAGCTACACGTGATGCACAAACAGCAATACTATATCATTTACAGTAAAAATTTTGTCACGTAAATAAAACGTTAAATCGGCTTTTAAAGCGTTAAATATGGCCGAGGATGATTTGATAAAATTTGTTAGAATCCAAAATGGACGTATTTGAAAATGAAATTAATGCAGTTATTTCTGAGGTCGAAACGTCAAATTCCGCTTCCAGGACATACGCAGGTAATTGTACGCATTTATAATCGTCACGATGATTACGTTTCATGGACTGCGATGAGGAATACTGTGCGACTAATTATGTGAATGGAATATGCATGGGAAACTAATCACCTACTGACTCACGTCTCCGACTTTTTGCCTGTAAATCACAGTAAAATTCGAATGACTCCACAGAGCCTCCGAAGGTCGCCTAGGTTTGCTGGAGGGAAACTGACCCCAAGTAATTTCCAAGTCCCTTACGTCGGCTCGGTTGGCGTAGTGGGTAAAGTGCTCTGCCCCCCAATACCGAGGAAGCGGGTTCGATCCCAGCGGTGGAATCGTGCGCTCATGTGGAGCTAGGCTGAAAAAAACTTCCGTCGAGAACAGTGTGTTTACGGCCGCCCAGAGGACGGGAGTATTTTTTCAGGCTATCTATTCCACCGCTGTGATCGGCCCGCTTCTGTATTGGTTGGGCATCACTTGCCCACGCGCTGCCGTAGTTGGCCTCTGTGGCGGGTTTTGCATCCGTTCACTGGATTACTTACTTTTATTATTTACAACTATTTTTATTTTCAGTATATCCCCAGTACCTAGAAATAAATAAGTAGTCCAGAAAAATAATTCGCACGAAATGAAAGCAATTTTACATATAAAAATTACTGATTTGAATAAAAATTCGTTCGGAAAAAATAATTGCCTCGGAATAAAAATTCCCTAGTATATACACACAATTCCATAGGAAAAAACAATTCGCTCGGAAAAAATATAATTCCTAGGAAAACATCGAAAAATTCGTCCTCTCGGAGAAAAATAACTTGCTAGGAAAACATCTCGGAGAAAAATAATTCATTCGGTAAAAAATCGGTACGGAAAAAATAATTCGTTAGGTAAAAACAATTGCCTAGGAGAAATACAATCATTCCCTCAGAGAAATATAACTATTCCCTGGGAATAAAAACAATTCCTTGGAAAACAATCGCTAGAAAAAATATATATCCCTCAGAAAAAACAATAACATACCATTCCCTTGGCAGGATTCGAACCCATGACCCTAGTAACTTTAAATACCTTTCATTCTTTAAAAGTAGGAATTACAAACAATCAAAGAATGATGATGACACCAAACATGAATACTGATCCATTAGAAAAGTGTTTCTCAACCTTTTTGGCCCCCTTATGATGTTCTCATATTTCCGTGGACCCCCTCTTGTAAATAATACAAAAACATTGGCAATAGCAGTAGTATTTGTTTACGTTTCTTAACTTCGGTGATCTTACGGGAACTGGTGTGTCCAATGTTCTCCATGAACGTTTTTTGATTAGACTTTAAAGTATACACCAAAGTGAAGAAATATTTCGGTGTTAATTTTCTTTAAGACTATTTACATGCATACTACTTCATTGGAAATGTTTAGTCTTTAGTTGACCACCAAACAAAAAGCGTGTAGCTACAAAGAAATGTGTGATGAATTAAAATAAATAACAGTATTTTATAACTTGTGTAAAGTGCCTTTGGTTATAAATACTCTAATTTACTGTAAGTAAAAATAGTCTTATATTTATTTGTATAATTTGTTATTTTTCAAGTTATTTTATGCCATCCTCATATGAGGTCGTTATGCACTTTGCATATAATTGATTTTGCATTTTAGGTACAATATTGGAACAAACTATATACAATTTACCATGGATAAAAAAGGTTTTTTCTCGAGAAGAAAACTTAATGGACTGGAGGCCATTATTGCTATAATGAATGAAGAATCCAGTGATTATGAAAAATGCTTTAGAGTTTCAAGTCAGTATTATTCCACCAAATTTAGATGAACTGACCATCTGCGAGGAATTTGATGATGATATTTTATGTAGACCTAATTCATTACCGCAAGATATTCCCAGTTCCATTGAAGTCTAGATTCTGGATATTATTACAGAAGAAGATGATGCTACTAAGAAATCAGTCAAAGAGGATATAAAAGGAGATGAATCTGCTGATGTTTGATGAATAGTTTGACTTTGTGAAGCAAAGATGGTTAAAAAAACAATCTATATATTCTGCTTTTGGAACAAATGATAGTATGTTAACTGATGAACTTCATACTGTTCTAAATGAAATGAAAGATTTGTCTCCGAGAGATATATCTGAAAAGCTTCTTAGTGATGAAATCGTACAATATGTTTGTGACTAAACTATTTTATATGCACAACAGAAAATCCATCATGCCTTCAAAATTAGTGTGAATGAAATGTGAAATTTTTTGCTGTTTTACTGCTGACAGGTTATAATTGTTTACCACAACAGCGAATGTACTAGTCTCTCGATGAGGACCTGGGAGTTTCACTTATTTATGATAGTATCTCATGAAATTGATATTTAGAAATCAAATGGCTGTTGCACATGGCTAATAATAGCAAAATAGGGAAATCTCAAGAACGAATGTTCAAAAATAGGCCACTTATGAATATGCTTATAAAAAGTTTTTGCCAATGGGGTTTCTTCCACAAAGACTTAGAATGAATCCATGGTGAAGTATTTTGGACACAATCCAGCAAAACAATTTATCAAAGGAAAAGCTGAAAGGTTTGGGTACAAAAACTGGATGTCGAGCAGTTCCTCTGGGTATTGTTGTCTTTGATGTTTACTGTAGAAAAAATCATAAACAACCGGAACATTCCAAATCTTTACTTGTAGGCACTATTGTCGTGATCAATTTGTTGAACCAAATCCCTCAAATCACGCAGTTTTCTTCGATAATTATTTCACCACTTATGCATTACTGGTGTACCTCAAAAAGAAAATAATCAGAGCATTGGGAACTGTAAGAGACAATCGAGTTTATAATTGCCTTATTATGCCTTCAAAGGAAAGAAAAAAAAAGAACAGAGGAACCTACGATTACCTTTTTGATGAGAATAATGCCATATTGTGTGTAAAGTGGAAAGACAGCAATGTCTGCTCTATCCTAATAAACTATGATTTTGTTGAACCACTGCATTATGTAAAACGATGGTCTAGATTGGAAAAAGCTAAAGTTAATGTTCTACCACGTATCTGCCTAACGTCCTCATTTGAGGACGGCAATTTTTCTTAAAAAATTTCATTGAAATTCTTTAATACATTATTTCATTAAGCATTTATCTCACCAGGGAATGAATAAGCCCGGCCGTTTTGTAGCCGGCGCTAATGGGTTAAAAGAGCATGAAAAACTGCATAAATGGCCATAGGAAATTAAAGTAGTACCGTATTTACCCAAAGGAAAATGACCTTGAATTTAAGACGACCCCTAAAAAAATTACGTTCACTTACAAAAAAACTTTTACATATATGTATAACAAGCTAACATTAAAACAATAAATAAAAAAGTAACATTAAGAGGATGAATAAAAAAAGTAAATTTACTACTTACATCGCCCTCTCCTCTGTTTCTTTCCCTTATTCTTGCTGTCCTCTTCATTCATCACAACTTATTCAAATTCGAACAAGTCGTCTTCCATACAATCCATAGAATTTGATATGCAGCATTTCTTGAACCCTCTTGAGATACTATTGGTATCTATTTTTTTCCATGCTGCAATTATCCAATTACACAGAAGTGGTATAATAACTTTTAAAAAATTATCAGTCACGTAACGGTTCAAAATATACAGCATAAAACCTAAGGCACTTCCATAAGTGCTACAGAGCTGAAATTTGGGAGGAAGGTAGGTAGGTACAACCTCTGAGAAAAATCCAAAACCCCTGAAAAACCTATATTTGAGAGTTTTTTTGGACCCCAATGTCTAACTTTAAACACCCATCTTAACCCTGCAGTAATCGCGTGGGTTGCTGTGGACACCCCAGGCATATGTTTTCTGACATGGTTCGTTTCCTTTGGCCTTTTATGACCCTAACCCTTCAATAGCTGGAATGACATGTGTTTGGAACCTTTTTTCTAAGAGAGGGCTGCATACAGAAATCAGTGCTTTTTTCTTTGTGGTGGCATTGTTCATATTTTATTCTGAAATTATTGTTATTATCTACAGAACTTTTATTATTTCACGTAATTTGAGACTGCCTCTCAATAGTTTCTTCACTGATTGTCATATTATAATGTGTTATTTCCCGTAATTGGAGATTGCATCTCAACAGTTTCTTCACCGATTTTGATCCTCCAAGGTTTGTAGATTTTTATTATTTGTGTTAGGTTTTGTTTTAAAGCTCCCAGTAGACTGTTTCCAACTGATAAATAATATAGTGAATTTAATGAATTACCATATTGAAAAGTAAAGCCAATCCAGTTTTCAAGGTCATTATGCAAAAAACCTGTTTTTTTCCTCTCATGTACAATTATTATTTGTGTGCTATTGTGGGATTTATGATTTCTTTAACTGAATTGATGATAGGTATTATAAGTAAATTCCTAAAAACTGTCGACTCAGATTGACATTCGAAAATATTCATGAAAGTGTATCTTAAGACTTTCTTTTCAAAATAGATTAATAATGGAAAAAATCATTTGAAGCTTCACTTACAAATGATTATAAATAGAACAAAATAAAGAATTAATTGAATAATAGTGATATTTTTTATAACAAAAAATCTGTGGGGTGTCAGGAGCACCCCATGTGAGTATTTGCTGTTGAAAAATTAACATGAGTATCGCAGGGTTAAACACTTATCTTAGCATTCACAAATGCTTTTCTATAGAATACGTACGTGGTTAGATATTTCTAAGATGAAATCGGCTGCCAGTCTCCTCGCTGCTGACAATACATGGTATATACAAGAATTCTAACAGATCTAACGGGAAATTTGCCATTTAAAACTGGTGACTGAAAAAGGACAGCAGTATTGGACGATGCTGAAGCTTGGTAGATGTTTCGAGAGCTCTATATAACACAAAACATTTACTTGGTTCTCAAAGCTAAAGTTAGACATCATCCTTTGTACTTCTCAAGCGATTCTTCTTGCTAGAACTTGAGAGAAAAGGTGGAAGGCAGTAATCGAGAAGGATTCTCAAATGAGTGTAGTCTGAAAATAATTTCAGAGAGAGCAATCGATCGCGCAACAGTGCCTGTGTAAACAGCCTTCGAAAAGAGCTAAACAACATTCAACAGCATTGCGTGAACTGGGAGGTCATTGTGAAATGGGTCATTCCTCGCAGAAAATGAATCACTGTGCAAGTTTTATGGAGTGTAACTGTATTTTCTAAGGCCTAGGCATTGTCTGTGATCCCATAATCGAAAGCAAAGTACCTATGTACGACTACAAATAGTGGAATCTTATTCAATTACTTTCACGCCAACTCTTCGTACTTCGTACCACACTAAGTAAAATAAAATACTCGCAGAAAAATCGGCTTTCAAAGCGTTCAAGCAGAATGTAGGAATGTACTCGTACACTGCTTAAGTGTGGCCAATGAAATTAAATCTATTCCACCGGCTGAAATGATTACCTAAACTATCTTGCGCAGGGGCGGACTGCCACCAAAATTTGTATATGGAATTTTTCCAACGGGTCCCAATTACTGGCGGCCCTCTTTTAGTATAAATATTTATTACTAAGAGCATTTTAATAGAAAAACCAAAATAAATACAGGAAAAATTAGGATATCTTTGAAAAATGGGGTATTAAATATGATTTGGAATGGACTCAATAACATAATTAACAGTTGTTTTGGAGATAAAAATAAGGAAATTTCCACGTCCTTTAGCAAACTGCATCAATGAGCAAAATTTACACGTTCAACTACTAATTGACTGATTAAAATATGTAATAATCTCGGCCCTCATATATATGACTATTGCAAATTTTACAGAATATGAAATAAAAAAATTCTTATCAAACTGGCCCATGCCGGAAGGAAGGAAGTGATGATAGCTGTCTAAGTGATAGTGATTTGAATGTTAAAGATGAAGATGAAGAGAAGCAAACATTTTCTCAGCCTTCGAGGATACTTATTTACATGAAAATGAAGACACCAATGAAGAGCAGTGTGCAGATGTCAATGAAGAAGAAGAAGAAAGTCTCAAATGAGACTTTCAAACAGCAGATTTTATGGAAATCTCTTCAAAAGGAAAACTCAGCAAAGGGAACCCCTATATGGCAAGGATACCTATCTGATGCTGAGGATTTGAAAACGCCTATTCAATATTTTCATTATTTCTTTGATTAAATTAAATAGTGGAAATTAGTGGAACATATTGTGGATCAATTTATATTGTACTCAGCAAGATTTAAACAATTCATTGAAATTGAATAGGAAAGAATTAGTGCAATTTCTTGGAACTGTAGTATATATGTCTGTTTTTGGTCTTCCAAGATCCCGAATGTATTGGTCAAAAAATACTCGATTGCCCCTTGTTGCAGATGTTATGCTGAGGGATAGGTGAGAAAAGATACATAAATCTCCACAACAATGACCAGCTAGATAAAAATGATTCAACTAATGACAAACTGTTCAAAATAAGACCTCTGCTCCAATTTCTGCTTCCAAGATTTCAAGCTCTAGAGAAAGAACAGATGCTGTCAATTGACGAGCAGATGGTTCCGTTCAAGGGGCAATCTGTTCTCAAATAGTACATTCCTAAGAAACCTCAAACAGGGCTACAAAATTTTTTATATTATGTGATACAAATGGACTAGTCCATTCTTTTGAAATTTATATGGGCAAAATTGAGGTAGCTCTTGACAAAATTGATATTGGGGCAAGTGGCAATATTGTTTTGAAATTGTCACAGATTATTCAGGGTGGTATAAACCATCTTATATATTTTGATAATTGGTTCTCATCTATACCTCTTTTTATTTATCTTGCCAAAAAAGGAAAACTGGCACTAGGGGCTGTGCAAAAGAATCGCTTTCAAGGATGCACTTTCAGCCAAGATAAAGACATGAAAAGGATGAGGTACATTTGAGGAAAAAGTAGCAAATGTTGAAGATGTAGGAATTATATATATCAAATGGTTTGACAATAGAGGGGTTATTGTTGCAAGTCGCTACACTTGTAGAAAGATGGGACAGAAGGAAGAAAGACGTGGTGAAGGTAGAGTGCCCTAATATCATCACGCTCTACAATAAATTCATGGGCGGAGTTGATACATTAAGACTCCCTTATCACCTATTACCAGATTCATATAAGGTCCAAAAAATACTATCACAGGTTATTTTTTCCCTTTGTAGACCTAGTGATAGTCAACAGTTGGCTTATATACCATTGTGATTGTAGATCATTAGGAATTTCAAGGAAGAAACAGAAGGATTTATTAGAATTCAGAACTTCCATAGCAGCAGCCCTTATCACAGAAGGAAAAGATCTAACAGAGAGGAAGAGAGGTCATCGATTAACCTCAATTATAGAAAAAGAATTCAGTGCAAAAAGACATTGAGGTCCAACAACACCTATTCCGATTTCAAGTGTTAGAATGGACAGTGTTGGTCATTGGCCTGCAGTGGATGAAAAAAGACAGAGGTGTAAGAAACCTAAATGCAAGGGGCACACAGTCATAAAATGTACTGAATGTAACGTACATCTATGATTAACTAAAAATAAAAATTGTTTCCATGATTTTCACGAATGATGCCAAGATGCCTGTTGTAGCAAAAATGCAACAAATGATAAATTAAGTTATAAACAATAGTTATTGGCAATTTTTTTCTTATTTCCATTCTACTAATGAAAAATGCTTAATTTATTAGCAGTAATATTGTTTGGCAGTGGTAAATAAAAAGTCAGGTATTAAGGGGGAAGAAAATGTGCTCTGCAATTTTACTATTTAAAAAAAGGTTTCCCCATTACAAGTAAAAAAATGGCATACTTTTCCCTAGTAGAATCCATACTGGGATATGGAATCACAATATGGGGTAGCTTAGCAAACTGTTATATTAACCTTATAGAAAAATTGCAATAAAATTATTAAGACAATAGCCAATAAAGATAACGAAAAGGATATCTCTGTCATTTATAATGAACTGCAGATATTACCAGTAAAATACTATTCCAATACATTTTAATAACAAAATTTACTTTAATGATAAATATAAAGTAAAGAACATGACTGAAAAAGGTAAAACACTGAGAAGAATCAACAAGTATATCATGCCTAAATACAATAATATATATTTCAATGTGCTCACAGGCTTTAATGCCTACACCCTGCGCAAGGAACTTACTGGTGCAAAAATACCTCTGAGGAAATTCATTAGGCAGCTGGCTACGGAATTAACAAAGCTTTACTCGTCATCCCAGAAATTAGCAGCTCCTTTACCTACTCTTACTATGGAAGAAGAGGGTGAAGAAAGTTCTCACCACCAGCAATGTCAGGTTGGTCGCTGCAACAAGAATAAAACAAAGTCAAATATGCAAAAAAATTGTGTGGACCGTGCACAGCAAAAGAATGGAAAAATGAATCCAAAAAACGGAAGCCAAGCTTGTTTGGTTTCTGAAACTTTTGCATTCCTATTGATTATGATTACATTTCTAGTATTTATTATATATTTATGTAATATTGTACTTACCTAAAATGTGGTTGTCTTCTTTGTGCTTTGGTTTCATCAATGCGGCGGCCGAAATTAATCCAGGAGATGCATCTTGTTTCATTTCTTCTGTTTTCAGTAAGAATCATATTCTAATAATTACTTGTACTAACCATAAAGTTTCTGTAACTCTTGTTGCTTTACGTGTTTCTTACTTTCTGTCTGAAATGATTGAGCATCTTAAAAGCCCGAAATGCACCGCTTTAATGAGTAGTGGTCAAAATGACAGCTCTGGTAAACGGAGGTAGGCGGGGTGCCTGGTAAAACTAGTGTTAAAATACATTTGAAACCAATTTAAACATTAAATATCATAAATAAAGCATTCCTAATTAATATTAGGCTAAACAGACACATTAAATGCATGAAATAAATTAAATAGGTGTAAATAAATTATCTAAAACAGAATTTCCCTACTTGGTACTCAACAAAACTTGAAGATTCTGGCTGCTTATTGAAGTGGATGATTGAGTGTTATGTATGAGGGGGGAAAGAGATTCGAGGGTTGGTGGGGATGGAGGATAATCAGGATCCTCATCCATTATGTAATCCTGTGAATGACTCCATAAAATGAGTTTTAATTTGGGTGCTGGTAGTACCACTGGTAGATGGCTGTTATGAATCTGGACTTGCAGGAATGGTGGTGATGACTTTGCATCTTACTCTGGTTCAGCAGTTAAAGTTGGAGAAACAGGCCTCTTCTCTCAAAAACTGTCCAAAGTTCTTTGCTTAGATGCCTTCCTCTTCTCATTCAAAACATCTCTTAACACTTTGAAACTCCTGTCAATCAATCATTATCCTGTAATTCTTTTTTTACAATTTCTATATGATCAAAAACCTTATTTAAGATGTTGATTGTCAAACTCTTAGTAGGGACAGGCACAGTTTCATTTTCCTCTTGAGATGTCATGATCTCTGCAAGTTGCTGAAGTTCCTGTGTGTTCAGTTCTTGATCGTGGGATTGGAAAAGTTCCTGAATATCTTCAATAGCAAATTCTTCAAATCCCAGCTGCCTTCCAACCTCAACAATCTTCTGCTGGATCTCTTCATTTGTCTATCCAGTAAAGCCAGCAAAAACCTTGATGCACACAGGTCACATTTCTCCAAGAAGTGGTAACCAGCCCCTTTGGCAGGAGCCCTCTCCCATGTAGTGCAATGTTATGTACGAGGGATGTTCAGAAAATAACTTCCAATGAATTTCTTAAAGCATTTATTATGTCAAACAATATCCTAAATGTACAATTTATAACTATTGTGTCACATTTATTTTTTGACATAATCGCCATAACGGTTGAGCCACTTGTCCCATCTGTACACAAGTTTTTGTATTCTGTCGCAGAAGAAATGTGGGCTTAAATGCCCTCATTACACTAGAAGCGTTTCCCAACCAGATGTTTCTTTAAGAGCCCAAAGAGGTAAAAGTTGCTTGGTATAAGGTCTGGGTGCTACTATGGGGAGGGGGGGGGGTGCTCAAGACATTCCTAGCCAAATTGTTGCAACAGGTTTCTGGTAATGCTTGCTGTACGGGGCTAGGCATTGCCATGAAAGAAAAATGGGCCCTGCCGCAGCAAATCTGGCCTTTTCCATCGAATGGCCTCCTTCAGATCCCGCAAAGTGGCACAGTAATGTTAGGCATTCACAGTAAGTCCTCGTTCAAGGAACTCCACGTGAAGCATGCCCTGTCCATCCCAAACTGCTGTCAGTAGCACCTTCCCTGCAGACTTCTGGCTCTTGAATTTTTTCCTGAGAGGTGAGGTAGTATGCTTCCATTCCATGGATGCTGCTTTGGATTCTGGGGTGTGGCAATGCACTCAGGTTTCATTGCCTGTGATGATGTGACTGAGAAATGCAGGACCTTCCCACGAGTATCGCTGCAGATGAACCAAACTGAGTCCCATTCGCAAAGTTGTGTGTTTGGCTGTCAGTTGATGGGGCACCCATCGCGATGACAATTTGTGATACTGCAGCACATTGTGGAGAATGTGATATGCACTCCCAATGGACACATTTTCAATGTTTGCAACATATCGAATGGTCAAATACCTGTCTTCTTGGATCAGGCCTTCAACACATGCCACATTATTGTGTTTGTGATGTTGACAGTCTGCCACTTATCTGTCAGGAAGGACAGCCCTGTAACAAACTTAAATACCATCCTAATACACTATAAACACTGATAGCATCTGGACCATACACTTCTTCCAATTGCCGGCAAATTTCTGTGGCTGCGATGCCTACAGAAATCAAATCATGGCATGCACTTCCTCCTTTGACCACTCTTCCAAATGCATCGCCATTTCAAACTGACAATGTTGCATTGATAATGGCTTTACACTGCTCTCTCATGGCGTTACTGAAATGTAGCATGCTCTACACTGGCGCAAAGTTTAAAAACTCCAATTTTCATTAGTTTGTACAAAATACACTATCGGTAGTTACTTTCTGAACATCCCTCATACCATTTTAAAAAAATAAAATTTATTGATACTTCAATATGTACTACTTGTACTGTATGTTATACAAGTTATATTTTTGTGAATTTTGAATACTGTTTTTTACAAACAATTTCTTTTTTATATATTGTATAATCTTTTTAGTTTTTGGAAGTTGTATATTTGAGATTATACTTTTATGAATACTTATGAATATGGATAAACATTGTTACTATAAAAAAGAGTAATTGGGCCACCATTCCTAAGGATGATGGAGTATAATATTTTTATACAAGAGTTATGATCCATCTATTGTCTTTGTGTTGAACCTTCACTTTAGTTAACTGATTTTGGCTTGCAAGCACAGCAGTCAATGGATAAGTGACTCCTCATTTCCAAATTAAGTGATGTTAGAGTATCAGGATAAAACTGTGGTGAATTTTTTCTGGTTTCCAGCCAGGTCATTATGGAGGTCTTGTCGAAATTTAAGTCTTCATTACTTACCAATTACCGAACACTATATATTTTTATCTCTTTAAAATATTAAATGTTGAGTTTAATAAACTCCATGCATTTTTGTAGGGTTGATTATTTGAGATCTTGTATTATATCTGAAAATTAATTTACTTTATGTTATTTATTTTCCTTTAGATTTTCATAATTTTTATTTCAATAAAATAATTACAGACACAATCCTTTTTATAATAAACCCTTTATTGTTAGAGTTGAATCAACACCAGATATACTATGCAAACCAGAGTTAAAAAGTACGAATTTGGCTTGATATAAGTGCACCACAAATGAGCACCAATTGTTGGAGTATATATAAATACAAGAGTAACAATTATATGAAAGTATTACCACCTATTAAATAATAGGATATATGAATTGCCATATATTAAATACTGTTGAGATGGTATGATTTTGATGCAAAGGTACTTTTAAGACAGCTTAATTATATACATTAAGCTAAGTTATCAAGAAAGTATGATTGATAGATGACTTTCCAAATGCACAATAATGTGAAACCTGAAATAGGTAAATGTAGTTTGAGCTGATAATTGAGCAAAGAAATTAGTGTTTTACAAATCTATCACATGGTGAGTAACATAAATATAATAAATTCATCTTCTTGAACATATTATGTTGGTCAATATACTATCAATAATATGTATAGAAGAGACAAGTCATTTTTTGTCATTTAACTAAAAATAAATTTAAGGGTTGTACTTAAAGTAATGAACACATTTATTTTATCAATGAACAGAGGTAAACGCAACAAAAAGGACATCGGCAATAAGTCTCTCAGACCATTGTCACTTGTCCACAAAATTGTCAAATCAATACATGCATCTTTGTCAGCATTGTGTTAGCTTCAACATTCTGCTACACTAGAAGTCCATTCTAGTACTTAGCAACCAGCTACGCATCACCCTTTGGACTGCCTCATCATTTTTGTAATGAGGGCTTTTCATATGGTCTTTCAATGGCTCAAAGAGGTGGTAGCTGGTTGCTAAGTGCTAGAGTGGACTTCTAGTGTAATGGAATGTTGAAGCGCTGGCAGAGATTTGTGAATCATTCTGGTGATTTTGTGGAAAAGTGACAAAGGTCTAAGGTACTAATTGCTCATGTCTATTTTGTTGCATGTACCTCAGGTTGTTTGTAAAATAAATGTGCTCATTACTTTTGGTACGACCTTTGTATATACCCAACAAACTTGGCCAAAAACAATACAAACCTCAATTTCAGGTTTAATCGAGTCATGTTTTACACCTTTATGAAGAAAAATTGTATAAAATCAATTTCAAAATAATTTTGAGTTACACCAGAGATGGCAATGTTTAAGTTTCACTTTTTAAACCTCCCACTAAATGAAGGATAAGAAGTTCAGAATATTTTGGGTAGAAGATAATTCAACTGTTAACTTTTATTTCCTGCTGTGATTATAATTGTATAATATTTCCTTATTGATGAATAATAAATACTTATTAGTAATACCTATAACTTGCTATATAACCTAGCAAATAATATGACATTGCACATCCTTCCCAATTTGGTTAGGGCAATTCAACCCTTTCACATTTTGGGAGCTGCATCCATAGATGTCCTTCAAATCTAAGTCATATGATTGTGCAAAAAGCACTCAGTCTCAAGGTCTGTTTGACTCAGATTTGTACGAGTAACCAGCCTTGTGCTTATACTTCCCATGGCAAGCACAAAAGGCAATAGCACCAATGATGGCAAAAATAAACCAGAATGTGGCAATAGAGATGAGGGCCTGAGGTGTATTTGTTCCCCACGTTGAATTTATTACATCTCCTTTTTCATCCATCCACCAACCCATTATGGACTGGAGTGCAGAGGAACCATCAACTGAGGGGCACGGAACCTGCACAGAGGTAATTTAAATTTATATACAATTTTAGCACAAACTGATTTGTATAAAATATATCTGGAAATCAATATAAACAAACATTGTTGCATCTGAAATAAATATTTTTTAAACTTTCATATTTTATGAGAATTAAAATCATATATATCTACTAAATATACTCTCCTTGTTAATGACAAACCATCCCTGTGTTTATATGATCATTTCTGGAATACTCTCTTTCTGTCCATATCTACCTTATCTCTTATGAAATCATTTCTAAGCCATCTTGTAACCCATCCTACGTTTATTAGAACATCGGCTTAATATCTTTCGATACCATTTTATATGCCTTTCCCATAAAGAACACCTTTGATATCCCTTTGTATTCTATTTATGGAGTACACTTTCCTTCTTGTTCTTATTCTTGAAGTTCACAATGCACAAGCAAGTGGCTTTCCACCTCGTAGGTCCCGGTGGAAGGGGAGCATTGACAAATCTACATCAGAACAGGTAATTAACTGGGTAGAAAATTTGATACATATGGCGCTGAAAATGACTACACTTTGATTGCCAGCATTTTATGCATCTCTTGTTACAATTTAAACATATTTCTTACTTTTCAGTTTGTGCGCCAGTGACACACAACAAGTACACATACAGTTTGAAGAGCACAAGATCGATACAAACTAGGTTTTAATAGGAAGTGAGGACTAGTTATTACTTTTAGCAGTTTTAAATAAATTACCTAAAATCTTAGGACTGAAATGGCAGATCATGTAGAGAAGAAAGGCACCTCTGTAAAAGAGAATGTGTCACATGGTATAAGACAAAGTTTTGATAGAAATTATAATGGTGTTGCATTATGCTGAAGAAACTAACAATTGTGACTCCAGGAGGAAACAATGTGACAGAGGCAAATTTGTGAAGGCAGAAAAAGCAAAACAGAAACCTGAAGGTGCTAACCCAACACGGAAATCATTTATTGTACCTAAACAAGGTTGATTTCATGAATTAGAAGAAGAAACTAAAATTTGTGTGATTTCAAAGCACGGATGGAAAACCAGTATTGGGGAGAATCATTAAACTGAAAACTCATGCAATCACTAAATATCCCAAGGTGAGAATTCAAGGCTAGTAATAGTTGGTGCATACAGATGATGCATCGTAATGGTTTTTGCCAGCGACAAAGAACTCTTTGCCAACATTTACCTTTTGACTACACGAGCAAACTTATTGCTTTCCAGAAGCATGTAATTGCATTATGGAAAATTCACAATTACCTTCTGAGCCAAATGGATAATACAGATGAAACACCTATTTATTTTGACATGCCATTCATTTACACAGTTAACGAAACAGGCACAAAAAACATCATTCTAAAACCTTTGGACAATGAAAAAATGTGCTTTACTGTAATGGTGGCAGCCATAGTTGACACCTGAAGAGATTATTGCCTACCCACCGATGGGAAGGCAATGATGCCAAATGCTGTTACGAATATTGGTTTACCCCAACCTGCTGAGTCACCGTTCATTACGCGTGTGGAACTAGCGAAACAGTAAGGGTAAGAGAATATGACAACAGCACACTGTTGCCATGGTGATGACTCGGTCTTTACGCTGTCTCATTGGCTAAAGCTCTCTCCCCCCCCAGAGTTGGCATCCAATGGCAAATACCTCCATATTGGTGTTTATTTGGCAACAATGAAGACATGTTGGGCTTACTTTTAAGAGGTTTTTGATGAAAATAAAAATGGTACTACTTTTGATAAAATGTAAATTTATTTTTCAGAGTCGAATTTTCTTGTTGAAAAGTAAAAGTTAGCTGAACGTGCATTAAATGACGTGAAAGCGCATTAAAAACTCTATAAAATTCATTAATTGTCTGAATAATTTATTTAATTAACTGATTATCGCTCTTAACAGTATACTGCTGCTCCATTTATTAAAAACAATATGCCTGATTGGTTGGCAACCATGCCTTACAGGGGCAAACTGTTTCTACCTAATGTCTAATGTACAGCTCCACAAGCCCTACAACATATCCCAATTTGGTAAACATTGAAGACATCGAGGAAGAAAAGTGGTTCAGTTGACATGGAATGCCCCTATAGTGGATGGCCTAATTGTAAGTTATCACTGTATGTTATTTTAAAATTGGTATTACAAAGTTTTTTACTGAATAGACCTTTTTTATTGTGGTCATCTTCCTTTTGGGTTAATACGATACTACAAATATCCAATTAAGTTTTTCATCAATGGTACTGGCTCATCTCTTGTGAGGAATGCATGGCTATCTAACAGTTCTGAATTAAGTTTATTAAGTTGCCTTACTTTAGATTATTTTTAGTTTATTCTGAATAAATGAAGTCTAATTCAATGACATAATATTGTAGCTTAGAACAGTCCTCCTCCTATGGGAAGAATTTTGGAGGAGTAGCTGTGCGAAGGGTTTCATAAGTTCCCTCTCCTCCTTCTTCACCCCTACCTGAAGATGAAAATGTTATAACCTGTGAACATAAATTGATGTTTGTTGGGGTGCACAGAATAGTTTGGATGGGTAGTAATACAGCACATCTCTTATCTGGGCAACACCCATACATAACAGAGAACCATATATGGTCAAGACCATGGAAATCTGCTGACTGAGGAAAAAGATAAAATGCTGTCCCAGTTCATAATACACAAGAGCACATCACCAGTGGCACTGCTCTAATGCCCCCTAGAAAGTACAGCCTAAGGCCTTCAAACATTTCCCCTGACAGCTATTTTTAAAAATAACTATATATGAATAACAGGCATTTACTTCCTGATGTGACATTTTTAGAAAATTTTCAGATTTGTTTGTTTGTTTTTGGACACAATTTAGCTGATTTTTAATGCAATATGTAGTCAGAAACAGAACAGAGAAAACCCAGGTAACATTTGAGATGATGATGATGGCAAATAATACCTATCAACGAAGCCTGACAATCACACATTTTAAAGATGCATTCTCCATGTCATACTTTACTTGATCAATAACAGTAACGGGTAATATCACAATATGAATGGACATTGAAAGACAAAATACATCCAAGTCTTTTATTCAGTAGGCTGAAAGGTTGGTCAAAAACCTGTGGACACAATATTTCTTTAACCATGGAGGACTCATGGTGCACTTTGTAATGTAAGAACTCACGTTGGGTAATTTCTACCCATACACTAAAAAGCATCAGATAAATTAAAATTAAATTAATTTTTCTAACCATTTATTAATATCATTATCATTTACTTTTGGTTCAACATAAACTAGTATTCTGATATTTTTTGAAGCAGCTGTTACAAACTGGTGAAACATGTTGTTTGCATATCAGTTTGTTACATTTCAGGCAAGAAGTTCCTGTCTTTATGTCTTTTTTGGGCAACCTTCACATCGGCTAGCCTGTCTTTCGTCCTGTGTTTCCTTACATCTTCCCTCCTTAACTCTGACTACCGTAAATACCCGCATATAATGCACACCCTCATATAACACACAGGGTGGTTTTCAGCCTCGTAATCTATGATTTTTCTATATACCCGCACATAGTGCGCACAGATTTTTTTTAGCATTACCGTTCCAGAATAAAGTAGATGGTGTAACGTGTTCTAAAGCACTGATCGAATTATTGGTATTATGTATTCGTAACATAATGAAAGTGCGAAATGAAATTTTCGCATAACGTTCCAAAAGAACATCAGTTAACTCAATCATTACATACTCTATATTTACTTACAAGGTGATATTAGGATATACACAATAAATCAAATTACATTAATTTCATAATAGGGCATATGACATTATTTGAGCTAATAAAATGAAAGAATGACGATAATTCGAAGTTTTTGACATACGTTGTTGTCACGCCTGAGGTGGACGGGTTCACCCAACCTTCAGTTTTACCCTTATTAGAACACTCTGGAGCATGTAAACACGATAGCAAATAACCATAATTAACTACAGACTAAGAATCACGTATGAATGCTGAGAGAAAGGTAGGAATGATAACTTTATTTAGTTCTACAAGAAGCATCAACTTCCAGCGTACTCAAAAGGCATCAGCTGCCATTGTTTCTAATTGTAAGTAGTACCAGTACCTCACCACCATGCAGAGCGCCGGTGTAAGGTGACATAATGCGTAAGATGACGATTCCGATAACAACATCGAAGAAGAATGGTGCAGTGACGAAGAATTTCTTGGCTTTTAAAATGAATAAATACTGAATTCATTCTTTTCATATCTAATTAATTTATGTTTATAGAATTAGTTAATAAATTTTTACTATTATCTATCTTACTTTTCATAAAAATCACCAATCAAAATATGATATATCCGGGCAGTAATTACTGTGCCGAAATTGTGGAAATATGGGATCAAATGAAAATAGGAAGATTATATACCCTCGTATAACACACATCCTAATTTTTAACTCAAATATTTTGAAAAAAAAGTGCACATTATACGCGGGTATTTACGGTAGTCATTTGATTCGACTTCGCATATCAATTGTTAATGTAATTATTTTTGCCTGAGAAGCCAAATATTCTTTCGTGAGCTTAAGTGAAATACTCTCTATATTCTCGTCTATAAACAGAGTCCACTTGGGAACGCTTTCGTCACCTGATGATGCTGTAACAGGCGGAACTGGTTGGTTAATAAACTTTTTAGTGGAAATTTACAAGTTTCTTTTTTCATTTATCTATAAACAGGTTTAGCATTTTGGTTGTTAGTCTTATAGATCACTAACGCATTAATTCCTGCAAAGTTTAGAAATCCACAGTCAGTGGCCAACGTGATGATTAACTGGACACTGAATATGTTTCTCACAACTGATCTATGGTATCCACCCCCATTTATTCCATTATAAAAACTAATAAAACTAAATCTCATCAATGGGAAATTCAGTAAATCTTATATACATTACAAGCATATTTGTGGTACAATTTACAAAAGAATAAATTTTTATCAAGTCTCTCCTATATTAATTTTTTTCTGCATGGATGTGTGTGAAAAATCCCTGCTCTCTGTCTCAATTACTCATAAGCAACTGGTTGCAAGAATAACAAAACATTCTATAACTAACAGGGAGAGTCCAAGTGGAAGGTATTGAGGTTAGGGGCAAATAATGCCGATGTGTCAATAGATAAACACTTGTTTTCTGCTTGGGTATTTTTTTACCCAGATGCACATCCTCTCAGGTTAAATAAATGTACCAGACTGAATTTAAAAAGAAAAATATGATTGCACATTTCTTCATGACTGATAAAAGAAAAGAAAATATTACTAAAATTTCAAATGTAATGAAAAAATGTTCAAGTTAAACTTTTTCTCAAAAATATCCTACTTAATGATTAAATGCTACTTTCAATTAGTTAATTAAATTACATTTTTTAATTATCCATATTTCCACTTTCCAACTGGAGCCCTAAAAATAATTGCCTCACTTCAGCATTACATAATGTGCTTTAAATAAACACCATACTGGAATACTTCTTACCTGAACAATTATATCCTGTACTTGGACATGTTTCCTGCCAGTGCAGTGGGCAGCTGTCACTTGCAGCATAGTAGCAGTAGATGAATCTAAGATTACAGTTGCTCCAGTAGCCCATCGTATAGGAGATATAAGGGGCAACCATGATGAAAGCCATGCTATAGGCCCAAGGTCAGTTGGGTGCAATGGTAATCCACCCGAGCCCATGGCAAGTATTATGAACAGAATACCTGACAATGTTCCTGCCAATACAGGCCAACTTGGGAATGCATGACTAAGGCCTATACATAACTGACGAACCGAAATCAGGTACAAGAGCAAGTAACCTTAGAAAACAAAGAGAAAAGATACATAAATAAAAAATATTGAACAGAACAAAATTATTACCAACTTCAAAATTACAGTTAATAGAAGTTTTGTTTCAGAGTCAGAGTACATGACAACTAAAGAACAAAATTTTAATGCTTAACTGGAAAATTACAAGTTTGTAAATAAGATCCATCTATTCAGAAAATTTTGACAAAATTCAATAATAATTTACATTAAATATCTGGTCATGTATACTAACCCACATAATAGTGGAATGTATGTGATGAATCAGCATGGAGGTAGAGTCCAGACATGGCATATGCGGGAGCAGCATACGCCAATGATAAACACACTCCTACAGGCAAATCTAGCACCATCTGCAAAATATTTTTTCATTTTAATTTTTGCATGATCATCTAATAACTAATAATATAATTGCATAAGAAACATTGAATGAATACATCATCAAAATTAAATACAGATAATTTTTTAATAAAGCTTATTTAAAATTTATAAATATCCGCAAGAATTATGAAAGAAACTATTTGAGTTCCTTCTGAATAAATGGCCATCTCAGCAAAGCACACCTACCTACTGCATTTACTCGTGTAATATCCGCACTTTTCCCCTAAAAGTCACCTTAAAAAAATGGGGGTGCGGATATTACACAAGATTTTCTCATTCATCTGGTAAGGGTAGGCCACCCGTGAAATGCCTACTCAATACAGTCTGGCGTGAGGTATCGAGAAGGTGTTTTTATCGGTAGGCGCAAAACGCTGTGCATTTTATTTCACTAATTTTTAACGAAGGTATTTTTAAAAAATGTGAGGAATAATATAATAAGCACGATAATTATCAGGTATTTTTTAAATTCCTTGACAGCAGTCATTAGTAACCTAAATCACATACCGTATTTACTCATGTAATACCAGCACTTTTTTCTCCTAAAGTTTCCATCTAAAAAGGGGGTGCAGACATTACACAAAATTTACCCATTCATCTGCTGAGGGTAGGCCACCCGCGAAATGCCTAATCAATATTGCACGCCTGGCATGAGAACGCTTTTTTTTTGATATGCCATGCATTTTAGTTCCTCGATTTTTAACCAAGGTATTTTTCAAAAATGCCTGGAATAATATAATAAGCACGATATTTATCAGGTATTTTAAAAATTCTTTGCCAGCTATCAGTAGTAAACCTAAATCACGTGAGTATTCTATGTAAATAGGCATGTCAGACAGAGTTCATTCTCAAAGAAAAGGTGATGTAAGAGAAATAAACAACTGAACTGCATATATTTTTCATCAAAAACAAACGAATTCTGTTAGATTGTCTTGTAATTCGTGACATGCTCAAATCACATTTTACCATGACTGCATTTTTTTGGGTTCCTTTTAGGTTACGCAATCCTAAAAGAATATACTTTTACTACTCCGTATAAAAGCAAAGACACAATCTTGCAATGGAAATGTCACTAAATAGCTGTTAGAGTCATATTGCATCTAGTGACAGGTTTATTTATGGTATTGTGCGATGTCTGGGAGATTGATTTTGAGCACAAACGGTTTATGTTTGTTTCCATAAAATTCGCTCTTTTTCTATATGAAAAATGGCTGAGTTAGCGTGATTCCGCTAAATTAGTAAAAATTACTTGAAATAACTTGAGAATGTGCAATGGCTCAAAAGTGAACCTTTCTTCGAGATTTAGGAGCTAGACTCCAAAATAGGTTTTTGAGTTGTCTCCGTATAATATAACAGCAATGGATGACAATTTTTCATGATTATGTATGTTAAAAAAGTACTAAAAATCATTTTTAGAAGTCACTTCTTAAATATTTGCTTTTTGGGGTAATTGTATCATCAAACTCGGCTTCAGATAGATTATTCAACTGATGTTGCCGTAAAATAGCAACATCGAAATTTTGGAAGTGCGAACATTATACAAATTGTAGTTTTTCCAGATTTTTCGCTCTAAAAACGGGGGTGTGGGCATTACACGAGTAAATATGGTAAATATTCTATTTAAATAGAAGAGTTCATCCTCAAAGAAAAGGTGATGGAAGAAAAATACACAACTGAACTGCATATATTTTTCATTAAATACAAACACATTCTGTTCGACTGTCTTGTAATTCGTGACATGCTCAAATCACATTTTACAGTAACTGCATTTTTTTGAGTTCCTTTTATGTTATGCAATCCTAAAAAAATATACTTTTATTCCTCTGTATTAAAGCAAATAACACAATCTGGAGATGGAAATATGCCCCTAAATAGCTGTTGGAGTTGTTTGTTTGTGCTTTCTGAAAGCTGTAAGTGATATATTTTATCCAAAGAAGCCTGAAAAATGCTTTTATGTAACCAGGTTGCAGTGCATCTAGTAACCAGTTTATTTTTGGTGTTGTGTGATTTCTGGAGGATTTATTTTGAGCATTAACAGTTTACGTTTATTTCTAGAAAATTCACTCTTTTTCTAGGTGAAAAATGTCTAGTTAGCATGATTTTGAAAAATTAGAGAAAATTACCCATTTAAAATTAAATAACTTGAGAATGTGCAACAGCTCAAAAGTGAACCTTTCTGCGAGATTAAGGAGCTAGACACCAAAATAGGTTTTCAAATTGTTTCTGTGTAATATAATGGCAATGGATGTCAATTTTTCACGATTGTGTATGTTAAAAAAGCATACAAATCATTTTTAGAAGTCACTTCTTAAATATTTGCTTGTTGCTGTAATTGTATCATCAAACTCAGTCTCAGATAAATTATTCAACCTATGTTGCCATAAAATATCAAAATCATATTCCAGTTTTAGCGGGCATTACACAAGTAAATACAGCTATATCATGAGGTACATTTTTGATAAATCCAGATTTTCTGCTGCTTATAATCTTTCGAGTTTGAGCTGTATTAAGGGGTCTATAAATTAATGCTAACAACCATTAACATCTTAACTGCCTTGCTTTCCCTTACTACATAACCAAGAAAAAATTATTTCAATAAATTTATTTCAAATAAGGTAAACATACTTAACATATTTCTGGTAAGACACAAGATGCACCTAGATTTCATAAAATTCTTCTCAGAAAAAAAATCAATTAATGTATTTACACTTATGTTGTTAATGGGAAAAAAAATCTATGTAGTACACTAAAATAACCAAGTAAAACAAAATTTATTTAGCACTGAACCCAATGCAGCTCCAAAACACATGAAATAAGGCATCCAAAAAGTGATATTGCACTGCCAGTATGGGGAATCTCCTGGTAGGCAATGTTTATTTTTGAGATTCAACTCAAAGAGATTAAATGGATGTGCTGTTGGGAAGAGGCATAACAAATATAACACTTTTGTGCATATTTTGTAATCATAAGTATAATTCAAAATTGACATATATATTACCTGAGTGATTATGTATAAAGACTTTGAAAATAGTCTTTCTCTAAGCTGTCCTTGAATGGCTTTTCGATGACGTCCGGCATCTATCATAGCTGGTAATAGGACAGCAGGCCAAAGTGTAACAGCAACTACAGCATAATAGAAGCCTAGGCGATCCATGAATATAGGCATGGGAACTGGTGACTGTAAGGTTTATAGAAATAAATTCAGCTAAGGGGACTGAGACATACTATAATTTTGCAATGATAATATGCAGCCAGGTTTTTATGAGTGAAATGATGAAGTTTTCTCATCAACATGGATAATGCACACAAAATTTTGTAGTAATGTAACCTTGGCAGGTTTTTAGTGAAGATTAATACTAACTTAAAATATTTATTATCATTTAACCTATTTGGAATTTTTAGAAATATTAGTGGAACTGCCTGTCAAAATAACAAGTAGGCATAACAAAAGATTTACCGTATTTACCCAAATCTAAGACGAGGTTTTTTTTCAAATTTCAGCTTGCAAAAACCAGAGGTTGTCTTAAATTCGAGTAGAAAATCATACTGTCAATACATCGTGGTCAATTGATCACATGTCAATTCGTCAGAGAACAAATGTTGTGCATCAATACATCGCATGACGAACTCATCGTGCGGCGAATTGATGCTCGACGAAATGACCGCTATGAGTTGTCATATAACCATACAAAATATGATTATGCGTTTGACGCTTTTTTAAACAATTGATACATAAGATAAAATAATTGTATCTACTGAAATTTTTCATTACAAACTTAAAATTCAGAATTCAATTAATAATGTCTTGATTTTAGAAATACATTTAAAAATTATTTTTTTATTCAAACATTTGTTACAAACCATTTCAATTAATGAATTAACTAGTATACTTATACTCAATATGTGTGTTCAAAATATATACCAAATACATTCAGTGAGAAATTAGGCCATAAAATCTTTTTTCTGTTTGACAGTCTACTAAAAGGATCTTGGATTCGAATAAATGCAGTAAATTAAAACTCTGCCCATTTACCATTTTCTTAGAATTCAAGTGCAATGCAGATAATATTACTAAAACTCATATGGTAACTGGTTGTATCTTCAAACCAAAGCTTCCATTGTTATGTAAACAAATCAAAAAAGAAACAAAATTACAAATGCTTATGATTGAAATTTAAATACAAGGGAGAGACAATAAGTAATGGCAATTTTAACAATTCATCCCAAGCGCGCTGTTTTGAGTGATAAGATTGGAAACACTGTTTGGTACATCATTGGAATAACTGCATTGCAAAGCAGGGAGATTATGTAGAAAAATGATGTATGTATAATTTCTTTGAAGATCTTCAAATAAATTCTGTAACTGAATTGCCGTTACTTATTGACTTACCGTCGTATATTATTTGTTAAAATGTATTCTTGTACATATATTTTGAAAAGAGTTATTCATGTTTCGAAAAGACAAAATTTTATTTCAAATAAGGCAGCAAAATTGATGAACATCTTATCTTCTATGCAAAAAAGTCCATCAATATGCATGGGAAGGCATGCATTAATTCTTATGCATAATATGTCTTCGTACATAATATACTTTGACATTAATTATTCTCATCTTTAAGATATCAACATTTGATTTCAAAATTCTAAATAAAGTAACATACTTTGGTAAAATCTTTGCTTTAATTTTGTTCATAGCGGTATGTTTTGTTAATGTCAAGCTACAACTGAATGCTCATGCAGATAAAATCAATCACAATATAATTATCACGATTTGTATAATTTCTCCAAAAAAAATATATTTATAGGAAAATGATATCTTATTAAGCCAATATATGCATATGCTTATTTGGACCAGACAAAAATGGGTATCTCGAGCTAAACAATGTCATCGGTCGCCAAGGAAACTTCTTACTAAAAATGCTATATATTGATAAAATATGTAAGTAATTAAAATGCAAAATTCGAGCGATTTCAAAACAAACACAAAAATTGACAAAAAGAATAAGAATCTATGTTCATTTTTAAAAAATGGTTCCTGTCCAAAGTTCGTATGTCAATTACCTCTTAATTAAAAATAGCTAAAGAAAATAAGCCTGCACATTGAAAAATCAATCTTTCTGATTAGGACAGAAAACAATCGGCTGATTATAATATGCTGAAATAGCTGAAATTACCCGACGTTGCTTGGGTTTTTAAGTCAAGACAAAAAATATTGAGTAAGATTTGAGAATAAATCCAAGTAATGAAACCAGGTTAATTTTTATTGTTACGCTTAATGGTATGCAATATTTCTTGTCTTCCCATCTTTTGACGAAATAAATAAATTTTTCCTGCATCCTTTATCGACAAATTTGGGACTATTTTTTATCAAACAATCATAATAAACAGTTGATGGAATCACTTTTAAAATATAGTTATTTCACTCGAATTGATCTCCAGTGGAAGAAACTGCATGATATTATGCGGTCATGTCTCTCAAAAACATTAAATTCTTGGACCGGAATTGGTTCTAGGAATGCAACCGGTGGAAAAACGTTTGAATATATAACCAAATGTAGTTTAACCATACGTTATTCCATTCAAAGACGGATTTTGAAATCTATTTAGCCGATAACAAGTATGTTAATACGACATTGTAAGTGTTGTTTTAATGTAATAAATTCAATTGGCTTAATTGATCCATAAAAATGTTCAGTTGAAAGGAAAGCAAAATGTACATGTAGATGTTTAAGGGAGGAATAGTTATTGATTATAAATTTTGGTCTAAATTACAGAATTGTTATAGAAGTTTTTTATTTTACCTTCCGAGATATCTTTCACCTATTCATTTTCAATGTTAATGAAAAACAAATTTCGCTGTCTATTAAGTATAAAGAATATGTAGAATACATAAAAAGTTTTTCAAGAACGAAAGCATTTGAAATTTCACATTAAAACTGTCTTCCACTTACCTTTTGAAACAATTAGCCAGATTTATAGTTTTTAGGTAATTGTCCTTCTTTGAATAACCTTAGTGTTTCTTTCTTCCCTACTTTAGTTTATAATAGGTATATATTATTTCTTTTAGTTAATATTAGGTATTGTTTATAACGGTTGTCACGTAGATTGTTCATCCAACAATATGGTCATTCCCATGTTATTTAAATGGAAAAAATTAAAAGAGAAAAACATTTAAAAAATAAAAAACGTAGCTCAAATTGCTTTAAAAACCTTTCCATTTTGCATAACTTTTTATTGCAGTTACAATGGCACCTTCACCTTGCTTCTACATTCTGTAGTTGTTGCGTTATAAATGCACAAACAAACAAACATTCTTCAAAATATTTATGGTAGAGATTACAGATATGGTGAAAGTCATGTGGTAGCCACATCAGATTTTTGCCTATGAAATGATATTTTAAAAACAAATGCCATCAAAATACAACATTAATAACAATTATGCTTTATGAATGATAATGTCTGAAATTACTAATATTGATTGGCTGGGAAATTTTTTTTTGCATTTATTACCATGTACCCTAACCTTTTGGTCAATTTTTGCAAAACAAATTGAGCATTGTAAATGGAACATAATGGTATTTTAGAAAAAGGGTAATCATCATCATCATAGGTAGTCTGTCCGTAGACAGGTCCGTGATTATTCATGGTTAAACCTGGTTCTCCATTTACTCCTATTTTCCGCTGTCCTCTTCATATCTTGATAACTCTCTTTCCCTTTCAAATCGTCTATTAGCTGATACCTTTTCCTACCTCTTTCCCTTTTCCCATCTAGTTTTCCTTCTAACACATCTTTAATCATACTCTCTCTCCTCATGTAATGTCCAACCCAGTTAGCCTTCCTCTTTCTGATAGTCTGTATAATCATTCGCTTCTCTCCTATTCTTTGTAGCACTTCATCGTTTTTCATCCTATCTGTCCATTTTATCTTCAACATTCTCCTCCAAGTCCACATTTCAAAGCTTTCCAAGTATTTGATGTCATTTTTCCTTAGCGTCCATGTTTCTGCCCCATACAATGCTATACTCCATACGTAGCATTTTATCAACTTCTTGCGGATATCTTCCCTTATATTCCCTGTAAATAGTTGTTTCTTTCTCCTGAAAGCCGCTTTTGCTTTACCTATTCTAGTTTTGATCTCATCCGTACATTTTGCCTCTCGTGTTATGATACTTCCAAGGTATTTATATTCTGAAACTTGTTCTAAAAGCTTTCCCCCAATAGTTATGTTCAGATTCTCTTCTTTACCCGATATTCGAATGACCTTGGATTTTTCTGTATTTATTTCCATACCGTATTTTCTACCTGTTATCACTAGTCTATTTATCATTTTTTGTAGTTCCTCTTCCTTTCTTGCTAGAAGTACTTGATCATCTGCGTATTTTACTGTTCTTATAATCCTTCCTCCAATTTTGAAATCCCCTGTGCCATCTAATGCTTCTTGCATTAGTCTTTCTCCATATATATTGAATAGGGTTGGCGATAGGCAGCAGCCTTGTCTTACTCCTCTACCGATATTTATTCCGCAGGTGTCCACATTCTCAAACCTGACCTTTACAACTTGATTCTCATATAGATTCCTAATCAGTCTCCTATCTTTCCAGTCTACACCTATATCCTTTAATATCTTCATCAACTTTACCCAATTTACTCTATCAAAGGCCTTCTGCCAGTCTACGAAACATGCGCAGATATCTTGACTGTATTCTATTGCCCTTTCTGATATGATTCTAACTACTCCTATAGCATCTCTAGTTCCTCGTCCTTTTCTGAAACCGAATTGATCTTCCCCTATTATTTCTTCTGCCTTTTTCTCCAGCCTTTTATTAAGAATCCTCGTGATGATCTTCGATGTGTGTGACAGAAGGCTTATAGTTCTGTAATCTTTACACTGCATTGCCTTTGGCTTCTTCTTTAGAGGGATCATTGTTACTTCTAGGAAATCCTGAGGCCACTCTCCCGTATCGTAAATCTTATTAATTAATTTCGTGATCGCTTTTAGCCCTTCTGATCCTATGACTTTAAGTATCTCAGCCGGTATTCCATCGCTGCCCGTGGCTTTCCCCTTCTTTAGTTCCACTATCGCTTTTTCTACTTCGCTCTCCATAATACTTGGTCCTAAGTTGTCTTCTTCAATGTTTTCCTCATTTTCCAGTTCTATTTTTGCCGCTCCTGCCTGTTTGCCGTATAATTCCTTAATGTATTCTTCCCATACCTGTGCTACATCCTTTGTTTCTGAGACTATCTTCCCATCCGTATTCATAATTCCTTTACCACAAATTCCATTAGACTTCTTATCTTCTAATTCCAGTGCCCTAGCGTACATCATATCGTACCATCCTAACTTCTCCATTTGTTCTATTTCATCACATTTTCCTTTTATCCAATTTTCTCTCGCTTTATCTGTTACCCTTCTCAACTCATTGTTTATACGCCTATAGTTGGCTCTACCTTCTTCACTGTTAACGTTTTTCCATTTTCGTCTCTCATCCATTTTCTCCAGCATTTCCTTCGTGATCCATGGTTTTCTGATTTTCTTCTCTTGTTTTCCAATCTCTTTATCCAAGGTATCCTTGATACTGGTTTTAATTTCATCCCATTCTATATCAACGGTCTTCGGTTTGTTTTCCAACTTTCTTAGGTTATCTTCCAACTTCATGCTGACTACATCCTGCCTTTCTTTCAGTTTTTCTAGGTCCCAGGTCTGTCTTTCTCTTCTCGTTTTTCTTATTTGTTTGAGCTTTGTACTCACGTCAACTATTAGAAGGCTGTGATCTGAATCAATGTCCGCTCCTTGCAATGCCTTGGCGTTCTTTATGCTGTTCCTGAATCTTTGTTTTACAAGGATGTAATCTATTTGGCATCTCATTCTATCTCCTGGGCTTTTCCATGTGTATAACCTTCGTTTATGGTTTTTGAACCATGTATTAGTCACTACAAGGTCATTATTGATGCAGAATTCTACGAGTTTCTCCCCTCCTTGATTTCTCTTCCCAAGTCCGTATTGCCCGACAACATTTTCTTCCTGTCCTTCTCCGACTATGCTGTTCCAATCTCCCATTATTATGCAGTTTACCTTTCCTCTTCCGTCTTCTTCGTAAATTTCATTAATTTGCTCATAGATCTCATCTATTTCTTCATCGTCATGAGCTGACGTTGGCATATATACCTGGATTATCAGCATGTCCACTGGGACTGCTTTTAGCTTTATTGCCATCAGTCTATCGTTCGTTGCTATTATCTTTGTCACGCTTTTCATCATATCTTTCCTAAGTACCAGAGCTACTCCCCTTTCCCCACTATTTCCTCCAGAATAAACTACCGTGAATTCTTCCGAGTCGAACTGTCCTTCTCCCTCCCATCTAGTTTCGCTTAGCCCTATAATGTCAACTCTATTTCTTCTCATTTCTTCTTTCAAGTTCTCTAGCTTTCCTGCCTTTCTCATAGTTCTTACGTTCCAAGTCCCTATTCGTAATTTACTTTCGACAAATGTTTTCCTCAAGGCAGTCCCCGCCCGGAGATCCGATTGGGGGACTATTTTACCTCCGGATTGTTTTACCTCGAGAGAACTCATATTGTCCAACCATATAATCTTTACTAGGGATTGTAATGTGGTAGTTTCCCTCTTGCTTTCCACATCGCAGTACTGTAGCCGTTCAAATCGTCCTGATCACGCCTACAGCTGTATTGGATATAGACCCAACCAACATCATTTGTTTTCGGCTCTATACCATACTGACAGTACTGCTGCCTACTGCCAGGCACTGATGATAGATTTTTTTTTTTTAATAAAACCTCCATTCGAGGGGTTTGAACCCCCAAACTTTGCAATAGAAAGCCGACACGCTAACCACTAAACCACCAGTGCTAATAAAATAAAAAGGGTAAAGCAATTGTATAAAAAAATGCTAAAACTGATTTATTAAATAGAACATTATAATATAAGTACCTGAGGTGATGATGACAGCCCATTTTCACTGTCAGCAGTGGTTGATTCCTGATTTGCACCAGGTAGGTCCCAAAATATGGCACCCAAAATAATTGATAGAAGAAAGGCACCCAAGATACGAGACCCAAATCTTGCCAAGGCAACAGGAGCACCATATACTGCTGATTGTCTGATTAAAATAAAATATAAAAGAGATGAGATTACATTGTAACAACAAAAAGATTTCATTAGTTAGTATTGAATTTACAGTGCATCCCAGTTATAAAACAGCTCGTTATTGTATATATTTTATATTGTATATATAACACAAGTCTTATTCAAGCCCTCAACAAAAGCTTTTTTCACCAGATGAGTCCTATTTCTTACTTTAATCCTTATGTTGATTCATGATTTTACTAATGTAGTTGCTTAACTTTTTAGATCTCACTTTGTCTCTGCTGAGCAACACACCTACCTTTGCTATTTTCCGTAAACCCACTTACACAGATCAGGTCATCCCCAATCACTCTTCCCATCATTTTTCTCACAAACACGCTTCTTTTCATTCTATGCTTCACCGCCTTCTTAGTATACCCCTTTCTAAACCCAATTTCCTTATAGAACTTAACACCATTAAACAGATCACTATCAATAATGGCTACAAAACTGGTTTAATTGATAAAATTCTCTAAAAATCGTTTACTTATTACCTCCCAAAAAATCGTTTCTTTTCCACCTAATCTCACCTCCAAACTTCTTAGTTGGCGCAGGCTCCCATTTTTAGGAAACATTTCTTATAAATTGTCCAGTCTTTTTCCTAAACTCAAACTTAAACCTGCTTTCTACTCCCGTTACTTTTTCCAATTTACTCCTTAATGCTAAAGACCTGATACAGTTGTCATTAAGAAGTGGTGTATAAAAATTTGCTTGTGATGATTGCGGAGCGGTCTACATCACCCAAACGGGGAGGAGTTTTGACAAGAGGATTACGGAACATAAGCAATACTTCCGTTTAAATAATTTGAATTCTCAATTTGTGAAACATCTTTTAAACCTCAATCATCATAGTTCCTTCAACCCTAAATTCCTCCACTTTGAAATTAAAGGTCGCAAATTGGATGCACTTGAACAGCTAGAGATAATTATTTGTGAAGACTCGCTTCTCTTAAATGAATACCTTTTCCACAATTCTCCTCTATTTAGCTTACCGAATATTTTGTAAATACTTTGTATCAGCATTGTTGTCTTTGGCCCTTTTACCAAGTTTTTGTAACATTTTGCTACTATGTTGCTTTCGCCTTCTTTTCCAACCCCTTCCATTTCCTAACTGTTTATTCAATTACCTTCCATTCGTTTTCTTTGTAACCCCTCCTGTCTCCCTCCCCCCCTTATTTTACCCTATATGATGATATATGGAATGATTTTTATATTTTATCCCCTGATGATGCTATGATCATAGTGAAACCGGCCATTTAAAATTAAATTTGTGGAAGTAACTAAGTTCTTTTTTTCATGAATTGAAATTCTTGTTGCGAATTGCACAAGGTGAGAGACACTGGATGGTGTATAGCAGGGAGAGACTCCAAACCCAACAAGTCTATCCCTCTGCCATACACCAGGCATGGTGTCTTGCCTTCATATTTATCTTGTAACAAATATGTCTTGCAACGAAATTGCCTTCCCATTAATTTGTCCAGCAATGAATTTGATGCACAATGAGTTTTTTGTGAGATGTATTGATGGGTGATGGGTTTATTGTGAGTCAAATTGACACATGATGAATTGACCGCAATGTATTGATGGTATACCATTTCATACCTGAATTTAAGACAACTCTTGATTTTCGCAAACTGAAATTGGAAAAAGTCTCGTCTTGGATTCCGGTAAATATGGTTAATGAAATTAACAACTTCATATTTCTTGAAGCCATATTGTAAATTTTTCACTTTTAAATCACTATAAATACATAAAAATCTGATGTGGCCAACACATGACTTTCTCCATACCTGTAATATTTCTACGAATTCCAAATGGGTTAAATGATAAATATTTTAAAGAACTGCAAGAAAAATTTAGACTTTACAAAGAACAGAAGTAAACTGAAACCGTAGCCTTCTGATATTGGATATAGCCCCAAAGCTCCAACAATTAAGAAAATAAAGGAGGGTAAAGTGTATACAATAGTCGCCGGTAGATGGTGTAGTTGTGGCAGCTAAAAATTTAGTTTTTAAAATACATCTTAAACAATGCATTATATGGAAAAATCACACATCATCGAGAAAATAGTCAAAACGTGTTCAGGAGGCCTTAAAACACGTATTTCCATCGAAATCTCAAATTCGATTATTTTCATGAAAACAATACTTTCTCTATACTTTGTATATGGAGAAAGTAAAAATATAGGAGGGTCACGTAATAACAAATCTGCATATATGGGGACATTGCTATAATAAACAACAATAATAATTACACATATAAGCGGGCATATGTATTATATGTATGTATATGTATATGTAATTTTTAGTTTGCTAGAATTTTTAAGGCCTAATCATAATTTTTGAGGGGTGGATTATTTGCAGAGGCAGCTTATATGCAAGTGAATATGGTCTTTACACTAAACTTTCAATTAAGATAATTTTGGTCCTCATTTCAGCAGTAGCAAACTCGTATTGTTATTTTACAATAAAATATTCACAAAAATTTTAAAAATAAATTTCAGTCAACTTACAGGAATATAGCGTACATCTGGGTGAGAAAACTAGGAGGTAAGTGGTTGGAGGAAAATAAAGGCCCAGGTGGTCCAGGATCAGAGAGTGGCGGCTGTCTTCTTGCAAAGGTTTCAGCCAACTGCTCAATGCGTTGGCTTGATTCTAACATAGCTTCAGCTGACAAATCATCCAAAGTCACCAGATCAACTGAAAAACAAAGTTTTATTTTCATCATGTAGGCCAGTGGTGCCCAAACTTTTCTAATGGAGGGCCGCATTGAAAGTTGCCAATCCTATGGCGGGCCGGATCAGCTTAAATCGAAAGTTTTCTATATATTCTGAGGTGCCATATAATTGAAAATCAGGTCTAAATAAGGTTCTCATGGTTAAAATTTCAATATTTAAGTTTTATTATTAAAATTTTTTTAAAAAATGTATGAATTTGTGTGTTAAATTTTTTGAATTGCTTTATCGCCATAGCCTTGCGAAGTGGACAAAAACCCCCATTTGGCTTGTGGGTCGTAGTTTGGGCACCACTGATGTAGCCTATTGATAAAATATGTAAAACATACATGAAGTCAAAATTATTCAATGACACTTAACACAAATTAACATGCACTTGGACAGTATTCTTAAGTTGATGGCATTTTCACTTTGCCCACCTGAATTTTTATCAGTGGACAATTTTAGGATGCCACTCAGCTATGATGAAAAATTATGAGATGATCCTCTACTTAGGAGTTTGACAGAGGAAAAATACAAAATGTGCCTGAATTAATCACGTAATTTCCGTAGATCGGAGATCATGGCTTCAAATCAACTTGTTGGCTAACTGCAGCATTTACCCAAATCCAAGACTAGGGTTTTTCCAAATTTCTGAATGCAAAAATCTAGAGTTGTCTTAAATTTGAATACAGTGGTGTTACACACCAGAAAATGGCCACGAATACTGGGGAATTTTTCCCCATAAAAATACATTATATAAAGATGGGTTATGTTCTGATTTGCCACTAAAATTACTCATATGACAAAAAAAGGAATTTTCTCTTATAAGATTTCATGTAATAAGGGAACTTAGGTTCAATTTGTTGCCAGTCTACCCTATGACATCCAAACTAAGGAAACAGGTCCATTTATGGGCATTTTGGCCATGAAAGGGTTAATATACAGGACAGTACATACAATGAATATTGCCTAATCTTAATATAAATGAAAATAAATTAAATAAATACGAATGGAAAACATGATGACAAGGAAAACACAGATATTGAGGGATAAAACTCACGAGCATCTCAGATACGAAGTTCACAGCAAAATTACCAAACAAAGCATGTGATGCTGATGCATAATAACATACAGAAGATGGTATGTTAGCTCACTTCCTTACACTAGTTACAACGAATAAAAAAGTAAAAACATAATTACCAACATAGTATATTCATTATCAATAGCAAAAATAAACAAAATAGGCCAGAAAATAAAATAAAACGAGCTTAATGAGGCAGTCACTGTTGATCAAGTGGCATGCATGCTGACTTCTTACTCCACCATGGCAAGTAGTTCAAGTGACAAATAAATGAAATGAAAAACCACAGATACCGAACCATTGTTCCATAATACATGAATGATGAATAAGTGAAATGACGAATATCGGGGACCCACTGTACAAAGTAGGGTTATGCGTTTAAACAATGTCTTTTTAAACAAATGAAACAAGATAAAATAATTGTATCTATTGAAATTTATCATTGCAAACATCAATTAATACAGTATTAATTTTTACTTTCTCCATATAAGAAGTATAGAAAAATTATTGTTTTCATGAAAAAATAGAACATGAGATTTCAACAGGGATACATATTTTAAGATCCCCCGAACACGTTTTGACTATTTTCTCGCTGATGTCTATGGGTGTGTCTGTGACCAGAATTTTGCTCTAACTCAAAAATTATTAATTAGGCCAATGCAAAATTTTATATTTGACATTTTTGTTCAAGGGACAAGAACTGATTAGTTTTTTGTAAAAATTGGTTAAACGGAAGTGTATGTTTACTCTTGTCACATCCATTTAAAAAAATATATTTTCTTTAATATTTGATGACTGTAAAAAACTATATGTATAAAAGTCGTAGGAAATTAAATTTTCTACAACGTTTGTTCAAATCATTTTCCAATATAATGCATTATTTAAGAGATATTTTAAAAACTATTTTTTTAGCTGCCACCACCACACCTACCAGTGACTATTGTAAACACTTTATGCCTAGTTATATCTTAGTAACGCTCCATTTTATGTTCTTAATTGTTGGAGGTTCCTGGCTATATCCAATATCAGAAGGCTATGGTTTGAGAAAGAAATTTCAGGTGGACTGAAAATCTCGCAACAAATTAAGGCCAGTAATGGTTGGCACATGCGAATGATGTGACAAAATGGTTTTTCCTTATGCCAAAGAACTTCACAATGCCAAAACTTGCCTGCAGACTTCAGTGAGATACCTCTTTCCTATCAAAAACATGTAATTGCACTTAGAAAAATCAATAATTACCTTTTAAGTGATAAAACCCGGTTTTTTAACATGCCATGTAATTACACTGTCAATGAAAAAGGTGCAAAATCCATGATAATAATGATAACAAAAAATGTGGCTTACAGTAATGTTTGCTGTTTAGCAGATAGAGCAAAATTACCATCAAATGTTATCCCAAAGCAAAAAACAATGCCCAAGGAACAAATACCTACTGGAATAATAGTTAGATGACATGAAAATGGATGGATGTCAAAAGAACTTACGAGAGATTGATTACACATCACCTGGAATAGAAGACCGAGAACACTATTAAGAAAAAGAGGAATGCTTGTACTACATGTATTCAAAGGACCCATACCCCCTGACGTTAAAGATTCATTAATCTTGAAATAATACCTGGAGGACTGATATCACGGCTTCAAGTTCTCAGTGATGCTGTCAACTATCTCTTTAAAGATAATTTAAAGGGTTTATATTCCGAGTGAAAAAGAAACCTAAATAAAACTACTGTTGCAATGCTCTGCCAATGGATCAATGCATCATAGTAATAGCTAAATTCAGAAGTAATAGTGAATGCATTTAAGAAGTGCTGCTTTCCAATGCCATGGATGGAAGTGAAGATGATGTTTAGTGTGAGTCTATGGACAAAGTTTGGAGTGATAAAGATAGGAATAGCGAGGACAGTGATGAACCAAGTATAGAGTTGAGGATGACTGATTAAATATGAATATGATATACAAGAAAATTATGGGACCCAATAAAAATGTCCACAAGTTTGTAACTTTTTTTAATTTCTGAAGGAATCATATGTATAATAATTAGGTCATAAAATCTTTTTTCCTATTTTGGCAGTCGACTAAAAGGGGGATCGTCTTAGATTCGGGATCATCTTGGATTAAGGTCAATACATTAATTTCTATTCATAAAATTGATATATGAATTTTAATTATGATACAGCATACACTCTAACAAGTGGATGAACTTAAGAGAAAAATAAAGTGAAAATAATGCAAGAGATAATTTCACATCCCAGAAATAGAATTATCTGGTCCTTAATGGCTAATTTTATGAAACCACAAAATAAATACTGTATTGTTCTGAATATAATGCCGTTATTTAAAAAAAATGACATTTTAAAAGTAGCCCTCCCATTATATTCGAGTACTAGTGATTTTAAAAGATCGTAAAATCGTGTTTTGAAAAATCACCATATATTCCACAGGTCTGTTTAAGAGATACAAGATACTTGACATTGTAGACACATTAGGTGTACATATTACAATGTAGGTACTCGAAAAGCATCTGAGGTGAGAATAGATTGAGTTCAGTGACGGCTGAAGCCTTCAATAGTCATTGAATTGAAGCTATCAGTGCGTCGGTGTATTCTTTGTACCTACCTTAGTGAGTTTTAATCCATCCATATTTTAACAATGGGTGACAAAAAGGGTGTTGATCATGTTGAGAAAAAAGGCTCTTCCAAATCCCAGGTTAACAGAGGAATCCGACGAAGTTATGACATGAATTTTAAATTAGTTGTAACTCAAGAGGTGGAAAAAGCGAACAATATTCAAACTTAAAAAAAGTAAGTTGTTCCTGAAGTAAATATACCTACATCTGTGGCAGAAGCAATTAGAAAAATTTTAATGTGCAATTTCAACCAGGAAGGCGTTTAGGGGACCTTCAACTGGGAGATTTGAAGACCTTGAGAATCGTATTTTCAACTTCTTTTTAGAAAAGCAAAGTGAAGGTTTTCCCATCACTCGAGAAGTGATTAGGATGAAGGCATTGGAAGTGGTGAGGGAATGTAAATTTCCACACAGTGATTTCAAAGCAAGCATCAGCTGGTGTAGATGGATTGCATAGAAAAGTCCTTTTTCTACGGTGCCACACTTCCCTAGCTCGTCTGCCTATTGATTAATGTGAGAAGTTGATCGTATGTCATAAGAATACAGAAAAAACAACTATTTGCTAGGCCAGATGGGGAAAGCAGATCAAACCCTGGTATGTTTTAATATGCCGTCAAACGTCACCATCAACGAAAAAGGTGCTAAATCAGTATTGTTAAAATCTACCGGAAATGAGAAATCAAGGATAACTGTTATGCTTGCAGTATCGGCTGACGGGGAAAAACTGACTCCCTACTTAATTTTATATTGTAAAAGGATACCAAAGGAAAAGTTACCATCAGGTGTAATCTTTTACATGCAAGAGAAGGGATGGATGAACGAAGAACTTATGTTAGATTGGCTGAAGGGTGTTTGGCATCGCATTATATTCTAGGTATAGTTTATTCCTGAAAAACTTTCCAAAAATCTTAGAGTCGTGTTATATTTGGGGTTACCTTCGGGGCAATATGGTACTTCCCATTTCCAGTCTCAAAAAGGTAACCAATGATAATCAATTCGTATCTACTGCCTTTTGACCATTTTGCAATGAAAAAATTAAACTATTGTTTGAGATTTTTGGGCTTAAATTTTACTATAATTAAAAAAATACTTAAGCTGAACCAAAAACCTATGACACATAACTTTAAATCCATTATATATATATATATTATGAAATGATAAATTTACTAATTATCAAAATATAATTTATCATTAATTTACTGTTTAGAACATCCTACAACACTAAAAAAACGAGTTAACCAAAGCTCAAGATATAAAATCATACAATATACCTATCAGACTTTTGACAATGAGACAACATTTACATAGAGTAGAGGTGGCCACAAAAAACTCTGCTAAGTCAGTCAGAAATCTGCATGTTTAAAAGTCATCTTAGAGATGAAAATAATGATAAACAGCAATTATTTTTCCAAGTTTTACATTATTAATGCTTTAAATTGTTTCTTTTTATTGAAATATATGCATATATACAATTAATTCAACCAATTATTTCATTTTCTACTCATGAATTATTACCAACGCAATTTTTTTGTACTCCACAATGTGTTATTTTTCATTTATGAATAATATCCCATTTTCTCCTTATAAAATTAGACAACTGATATTTTAAATGTGATATTTGTTTCTATAATTTATATGTGTAAATTTAATTGATTCTCCTTTATGAAAAAGGTAATATTCCAGTGTTGAAACAAAAAGAAGATTTTTTTCTTGTTGTCAATCGTTAAAATGCCCACAGTTCACATACTGTTTACTGAATAACAATTATCTGCAATTATTAATGTTGCAACCCATTAGGTTTGAGGTTGCTACAACAATAATTTTGATACTTCATAAAAAGCGCAAAGTGAATAAGGCAATTCTTTCGTATATTTGAAGGCTTATTTATATATACTGATGTTTTACAGAATGAAATACCAATGTTTTGGAGAAAAAAATTGAAATATAAACAGGAAATTATAAAAGAAAGATTTGTAGCTAACTATATACAACACCTAATGGTGTCGTTTAAGCATTTGAAAAATACTCACGGTAATAATCTGATGGATTCTTGTAGAGTGGGCATGGAAAATGTATTCTGGAGAAATATGGAAGCATATCTCTTCTTCTTCCAGCAAACATGAGCCTACCAGTCGACAGCAATACAACCCGAGAGAGCATGGCAAAAACCTGGAGAGCATATGACTGAATCAGGAATGGTAATGAACAAAAATAATCAAGATACAAAGATAAATCACAATAATCATGAGAGTGATAATAAGATATTATATAGAATTCTGCAAAATGAGTACAGTAAACCCTCGATTTAATGAACCTCAGTTTAGCGGACTTTGGATTTAACGGACAAAATCATGGCAAAGGCAATAAGGAACTTGGTCCGTTGTTTGGTGAATCAGTCCGGAGATTGTTTGCTGCTTCCTCTCAAAATGGCTGTTCACAGTTATACACTACTTTTTTGCACAGGCTGTGTCTCAATGTTCTCCAAGCACATTCTTGGCAGGAGTGACATCAGAATCTTGCCTTTTAGTGGTGTCAAAATGACAGTTGATGTTCTTGTTTCACGTTCTTGACACAATCATGGCTTAAGGTGGGCCTGCAGCTGGCCTGAAGGTTAAAATTCTTGTAGTGACTACTGCAAAAATTGCGAATTATGATCGCCTTTTATCCATAAAATGTTTATAGGAGAGAAAAACTCAAAAGTTTCCGATATTAGTTTCAATTTTGGCCACAACAGTGCTGTTTCGAGGTCTCAAGATCGCAAGAATGTTCTTGGGGAACAATGCCAATGAGAACGATCTTGAACATTGAGACACAGTGACACAGCTGGACACAGCAGTAGTAGGCACTTCTGTGGAAGGATAACTCCATCTTTGAAATGATATGGCATGTAAGGGAAGCGATGTTTAGCTGTGGACTTAGGCTGCAATCACACTACCGGTAATGCGAGTGATGCAATTGCAAGCAAATACTGCGACTTTAGGGGATATAAATTATCCCATTAAGTGCCCATTATAATAATAATCCATTGTATACATGATATGATCCATACATTGGCTCATGGATGGTATTAATGCCAGCCAGCCAATCGTGGCTTCAGATGCTTATGAAGTCCGCAGAGTTTTTTAAGAGTGCCATCAGAGTTCTCAGAAATATTTATTAAATTCCAGTGTTTTGCAATGAATAAATGAAAAGAATAGGTTAATTTATAGCAAAGTCAGTGAATCAATTCAGATATAATCATACCATACGAAATTCGCGATATTTCAGTGCCAACGGTTTTTCTTAAAATATCGGAAAAAAGTTTTCTGAGGGATTAAAAGGTGATGTGGTTGTTTTAAATTCAATTTTGTATCGTATATTTGTGCAAATGTGGTATTTTATACATTAATTATCATTACCATCAGTAAAGGAGGTTTTCTCATGTAGGTACACGTGTGTTTTTGGAATCGAAAAATCCCATTCGCCATTTAATGGGCATTTGGCTTTAGCGGACGACCCTTCCCCCTATTAGTCCCTTAAATTGAGGATTTACTGTATGATCAATCTTCTAATTTAACTGTTTAATAATGAAATGATAACAAAGATATACAGTAAAATTTCGTAAATCAGGCATCCTCCAGACATAGACAGTGCTGGATTTGTGAAAATTTCAGATTACTGAAAGTGATGCAAGTAGCCTAAGTATCCAGGGGCAACTCGTAATGTACAACATGGTATCTTAAGCAAATTACGAATAATATCATCAAAGGCTAAACAATGTGTGGTACAATTTCGTCTGAAGTAATTAAATAGCTATGTTTTAATTTATTCCTATTAGGCATTAACAGTACAATTAAAATCCACAGAATATTTCCAGTTTCATTCAAATAAAAATTATTCTTAAACAGTGGTCGAAATCGAAATGTAAACAAACATTTATGTAATATTGTCAAAGGCTCAATTTTCATGTAATATTACCTCAAGCTCAAATGTGGCAGCCATGGTAATTCACAATTCTCATTATTGAAAATTTGCATTTTTTCATATTAAAAACTGATTTTCTGGCGAATCAGCAACCAATTGTATGCAACAGTCTATTGAAGGTTTTATCTGTTGCTGCCTTGTGATCATAGTCACTTTCACTTCCTTCATCTTTCTCACGTTCGGATTCCAAAACTATTTCAGCTGTTTCGCCATCAGTTAGCTGCTGTACAACAGGCACTTCATTGACGATTTCTATCCAATTTTCAATGTCATCTTCTCCAGATTCTTCATAATAGCATTATTTGTCAATGCCTTAGCAAACTCCATAATTTCAGAAACCAGTCTCTTTTTGTCACTAACATTAAAACCTAGAAAATTTGGTGGCATTTCATCACCTTGCAGGCCACAAATTATACCAGGAATTTTTATCTAATATCATAATTATTTTACAATCATCACCTAGTCTCTTAGACTTGCGATGCACACATGTCTCCAGCACAAAGTGATTCAAAAATGAATCGAGCATTATTTGCGAAGTTATCAATGCACGTTTAGTAGCGTGGTAGTAAACAGGAACATTCTTTATGCCCTTTAAAGCACGAGGGAGTGCACTTTTGCCTATTACAGTTAACTTTAGTTTATGCATTGCGCATGCAAGAACCATCAGCCTCTCCTTTGACTCTTTCATTCCACATGCCATATCCTCATTACCAGCTGCAAGTGTGCTACGAGGAAGACCACCAAAATAAGCCCATTACGTCTGCATTATAGATTTGCTCGGCAGTAAGATTTTCATCCGAAATTTATTTTGCAAACTCCTCTACGAATTCTTTGGCAGCATCCAAATTGATGCCAAGTTTTCAATATCCATGATGAAGCTTGAAGCAGTGAAGTTAACCTTGCAAATAATCGCAAGATTTATTAATTTTCAAGTCTTTGTGAAATTTCTTTGTTTTCTGTATCAGTATTAAGCTTGATACCGGTACACCTTCACTTCTTCATTGCCAAAACCACTCAAACAATATATCGACATTATATACCCTGGAGGTGTGCAATGTTTTTCGGCTAATCATAGCTATAGGGGTGTCACTGTCTGCATAAAATTTCCGCAACTTACTTTTTTGTTTCTTCAAGTCATACACAGTAGAACTCCCTACACCAGGGGTGGCCAACCTTTTTTAAGATGAGCCAATAAAACGGCGTGATTTTTTTGGCTGGGCACTATCCTACTATCCTTAACATCCAGTTTAAATTGATAGCTAAAGATAATTTAAATTATGCCAAAAATAGATCTGTACTTGTTTTTAACAAAGTTCATTGTTGAAAACGTCTGTTTCCAAACATAGGTTGATCCAAATTTGCACACAGATGCAGTGCAAGGTAATGCAGTTCAGGGTAGTTGTTTTCGGTAACAAATTTCCAAAAAGCTTTTAAATCTGGGAAAGTTAGTGACTCACAAGGCTCGCAAAATTTTGTTATGGGGCCTGAGAGATTCTTAATTTCAACAATTTCCAATTGGATTTTTGGTGGATATTTTTCTATTTCGCTATTCAAAATAGAGAATGGATGTAGTAAGAGAGAGACATTGTTTCTTTCAGCTTCGAATTCTTCGAAACAGAAACTAAATGAATCATATAGCACTAAAATAGCAGAATAATACCTATTCAAGTTCAAACACAAATTATTACTTCCACTTTGGAAACGTGTTCGAGTTGAAAATTGGTTGTTTTTTTCTGAGATAAACTCCCCCAAAAGAATTTCAGTTTAGTCTTGAAAGAGTTTACAAGGTTAAACATTGTTGGAAATAAGCAACTGAGAGAATAAGATAGATAAGAGAATCAAAACAAATGTCAGATTTTGGTTCCACTCGGACCAAAAATTTTTTTTTTCGGTTGAGTACTGCGAGCCATACCAAATGTCCTAGTGGCCTGCGGGCCATGGCTTGGCTACTCCTGGCCTACACTATATTCTTCACAAAGTCTCTTCACTGAAGCACCCTTTTCAAGTTTTCTTAACAAGTCTACTTTTTGTTCAATGGAAAAATTTGTGTTTATGCTTCATAATGCTACTGTAGGGATTTTCTGCATTTTTTGAAGCCATTTTATTATTAAATTTAACACTAATCACACTATTGACATAACAGTCACACTATTAAAATCATGTGATCGCTACGAAGGTGAACACATAACTGTGCATCACTGTGTACAACGCAACTGTAGGAGCCATTCTGCAACCTGTACTCTTCACTCTGGTTTAACCCTCGAGTGGTGCGCTGTGGCACAAACTGTCACATTGTTAGTTATGTGATGAGTTGATGGAGGGTCGGCAGTCGAATATCAGTCCTTTTGAAATGCACCTGAGATGATAGGCAACCCAAGACAATTCCTTTCAAAAAGTGCAGGATTTTTTAATGCCAGATTTATGAGGTTCTACTGTATATTAGAATGCACTATCTCAAATCTGAGGCATCACTGGATTTCACAATTTTCTAATTTTTTAAATGAAGTATGTTCCTCAAAAAAATGGCACACAACTATAAGCAATACTTTAATGAAGTTTTCCGCTTCTCAAGGTAAGACAAACTTTTTGCAACATATTTTTAATTCTTGATAACCATATTTCAGAATATTCACAGGATAGTTCAATTTTCATTTGCTTATTAAATAACTTCACCTAGCCAATTACCATTGGCCCAGACAATGTTACCCTTCCTCTCCTTTAATAGTCACTGATATACATTAATCTGCATCATTTATCTTTCCTTACTTCAAATGTTGTATAGTTCTAGTATTAGACACCTCACTGTCAGCATAACTTATAAGTTTTCTCTTTGTTCTTTTTCAGATCATAACTTTAGAAGACCAAAAACCATTCCTGCTTTTTTGTGAAGCTGATTTTCTGAGTCCCAGATTTGAAGGAATGCACTATATTTTTCAAAAATAAAAGAATAACATTCTCTATTCCTCTCCAATTATAGACCATAAATTAAATTCACTTCAAGTTTGGCATATCTCATTAGTACTGGCTTATAGCATTAGTACTGCAAACAAAGAAAATACCAGAAAACAATAAACTAAATAAAAAAGAAAAGTAACACATCTTGTGAAATTTTTACTCCCATCAACTAATTGCATTACAAACTATAGTAGATGAAAATGAACTGGTATCTGCATATGTTATCTAATATATGTCTTCCTAAAAATTAGTATTGCAAACAAAGAAATTATCTGAAAACAATAGATTAAAAAAATAAAAGTAACACACATTGTGAAAATATTTAAGTGCCCTTACCTCGTGTGTGGGTGGATGAAGCGTGAGAATTATAATAGGAGCTGTATTAGATGCTTGGTAAGGGATATTTGGAGACATTGCAGCTGGAGGGTAACTGGAGGGAAGCATGGAAGGGGTTGATGCCCATTGCCGCAGGAACTCGACCAAGAAGAAAGCATCAAATATATCCATCCCATGAGTAGGCTGATCCAGGACTAAGACCAATGGGCCTCCACCTCCAACAGAGCCTTCACTACATCCTGGAGGGAGAGGGGGACATGGAGAGAGGAGTCTTGTGGCTAGTGCTAACCGCCGCTTCTCCGATGAGGTCAGCCGTGAGACCGGAGTGTCTCTCACTGGATCCAAACCCAAGTCCTCAGTTAAGGCATCTATCTGCATGGATAACAGATATGCGATTAAGATACCATAGAAGTATTTTAGTTAAGAATATCATACATTTACAGATTTTTTATAGATGGAATATAATAAGGGAAAAAATAATTTCAAAACACATGCATAATGAATGAATCCTTATAATTACATGCATGATCTAAGCAAAATTATGAATGAAATTTGATAACTACCCTTCTAGATTAAAAAACAGAAATATTTCACTTTAACATGCAAGTAAAATATTAAACAACATTTAAACAAATTTGCAGTTGCATAATAAAATAATGAAACCTGTGATATTTGCTGCTGTCTAACTATCTCAAAGCTTGGGACTTAAAAATCATAAAATAATTAGTCCGTTTCAGATGCTAATTTTTTTATTACATAGTATCAGGAAAGTAATAGTTAATATCATAGAACAATATCAGTATCAAATAGAATAGAACAAAATAATCCAAAGCATGATAAGATAAAATAAATCCAAGCATTATGCCCCTGATTCTCAATAATTGCAACATTCAATAATAACCACTTACTCTTGCATCCACAGACACGTATCCTGCTCCACTCTTTAAGCTTCTTTTGTCCCATTTTGCCTGTTTGTCTCCACCTCGAAGTAGCCAGTGAAGGCGCAGTGTTTGCCTCACTGTTAAGTCGCCACAAAGGGCTGATGGGGCATCTTTAGGGACATGAGACACATATTTTTTCAGCTGAGACCTCATTGGCCGTCCATCAAGCAGAATTTCTCCACCAGTTTGCTTGCGAATTCCAGCTAAAACATCAAGCAATGCTGTGCCCTCCTCTTCTATTGCAGCAAATTATAAGGAAAAATAACAATTAGGTCTCACATTTTACACAAAGATAACTTATCAAGAAGATTTTGGTAACAGTGACAGCTAAGTTTATCCATTGAAAAATTAAGTAAAATTAATCTCATCCATTAATGATTGAGTTTATTTGAAGTTTGCTGTATGAAGTCTCAAATCCAGCTGTCCAAAATCCAGAATGATCCGAAATTCAGACAATTTTACAAACCTTTCCATTAAAAATTCCAATTCCAGTTTCCAAACAAATTTACTTAAATTCTTCACCAGATCTGTTTTGTGACTAACCTCTATGGTCTGATGGACTAAGCATCTTTGTTTGTGAGGGGAGAAAAATGTACACATAAAACAGTCCAAACCTAAACAAGTGGATCAAATTACTCTAGTGATATTAAAGTGGTGCCTATATTGAAAAGATTCCCTTACTCTAAAGAATAAAAAAGTTTACAAACACTTGTAAATGCTTTAGAAAATTGGTGAGCAACCTACAGATGCCTGTAGGTTCTCCAAAAGGTTGCCCATCCGTGCTTTAGAGCTGCAGAGAATAACCTTTCTATTTACTAGCAACGCTACTCAGTGTTCCTTGCGACTTGGCAGTGTTCGGGCATGCATAATGTAATACAGTGTATAGTGACTTTTTTCACATATTTGTCAGTATATTGTTAGAAATCAGGAAAGGAAACAAAAAAATGAACACTGAAGATGCATTTAAAACAAGTGCATTTATTGCACAGCAGTAAGAAGCACAACAGCAGCAAGAGCGGAGCCAGAGGCAGCTATTATCCATGTCATACCTACGTCATGCTGACATCACACCTGTGATGCACTTGTTTCAGGCTGTTCTTGGCTTCATTGCAAACTATATAGACATTTAACATGTCGAAAACATCAGCAGATAGCCCTATGAGTAATATGCAAAGTATTACACCTTTTCTATTACAAAGAAGGTTGAATTATTATAGAAATTGGAAAGGAACTTCTGTTCAGAAATTGTGCAAAGTGTATGGTGTTGGTAGCTCAACCATTTACGATTTAAAAAAGCAGAAGAATTCTCGAATTCATATCCCAATTTTAAGTAATTTAAAAATGTATTTTTAGAAAGCCTTGCACTGAATCTCATGCTTTTCTTATGGGGTATTGAAATGGAACATTGGGGTTAAAAAGACCCCTTAAATATTAACTTTTTTATGATTTTTTATTTTCTCATCAGCTGCGCCAGTTGACCTACCTACATGCCAAATTTATGATTTCAAGCCCTTCTAGAAGTACCTATGAGTTTTATGTCAGTCAGTGAGATGCAAGTAGCTTTATTATTATAGATATACATATACAGGTCAACCTCGATATACGATTTACGAAATTTCGAAGTTATGAAAAAAAGATTTTTGTCTAGTGCTTCATTATACGAACAAAAATCTCTAAGTTACGTAAAAATCCATTTTTCGTAACAAATCTTTCAAAGAAAACAAGAAACCTCTCCAAACTCCTCCGAATGGTCAAGATGTCACATTCTCTCTTCCTGCTGGAGTGGATGAGTCTACATACTATGACGAAGTGGATGAAGATGTATTTTTCATTAAATTAAATTATTAATGAATCCACTGCTCTATTTAATTTATTTTTTATTGTATTTTTTATTTTAGTTAGATAAACCTTGACTATACCTATGTCAACCATGCCTTCCGGCCTGCTGCAGATACCTTGGCGCTAAGCGCTTTGCATTCAGCCTCACTAGTTTAGATAAACCTTATATCATTGAGTATTCATTGTCCTCGTATATTTGAATACAAGTGCACTGAATATAATTGTGATAATTTATGATATAATCATTTATAATTTCAAACTATGATCGAATAGTCAGTCAAGTTACTACATCAAGTTATGCAAAATAAAACACAACGCTACAGGCATCGCAGAACTTGGTGGCACTCGCCTGTGCGAAGCGTGACATCAGGGAGGGGAAAGCATGTGTGGAAGGGGTAGGCAGAGGGAATGGAGGGGAGAGGAGAGCGTATGGTAGGCAGAGCTGCCAAAATACTCGCATTAACCCTGGAGAGGGTGTGTGGTCTTTTCGTGTGGAGTGAGTGAGAGAAAGCATTTTAAAGTTGGCAATGAAGGAATGCAACCGCAGGTACCCTGGTGGACACACGCGGAGACTGTCTTTCTCCCCCGCATCGAGGAAGTTTTTAGACAATGAACCCTTCCACTGAAAAGGGTCTTCTGCGCAAGTGCCACCAAGTTCTGCGATGCCTTTACATAATGTATATGTGCATGGAATAATTACGCTCCATATTATGTCTTAAAAAACAAGTTCTGTGACATATAAGGGAAGATTTTTACCGTGAGAACATATCTTGTATTATATAATGGAAGCTACTGGGATATTATGGCTCGATTTACAAAATTTCGATTACGAAACTTTTTCAAGAATGTAACTCTTTCATAAATTGGGGTCTCCCTGTATACACCATATATACTTGTGTATAGGTCAAGGATTTAGGCCAAATTTGTAGTGAAAAACTCTGGAATCAACTTAAACACAAGAAATATTTTCGATAAGTTTAAAGCCATGACTTTATTTGGCCAGCAGTTATTAAAATTTGATGGAATTTATACCCTTGTTGTACTTCAACTGTATCGATTACTATCGAATATTTAAATACCGATTTATAGAAAGAATAAATTACTATATAATATACATTCGTCTCTGATGCTTTGCAAATAATTAAGCAATTTTGGTAAACCTAACGTTCAGTAAGGTGACGGCGGCAAGACAGATGTGCAATATGGTAACTCTATAACATGTAAATAAAGAAACACCTCATCGTTGATGCTATGCCTTGGAACAGGACATGGGGCTTGCCTAAGGCAAAGTTCTGGAGGGCTGAGATCAGTAAACACTCTGCAGACGAAGTCCAATGTTTACACTTCCTCTCTCAATTCCGAGACCACAGTTTCTGTTCAATAATGATGGAAGAAACCAAGAGCAAGTTCTGCGGCTTGTCACATGATATTTTGTTTATTCAATTTTCAAAATCCCGTCCCAGGGCTGAGTTCAGGGTCCACCGTAGAGATGGTTGGACTTGGGAAGGGAAACGGAAGCCGCATCCAAAATGTGTACTTCTGGCTAGATAGCGTGCTTGGTCTTGTAGATAGCGTGCTTGGTCTTGTAGATAGCGAACTTTCACCTTTCATGGAAACATCCAAAGTCTGTCCAAAATCATAGCATGCAAGATCCCAGTCGGAAGCGAAAGTCTAAGACCTTAGCCAGAGGAAATGCAGTCTTCTACTCTCCCTCACTCGCTTTCAACAAATATAAAAATCATTATAAAATATTCCATTCATTTTAGGCTTATGAAATTAATTGATTCATAATACAGAGCCCAAGACGAAGCCAACAGCATATGTCGCATGTCTCACAGCCTTATAGTTGCGGAGATAATACGGTTTCATAAATTGGATAAAATGTTGTAAACGAATAAACCTGGAGAGTTGACATCTTGCACAAGTAATAATAAGATTATGACTCACATCCTATTCAAATTTAACTGCAATCAGACGAACCATTTTGTAATTATGAACTGGCAAAGTGATGCCTTCCGCCTCAGAGCTCTAAAAAGGAGGTTTTTCATTCTCACCCCAAAAACATCTCCTTTAAAAAATCCAAAAAATTCAAATCTACCCTCATTCAACACAGAATTAAACATGCTACACACTGATATGCATCCTGCTTAAATTCATAGAGCCATTTTTGAGATATTTAGCCGCAAACTCGGGTCTACATATTTTGGCGCCGATAGTAAGTGCACTTGAGCAGTCAATGAGATAAAGGGACCTTTTGAATGTAAATAAGATCATTGTGCATCTTCTTTTAAAAGTGATATACAGCGGAAACCGCTTAACACGAAATGTGGGGGACCAGCGCAAACATTTCGTCTTAACCGAATTTCGTGCTAAACGAATTTCATGATAACCTTTTTTGAGACTGATTTGAGATATTGATATAAGCTCGTAAATAAATCTTGACATAACAATTATGTGATGTAAACAGCACAGTAATTAGTTATAATAATGAAAACCTTATAATTAATTCATTACATATATACATAAAAAATTATTTTATTTCAATAATTTCATAAAAACAATGTACAAACATTAAGTATCAAGGTCGCTACAGTAGTTCAATTGTCTACTTCTTAACAAAAAATTCCGTAATTTTTTTCTGTCTAGCATTCATAATGATCTTTTTTTCCACAAATTGTTCCGAATCATCAACCGTCTCATACAAACTGTCCCCATCTGTTTGATTTTTCAAAAACCGACACACACTTTTTAGCATTCCACGAATATCCGCAGCACTTGGCACTGACAACATTCCGTCGTCATAGTCATCTCCACTTTCACTACTATTTTCATTTTCTTTTATTGCACCTGATTTAACAATGTCCACAATGTCACTGTCTGTTAAAAGGGGTGTAGTGGCAATATGGTCATCCACTGCTATATAATCATTCAGCGTGATTTCAGTTGTCTATCTCATTACAGACGACACGCGACCGAAGATATCGCACAATTCACTTTCAGTAGATGTATTTACCCTAGTTTCCGTAGTTGATTCAGTTTCATCCTGTCCAGAAAACCTATCTCCTATTGGCGAAGAGGAAAATCCAGCGTGGCGAAAACAATTTTTGATTGTTTTCGCTGTAACTGACCTCCAAGCGGCATACAACAAATGCAAGGAATCCAAAAGAGTCACAGGCTTAATTTCCTCATTTGATTCAATACTAGATAAATATTTCTGGAGTAATAACTTCCGATAATGGCATTTTAGATTTTTTATAATACCCTGGTCACATGGCTGCAATATGCTTGTTGTATTAGGCAGCAGAAAGATCAGTTTAATTGATTTGAGCTTTTCCACTTCTGGATGAGCAGGGCTATTGTCAATAATTAAAGCTATTTTGCGCTTCTGGCGTGAAAAGCGCTTGTCCAATGCCCTAACCCAGTCTGTAGAAATGTTTCCCTTCATCCAAGCTTTTTTATTTGCGGTGTATCCCACGGGTAGCTTCTTTACATTCTTGAAGCAGCGAGGATTCAGAAATTTACCCACAACAAACATCGGGATTTTTTCAGAACTGTCTGAATTGCAAGCCATCATTACCGTAATGCGCTCTTTAGATTTTTTTCCACCAGAGCACTGCTCATTTTTAAAATCTAAAGTTTTTTTCTGGGAGGCAGCGAAAAAAAATTCCGGTTTCGTCAGCATTAAAAATGTCCTTAGGCGCAAAGTCTGTTAATAATTTAGGCAAGGTAGAAGTTACCCACTCTGATGTCATATCATGGGAGACATCTCCCGACTCGCTGGAAACAGTCTTAAAAATTATCCCATTCCTCACCTTAAACCGCTCCAACCATCCAGGACAAGACTTGAATTCAATTCCCAATTCTGATCCTAAAGCATCAGTCTTTGCCATCAAAACAGGACCAGAAATTGGAGCATTCTGGTCTCTTGCTTGCTTAAACCAGATGATCAGCGCCGCTTCCAAATCCTCGTGCTTTGCCGTGTGTAGACGCTTCCGTTCAGGTTCAAACATGCTTCTCTCAAACACAGATGTTATTTTATCACGGTTTTTTATAATTGTGGACAAAGTTGAAAAGGGAATTTTGAACTCTTTGCAGATGTCCGTTTTGGTTCTATCACTGTTATCAACTGCTTGTAGGAGTTGCATTTTCACTTTCAGCGGTATTGCTTTTTGCTTACGCAATTTACCAGCCATTTTTATGTGGGTCTTTTATCTTTTATAAAAATATAAAATCACAACTGAAAACGATCCCGAAAAAGAAAGAACTTCGCTCACAGATTCGTTACACATTCGCTAACCGTTCCACACGGAAATTCAGAATCAACGGAATCAACTGAGTAGAACTGTTCTGCCTAAGGGTCTAAAGACGAGAGCAAGGGAGGAGTTGAGCGTATTGAAAGATGGGGAAAGGGAAGGTACAGTACAGATAACAATCTGCACCTCCAAATCCTTCCTTTCATTCGAAGATGGTAGTTCCCAGAATTTAGTTTATTGCTGCCAAGGAAATCTCGGAAGCAACCCTCTCAACGGGGGCGCGTGAGTTTCTCTGAGGTCTACTATTGACCATGCTTATTGAAAGAGAGGGGGAAGGAGGAGGTACAGCCGTGGTTGTGAGATTATTCATACTTCTATGTTAAGAAACGCGTGGGTCGTTTCGTGTTATCCACATAATTTGACGGGGATTTATTTTCAGGGGACCGAAATTTTTTTTCCGTGTTAACCAAAATTTCTTGTTTAACATTTCGCGTAAAACGAACTAATATACGTTGAAATGTATAGGCACCGGTAGGGACCGAGTCTGCATGTCGTGTTAACCGATATTTCGCGTTATCCGTTTTCGTGTTAAGTGGTTTCCACTGTATATTAAATTGTGAAGTTGTAAGTTAAAATTAAAGAACCAAAATCACCTTATAAAGCGTTGCATTTATTATAAATAAATGCATAAATTACGTATTACAACAGTACTAAAATACTACCACGTTTATCTCGCGAATCTTTAACTATGAAATACTTAAATATCACCTAATATAAAATGCTTGATATCTTTGTCTGTGCATCGTGCATCGCCGGGGATGTCTCCATGTCACCCTCTTAAAACACGAATTACTCGATCAAATATGTAGATATAAATTTTGACATTTGAGAAGGAGAAAAAATCCTGTACTTGACCAGGAATCGAACCCGGCTCTCCCCATTTGCCGGATAGGTGCTTTAACCAACTAAGCTATCAAGCCAGCATGATTCTCCATTCTCGGATTGGGGTAATTTCAGATTTATGCGATCATGCATAACATGTCTTTCCAACACCTTTGTTTCTTGTTTATGTAGATATAACCTTGAAATTTGACCAAGATAATCTATTCGGATATGAAAATACTGTGACAAAGAAAATTTTACGAAAAACCACCAGGGTTCGACTCCAGGGGATGATTTGCATTCTCCATAAGATAACAGGTAAAAATTGTCTTTTTGACGTGCAGGCTTATTATCTTCTTTTTGACATTAAAATTAGAAAACATTGACTCATGAGCTTTAAATCTAAACCATTTTAACGAAAAGATTACGTTTCTTATTCTGTTCATCGTTTTTCGTCTACAATTCGAAATTCCTCATGTTAAATGTTTAATTCGCATATTTTGGGTAAATCTTGCCATTAAAATGGCATGTTGCCTTGCCTACCAATTACATTGTTAAACCTTGATATCCTATTGTTTTTCAATTCAAATGGGTTTAAGAGTGCTTTGAAGGCTTTTAATACGACAGGGAGAGAAAGACTAAAGGAGGGGGAAAATCTTTTCATAGCAATCAATGTAAACAACATTCATTGCGTTATTTATGAGAAGGTATACCTAAAAACCTGAAATATTCAAATAGTTATGATGAGCTAAATTCAATATTATTGAAATAGAAACGGTATGAAAATCAGAGGTATTTGCTGGATGTTTTAATAAACAAACTGAGCATGTAAATGTTTATAGTGTGAAGGATTGTGCGATAGGTTACGGAAGTCAGTCAGAAGAATGGAGTACTTGAGGACGGTTTTGGAAATAGGGAGAGAAAGAGAGGTTTAAAAGAATCAAAGAATCACAAAAATAATAATAAAAGGCTAAGTTTTCAGTCTGTTGGTCTGAGTGACAAGCTATTAAAATGCGAATAACTTGATCAATGATGTACATACAAAATTTGCAGAAATTATATAATGAGCTAATCAGAATTTTTTATTTAAGGTTGACATGGAAATTAAAGAAATGACTGTCCATTTATAGCGCTATTTTGAGGGGGGATATATTGCACTTCCTCTAAATAAAACTAATTAAATTTTAGAGGAAAGGGATGGGAATGGGTGGGAGGAAGATGGAGGATGGGAAGAAATGAGGGGGGTGAAGAATAAGACGGAGAGATGGATGGAGAATGAGAAAAAGAAAGAGAGAAAATAACGAGGGAGAGAGAGAATACAGGGAGAGGGATGGAGAGAGCATAGGGGGAGAGGGAGGGATGAAAATGGGAGGGAGAGAAAGTGAGGAAGAATGGGGAGTACCTAAATTTTAATACATAATCTGCACATACCTGTCATATTTGATGGACAATTATGCTAGTAATAAATAAATAGCTATTTATTTAATCTTCAGGGATGGATGATCTAACAATGAAATTCATTACATTAAGAATTGAAGCAGATAGAAGATTCACCGGAAAACGAAACGTGGCCAAGGCAGCGTACGAGTAAGTATGGTTGGACGTTTTAAATTATGTATATTTTAATCAATAGCATGAAATAAAAAATTTGAAATATAATAATCACAAAATATATAGCCAAGGAAATTGTTCTTCGTTATTTATATAATATTTGACGCAGTTCAGCAAAACTATTTCTTGCTATTCTGTAATGATAACATTAGTCTTAAACAAAATCCTTATAGACAATAAAATTCAATAAAACCATTATCTCTTAGCGAAAATTCTTTCTAAAATTCAGATGTGGACATCTAACGAATTCCAGCAGAAAACTTCTTAGTCAGCTGTTGCAATACATGCCTTGAATTTGCTACAGAAAAATATCCAGTAAAATGTAAACTATAATTGATAATATATAAAACAGTTTAAATCATTCAATACATAATCAATCACATTTTCATTCGCCAAAATATTAAAAGAATAATTATGAGTACGCGCACTTAAAAGTTTTCCAGAATTTTTATTCTATATATACCAGATTCCTATTTTAACGCCTCCACTATACCTAAGATTCTGGCAATGTGCATATTCCAACCATTAATTGCAAGCATCACAATCTCAAGCTCCTCCATTACGCTGACAAATTAGCTCTAAACCTGATACATTTAATGGACGTTCATGTCGCCACTATCATCAAGAGCGTCCGAATCTCAAGTCCATAGCCTGATCTCTAAGCAGACTATTTTCTACGCCATCATGATGTCATGTTCTAGTATGTTTCTGGCTAAGCATGCTATCTTGAAGTACACATTTCGGATGTGGCTGGATTTTCTAAACTGCGTATGCTTCCTCTGCCTTGTTCTTGAATTCACCACAATTCACGCCAGAGCAGCTATCATTTGGGTGAATCCCATATTACCTGATGTTTCTTTTGCCGCAACTAGGAGAAAATTTTCAGGATGGAGAGGTCGAAAGACGCCATGTGCAATTTAATTGACGAATGGAAGAAAAGGCCAGCCTTGAGGGATGCGAGGAGCCAACACTTTAAAAATAAGAATTTAAAGGACTGTTTAGACGAAATAGCTACGGTATTCGGTGTTTCTTTTGAGAATATAAAACATTATTTTTTATTCTGCACATTTCTGATATTTGTCATATATATGCTTTTATTGAACATAATGGGACAATTTTTCTATGTGGCTTCTGTAATGAATGTAACTGAAGGACATGTAAATAAAAATTTTATAAGATTTATGCAGCGTCTTTAAAAAATAAGAAATGTAACATTTTATTTAAAATTTTCAGTTGTGACATGAAAAAGTTGACCTGCGAGAAACTTTTCCCTATAAGGTTTAGAGGGATAAATCCAGCAAATGAAATGTTTAGAAAAGTTGAAATATTTTTTTGAAGAAGGTTGAATATCAATAACTTTTAGAGTTTTCACAATACCGAGAACTATATGAAAGGGTGAGCATGCACTCAACAGATAAGTGGTCGGTGTGCTATGCCTTTTCTCCAGCAATTTGGCATGACGTAAGATAGTGTAAAATATATATTTAAAAAATGTCATGTTTTTTGTAAACCCTCAAAAAATTTCATAAAAATCACTAAAAAAGGAAGCGCTAGAAATGATCACCAAAAGAGGTTTCTCCCATCATGATCGAACAAAAACTGGGCGAGAAGTCTCGGAATTGAGAGAGGAAGTGTAAACATTGGACTTCATCTGTGGAGTGTTTACTTATCTCAGCCCTCCAAAACTTGGCAAGTCCCTTGTCCTGTTCCAAGGCATAGTGTAAATGTGCCTATTGACACCTGGTGTATTGTTTTTATGATCACAACTTATGTATAGATGCTTACTGAGTGAATTATCTTTTTTGTATCATCAAAGTTGCAACTCCTGCATATGTATGGAACTTCTTAGCTGCCTTTGTACATAGTAAGGTTGAATGGATGGAAGATTTTACACTAACCTACGTAATTTGATCCTGTCACGACATCATAGTGTTGACTGAAGACAAAGTGAAGCATCTATGTAGTAAATTCCATGTGAATTAGTCTTCATAATTGTTAACTATCCAGTTTTATGTAAAAATATGGGTGATCACGTTGAGAAGAGGTTTCTACACCTTCACAAATATCGAAATTATTGCATAATAGTTATGATGCAAACTTTAAATTTTTAGTTGATGTTGATGAAACTAACAATTGTATACTGAGGCAAACTTGTGGCAGTGGAAAATATCGCAGGAAATGCTCAAATGTGCAAGTTCAAATCAGAAAGCATTTTGTGGGCCTAAGGAAGGATGTCATAAAAATTTAGAGGACCAGTTAATAACATTTGTGCAAGAAAAGCACAACAGTGAACTGCCAGTCTTATGGAAGAGTATACAAATGAAGGCACTAGAATTGGCATCAACATTGAAGATTTAATGGCAGAAATTCAAGGCAAGTGCGGAGTGGATCACCAGGTTAATGCGGCGGAACGGCTTATCTCTGCGGCGAAGACTTCCTGTGTATTTTGCTGAGAAAATCATTGAATATCAGCATTAAATTATTCATTTATGGCATTAACATAGCTATCTCATAGATCAAATGGAGAATGCAGATGAAACAGTTGTTTTTCGATATGCCTTCTAACACTACAGTTGATAACAAAGGGGCAAAGTCAGTGACAGTTAAAACCGCTAGAAATGAAAAACTAAGGGTAACAGTAAAGTTATTGGTATTAGCTGATGGAACAAAATTGCGACCCTTCGTAATATTCAAGAGGAAAAACCTACCTTGACCTCCCAAATACAAGTGCCCGATGTGGTCATCAATAAGCCCTTTATGGGGAATGGTTGCTGTCAGGGAATTGCCCTCCGACTCCAGCAGGTAAAATGAAAAAAATCAACAGACTCTACTGGGAAAATGGATTAAGACTGCATGGAACAGTATCTCACCAGCATCATTAGTCCACGAATTTAAGAAGTGTTGTGTTTCTAACAGTTTGGATGCATTAGAAAATGACATTCTGTGGGCAGAGCAAGATGATGCAGCTATTGGAGATTCCTCCAGTAGTGAAAGTGAAAATAACAATTAAAATGTGCTAATGAGAAATAATTTACATGAGAAATTCTAATGTTCCAAAATATTCAATTGAAAATTCCAATAAAAATTGCTTATTTTAATTGGTTCAATGTTTATTACTTAATGGTATAATAAACCTGTCATTGTGTGCATAATAAATTTTTTCTATCATTAGGAGTTAAAAATGGGGGATCGTCTTATAATCAGAGTCGTCTTATATCAGGGTATATATGGTATTTAAATCAAGATGTTTCAGTGAGTAATCACCTGATGATGGTGATTACTCACCGAAATATTATGTGGAAATTAGCTAAGTTTAATGACATTAAAAATACTATCTAGTACTGTTCATATCTTTTTTAAATTAGTAATTATTTACAATAGGAAATCATGACACATAACTGAAATGATTTTGTACAACAACACAATGATGACATCTATTACTGTTAATAGGTTTAGTTTTCAAAGTCGCATCAGGAAAGTAATCAAAATCATGCAGATGCTGCCAATAGAATATTGCAGTTACTTAAAAAATCATATTCTACAAAACGAATATAATTTGTCAATTTTTGATGCTGCTATAACATAATACTCACCAACTGTTGCCATTACAGCCAACACCTCTCCGCCATGCACTTCAAAAGACATTCCATTTAACAATGGGCGTTCCTTGCCGCTTAGCTCTAATCCTCGCACCTGTACAATTGAAGATGTGCAATCATGAATCTAGCACTTGAGCTTTCACTGCACGTTGTTATTATTCATCACATAAGATTCTAACCTGCAAATGAGGATATCGGTTTGGCGGGAGGTACCCTCCATGTTGCACATTATAACCATAAAGTCGTTCATCCACATCCCCTTTCTCCTCTTCATCCTCATCCATTTCCTCCCTGGCATCTCTTCCTCCATCATGATCCCCCTCAATTGCCTTGGAGCCTATAGATGCTCGCGAATGACGATTTCCTGGCCTGTTATGAGAATAATGACCTAACGTTATTTTTAAAGATAATCAATAATATCCAGAAAGCAGGAATAATATACAAATCAGAGAATTTATGGATTTAATGATAACATAAGTCTTTTAAACTAATAGGTCATGACATTTCTGAAGACGGAATAATTGCAAATAAATCACTAATTGACAGTAAAAAATGTTAAAAGAAACAATATTAACCATGATAACGTAAAGGAAATGAAACTTTTTTGTTTGGATTCAATTAATGCTTGCTTAAGTATAAATGAATTGAATCAAGTTCTTGCTCAACATTTCCTGTGAAAGATACGTAATTAATGAAATGTTTATGGAAACACTTCTGATTGCACATACACAAATAAGCATCTAATTTAACTCTATAATGCCCTGCATTACAGATATGTAACATGAGGCCTTGAGTGCAATTTGAGAGATGCAATTCTTCTAGTACCATTAATTCCCACTGTGATAGATTTGTAACAGTGGTACAAGTCCACTCTAGTGTAATATTTTGGAATATCTTCAGTCTCTTGACTTTTTTGTCGCCATTGAAATTAGCATGCAGTCACATTGTCGAAGCATGGCTCACAAGTCTGGGCATTATAGCGTTAAAACTTTCCACAAAGGCATTTAGAACAATACCTATCGAGCGCAAGGTTTTCATCCTCGGCATAGAATGAATTCCTGTGTCCTGCAGAACGGAGGTCATTCATACTGCGTAACTGATGCATACTTCCGACCACTCCTCTCCCTTCACCACTCCCGCTTATTCTCAGCTCCTCTGCTCGAGCATGAGCCAAAAGATCTGCTTCACTACTACTCCGAGCTCTCCCATCTGCTCCATAATATGGGTAGTAATGAGGTGATGCATGATGTCTTTGGTTACGAGTGTAGTGTTGCCCAGATTGTCGATGGCCAGGGGCATTGCCACCCTGTCGATAAGGACTGCTACTTCTACCAGTCTGAAAGAGAATTTTATTTACTATAGACTGATTTATGCATTCCAACTTGTGGAATTATAGAACAAAATTTTATCACTACAGTAATCCCTCAATTTACAGAAGGGTTACGTTCCTTATAATCTTTTCATTTATCAAAATTCTACAATTTTTCTATTACATGCCATTAAATATAAGTTAATATGTTCCTACAGAACAAAATCTTTTTTCAATGGGACCGGTGACTAAGTTCATACGCAAAGTGTGGAAGTGCCCCCAGTTTTCCCTTGGTGGAATCCTTTTCACCATCTCCTCATACCTTCAAAAACCACCAGAACCTTAAGTTTTGTGAGAAACTACTCATTATAGTACCTACTGTATTTATATTTTCCACAAAAAATATTTAATTGGGAATTGGGAATTTCAATTATAACAAATTTGTTCCATATCGTGAATTTGGTGGTCATAATTTATAAATTTCATATAGCAGGGGATCACTGTAATTACCAGCATCCAATTTGCAATATATATAGAGTTGGCACCTCAAAATAAATTATAGCACAAAGATATTGAAAATTAAAACATTTGAAGAGAAAAATGATCCACTGTTATTTTAAATACAGTTTGTCCTCGATTAACGTCATTAATTTATTCCATAAAATCGCAATGTAGAACAAAACAACGTAAAATGAATCAATATTTCTCATAAGAACCCTCGTTATACAATATAATTAGTTTCAAAACCTAAGGTTCAAAATGTCTTGAAACAAAAAAATGTTAAATACTTATTATATGGAGTTTTATGGTACTACATATGATATAACATATAACATAACATATAACATTTATAAATCAATATAAAATTATTATTAACATAGAAATGGCATAAAACAAACATGGCATGAGGAAATTTTCACGCACCCAAAATCTGAAACGGCTATATTTCACAATAGTACATCTAGAGACAAGATAAAATAACTACATAATACCAATCCAGCGAAACAGTCATACGATCTATAGATAATGTTGACTTTTTACTAGAAAGTTTATCGTCATGAACATTTTTGTAAACAAGTGTTCATGAGTTCACATTGCCAGAAAAGAAATGCAACAAACAAATTATTTCTTGCGCCAGTTACTGTATACATCCACTCCCTGATTAATGCTCTTAATTGGTGCCAAGAAAATCGAGCGCTAACTGAAACAGCGGTATTCAGAACATGTGCTTCCATAAGAAATGACGTTATAAGATTTAATTCGTTCCTGAGATTCTATTAATGGAAATGAAAATAAGTAGTATTATATAAATAATACCCCAAAATATTCTTTGTTATCCATATTACGTAGCGTAGAATATGGTCATCATTTGCATTGCAATTATATTTAACATTGAACAGTAAAAACTTGAATCTAAATGAAGAACAGAATGCATTTTACGGAACATATGTTGATCTCATGCCGAATAAATCGCGCAGGAGTGTTAAGGAATAGGAATTAGAGTAGAAGAAGATACCTGCATCTACTTATATATACAGGGTGAGGCAATAGTCACTATACAGCCACAATTTTATTAACACAAAGAAAATTGGAACATAATAACATAAGCATCATGACTGAAGATACTGTTCAATTAAGAGAAAGCAACCAATAAGACAAAAACAAAATCATATATCGACCGAACCTAATGTCGCTATATATAGCTGAGTTTGCTGGATTGACAACACTGGATATAAACGGCAATAAAATAAGGTGTTAAACTCAAGTCATCCCAGAAGTACAGAATAATTTCAAGTTTATAAACAGGGCACTCGGCAGATCTTCCTTTCTGCACAACTCACAAAGCTTGTAATGTTTCATGGGGATTAAGATGATTTTAATGATTGCAGGATGGGACTTGGAGATGAAGGTCATTACTACCACATCTATTTGGATCCATTGCTACAAAATGTCACCATGCAAATTTAATAAAACTGCATCAATCCAAAACACATTTTTTACTCAAACAATGCGATCCACCACAACAGATGCATGCGAGAGTCATCTAGGCAAAATTGTTTTCATCCTTTATTTAAGCACCGAGTCAGGATGACGTTAAGCCAAATCATCAACGACGTTAATTCGAATATGGGTCGTAATTTTTGAATGACATTAAGTTGAATCGACATCAAGTTGAACTGACATTAAGTTGAACTGACATTAATTGAAGCGACGTTAAACCGAGGACACACTGCACTCAAACGGAGACATTTTAATAACTTTGTAAAGTCAGCAAGTCGCTTAGGTATTTTATTTAACGTTATATACATTTTATTTATTATTAAAAAAGAAATAATATTTATAAACTTCCAGAAATATTTTTGTTGCTTTCTGAAAGTTGCAGTAATTTTTCTTTTCTCAGATTGATTAAAAAATGTACAAAGTCAGACAACTTGTTTCAAAATTCATTATAATTAAGAGCTCTAATTTGACTAAATTTACACCAAGATTAATTCACCCATCCAAATGAAGTCCATCACATGAAATGCGATTTTGATGTAGGCGTGGGATAATTTTCCTTAGCCGAAGATTTCCTCAATGCAACCTGGAGCCTGATTGCAATTTTAAACCACTGATGATATGGCAACCCTAAAAAACACATTCATTTTTTAAATTTATTAATTAAAATTTTAGTCACCATTCCTGTGTGATATCCCCCATTTAGTATGGCAAAGTCAGGATCACTCCTGGCCCCTCGAAGCCGCTCTCCATTGGGATTAATGGGCCCCCCGTTGCCGGGGGGCCCTATTACACCACGCCTGCTCCTGCCTCTAACTCTCGGAGAAGCATCATCATCACTAGAATCATAGCCACTTGAGCCATTAGCACCATGACGAGCTACTCCAACACTCGCACCACCTCTCCGACTGGCTCTTGGAAGGTTCCGTGGAAGAGATGGGCCAAAACCCCCATGCCCTGCAAAATTGAATATCATTAGAGAAGTTTAAACTCAATTTTCATGAATCACTACTACTCAAAATGTTGAATTTAATTAAACATCTCAATAGTTAAATAACTTAAGTGGCTAAAATAATATTTATCATAAGCAACACAAATAAAACAAAATGTACAAAATTTGGTACTTGTCATTTAACTACCCATAAATTTTTCCGTAGAGGGTGCCAATAAATGGAACTATGCAGTGTACAAGAAATGGAACTACATAGTGTATCTCATAGACCTTTAGTTTTGCAGTTTGCTCTGCTCATGCACCCAATCACCACTGGCATGGAGAGGGTTACAATGGTGTAGGCAAGGTGCTGTAGGCATCCTGCATGGCTTCAATCTGCAGCACGATTTTAATCTCTAATGCTAAACAAAAGAATTTTGAATAAACAGTAACTGCAAACTTCATGTAGTTCCATTTCTCGTCACCTATGGCACCACTCCCTATGGGAAAATTTGTGTAGTTAAAGGGCAAGTACCCAAAATTTTCCTTGCAGGAGCTTACTTTCCAACATTCATACACTTTTGTGAGCCACACTGAAAAACAAATGAGAAATATCATATCATAGTTATAACTATATAAAATTTACTTTTTCATGCTTGTGGGCTACACACAGACAGTTGCCTACAGACCACGCATCCTCGATTTACTCAAAATACAGTTTAGGGATTAAACTATGACTTGTGATTAAATCAACTGTCAAATAATAAACATTACAAGCAGATGTTTAACTAAGTATGATTGTCATTTGCAATTTATTTTAAATCTCTCTAACAAAAGTCAAACTGGAAAATGATAAAACTTATTACAATCAACAAAGCAAGTTAAATTTTAGATAAGTATATAAATAGCCTGATGAAACAAACTGCTAAATATATCTAATCCTTAAAATACTTTGCAATGAAAACATGTACCCTCTAGCCATGTTAATAAAATTATGTATTTTATTTTATAGACATGAATCCTCTTTCAGCTAAAATTTTAAGTAAATAATGTTCCAATTAAAGTTTATATTTGAAGTACATAGTTATTTAAATAAATTTGCCTATTCTACCACAGTGGTTCCCAATTTGTAGTCGGCAGACTCCTGGTGGTATGATGTGGTACACGAAATTTTTGATGACACACTTGAAAAGATTGGGAACCATTGTTATACAGAATAGAAAGAAATATCAAACCTGCTGATGCTCCCACAACACCACGAGGAAGACTGGCTCCATTTCGAGCCAATGGTAAAACACGAGGAAGTCCGAATTTGAGGTATGCTACTCCCGAAGAAGGAGTGGTTGGAGTTGCTGATGAGGATGCTTTGGTTGGCTCTGCTGCTCCCCCACTATTACTATTGAGAAGCAATCTGCTGGATGCAGGGCCATAACGAGGATGTGAAAGAATCGATTTCACAGTTGCATCCCTGAGTTGGAAGTTTCCGTAAGGGAGAGGAGACTTTTCACCACTTCCTAGCGCAGAGTCAGTGAAATCGGAATTTAGGTTCTGTCTATATATGGACCAAGCATGCAAATCCTCCGAAGCTGTGCTGTTTCCAACAATTGGTCCTCCCTGTCCTGCCCCCACATCTCTACCACTTCCTCGCCCTGTTGAGTGACCATCCAAGTGACTGCCATTATGGCTCGGTGGCACTGAATACCTTCTCTCCATCTCCCAAGCATTTGCAGAAGCTGCAGAAGCAGCACCTCCAGATGCTCTTGATCCACCTCGAGTATGCATGGGTTCAAAGTTGTTCCCGCTTGGTTGATTTGAGTAGCGGCGCTCCATCATGCGTCACAGCCACACACCTTTAATAATGGCATAGTGATTTCATTTTAATTTGCTTTCACAGAAAACGATGAAGCAGACATCATGAAATGACATCATTGTGTATTATTACAGTATTTTATACATAATGAAATGAGAAAGTCGTAAACAATCAACTTCTATTTAATGAGGATTTAAAGGCTCCATTTTAGCAGTACTTCTGAACAAGTTAGATGTAGCAGTTAATTTTCATCTCCGTCATTTTTAGTATGAATTATTTCTTCAATATGACGAAAAACCAAGCTTTTAAGTCACGCGTATGAATCAAGTTTAGACATTATTAAAGTTATTAAAAATATACCTACTATTAATTTTTATATTAACTATGATAGCCAATTATTACTACATCTTAGACAAGTAGTAGTACTTAAAAAAGTAGCCAGACTGATGGTCTTTATCAAATAAATGTGGAATTTCGACGAACCACTAAATTTTAAGGTTCATTTCACCGAACGTAATAACGCACTGCAGGATTTACTGCTAAAACCGTCACAGAGATGAGTACGTTGTGGAGACCGCGTTGAAATTAAAAAAGTTTCAACTAAAAAATAACTCTTCCCTCAAATTTACTTTCAAACAATGGGGTGGCAATTGATAAAAAATGTGAGGCATGTATTGTGTAAGTTGGGAGAGGATCTGGCCAGCCAAGCTGTAAAAGGACAGAGAGAGAGTTGTTAAAGATATGCTGAGATAAAAATGTGAGGCAAGGCGAGTCAAAAGTTGATGGGAAGTAGTAGGGGCGTGCGACAGAGCGGTATGGGGAGTTGCTATTGTGTTGCCTCTGGCGTAACGCCACACAGCTTTGATGTTCTGCCAAAGATGTCGGGTATCACAGCCGGGGTATGAGCGGCTCATAAAACGCAACGCGATGTCGGAGAACAAGGACACAGTGAAATTATCTCCAATTAAGCTCAGAAAAACTGAACCAAAGAGCCCATGGTATTTAGCTGCTAGGGATTCATGGCGTGCGATTCACGGCGCGTGACGACCACGCTCGGTTTAACGTGAAAACGAAAATACGAAACCAAAATTTCGATGAATAATCTTACCTTTTTTTTCCAATCACGGCGACGCGATGTTTTCTTCTGAAAACGCCACTTGATGAGAGGTCAATGCACGGCCCGCATTCTTGCCGTTACGTCTAAGGAGTAAGAGTTTTCTATCACTTCGAAGAGTGTGGAATGAAGAACACGAGACAGTAACGGGAAAAACCACAGCATTATGTTAACATATCCAAAACGATAATCGCCAACTAGGGACGCACTCCACAAATTGACACGCGACAACAGACAAGACGAAGAACGCTTAGCTCGGCACTGTAAATTGAGGCTAATAAATGGAGTCACAGATTTTACGGGAAACGAAGCCTACCCAATGGCACCTGTTATGACGTAGAAGTTGCCGCGAAATAGAATAAAAAGGAACCAAAGGAATGCGGTTCTCTCCTGCCACCTGTCGGCGGAAGAATGCGATAACCCAAATGGTGGTGAATGCTGTTAAGGTTATTTCGTGCAGTGATTGATCAAACGAAGCGTGTTTGTAAACACTATAAGCAGTCGCTTGGATTACGATTTTTTTTTTCAAAAACTGATGTTTGCTATAATCGAGCGAATGTAATATTGCTTTTTTTAAATTACCTAATTTATATATTGCGTTGCTGTTGGAATGGAAACTTCAACGCTCGAATAGAAACTTTTGTGCGAAGGAAATCATCTCATTGCAACTATGATTTCGAGAGATAGTCCTATATTAGAGTTATGCAATGTGTTTCATTCGGGGCAGGTATGTTTTTATAAATTCTAATTTAAATTGACAGATTTTAAGGTTGAATTGTCATAAAAACATTGGAAGTTAAGAATTAAGTTATAATTTAAATCTTTGATTAAAGGTGGAGAATGGAACATGGGTGCAGAGAATAATGGGAAGCGTGAAAACTGGTTTGATACTGAAAGATATATCCTTAGAGATTCACCGAGGAGAAGTGCTTGCAATTTTGGGGTCAAAAGGTTTGTATTACTTACTTAGGCTGCAATTACGAATCGGTAATCCCTATAATATTATTGCAATTTCCAGGCGCACTGCGTTCCTGCATTATAAACGTTTTAGTTTTAACTGCGTTTGTAGAAATCATTCCGGGTCTTAAAATCTGGGTCAGAAATGTGTGCAAAAGTCGTCCAGACATATTTTTATTCCTTTTTCCTCAACTGGTTATTCTCCGTTAAAAATTCAAAGTGAAATGCCCTTCTTTTCAGAACATGTTTAAGTATTGAGGGAACATAATGCAATAAAATATATTTTTCCGCTTTCATCAACCGAGAATGTCTTCTCGTTTTTTATTCCATGGCTAATAATGAACTCGTTATTTCAGTAAAAATAATAACAAGTACTTAAATGCATCCATTTGGCTGCAAATTAATTTATAGGAAGTGCTCAAACGTTGTAATTCATCTCTTTCGTTTCAGTTTGTGCGAGACATTTACAAACTGCTAATCGATTGAATTTCAGATACTTGATCTCTTAATTTACTAATTTTAAAAACTTAATCGAGATTGAACAAAACTTCTGGAAGTCAACTGTTAGGTCACTTGTTTTTGTATGAAAACAACAATAGCAGTGCATATCTCAACTGGAAATATAAAAGTTATGAGAATTCGTGAAATCTAATGTTTTTCATGTAGAGGGACGATAAATATAAATTTTTAATATGTAGGGTATTATTTTGTATTTGATTTATTTTCTAAAACTATAAATTCAAAAGCGCTAAAAGTCAAAATCTCTCAAATGAACTAAAATCTTGTATATTGCCATAAATGAAGTAAGGCACCATTTAATTTTATTTTTGCCTCTTTAACAGGTAGTGGCAAGAGAGCATTATTGGATGTGATTTCTCGCCGAACAGAAGGAGGAGATGTAGGCGAAGGAGCAACTCGCGGACAGATACACTTAGGAGGATCTATTCTAACAAGAAAACTCTTCCAAGAGAGATGTGCTTATGTCACCCGGCGATGTGATCTTATTCCAGGCTTAACTGTACGCCAGACCCTTGCATATGCAGCCTCATTGACAATAGGAACAAAGGTATTGATACAAATCTGCAATAAAACAACTTTTTAGAAGAAAATTGTTTACACAAAACAAAAACAATACAGAGAATTTTAATTTGCTACATCTTATTTCATTAAACAATTAATTTGTAGTTATTATTCATGTATTATTGATTTTCATAGTTAATGAGTAAAAAACTGGATTAGTATTATGCATGTACATCTAAGATTTTGTCACCAATTAGTAAGTTGTACTGTACAATAGAGGCCCTGATGGGTGGGTTAGGTTGATTCATGTAGTGTGAAAATAGGGTCCCTATTAGTGCTTATCCTGGAATCCCACTGTCTTGGGATCCCAGGGATAAAATGGTTTTCCCATTTCCCGGGAAATCCATTGAATATCCCGGGAATTCCCGGTATATCATAAAGAGAAATTTACTCCGTGCGGTTCCTAAAGGGATCACTAGGACTCTCTTTGTTTCCGAGTGGCTTAGTTTCACTTCTAATGCAATAATAAGGAAGAAATTTATATGGGGCACTCTAATGCTTGTGTTCTTGTGGGAATATATACAGTGAAACTTCGATTTTATGCCCTCTGATTTTACATTTTCCTTGATTTTATGCATTTTTCTTTCAGCCCGGTGTTTGGTCCATAAGAACAATGATAAATTCTAACGGATTTTATGTTTTCGCGATTTTGTGCTTTCCTCGAATTTACGACAGGAATTTCATGTCCAGATAATATGCAAATGCCCCCAATTTTACATTTATAGTATTCCCAATTACAATTCAACTGAATTGTTTTCCATATTCTCTATTAAAAAGTTATATTGGTGTACTCCATATTCAAAAATCTTTTAGGGGATGCAAAAACAGCTGAAGACCACTGCGGTATAGGGTATGAGTTGGCATTGTATAGAGATAGTCTCCCAAATTCAGTATATTTTGACATAGCAGTGATCAAAAAGGATAGTAATTTCTGAGCTTAAGCCATTTATCTGTTTTTTTAGCCGTTCAATTCAGGTTAGTACTGACATCTCTCATTATGGTTTCTCATTGAAATTAAAGTTTGTTAAACGTATTTTTTAATTTAAATAAAAATTTAAAAATAGTTTTTGATATTTATTATTAGAGTGTTAAGTTTAAGAGTTGTAATTCTGAAATTTCTCTCCTGCCCCTCATAACGTCATGTCGCACAGTCAAAAACAAAGTGAATCAAAATCTTGGAAATATTTCAATTGTTTGGGAAGTGTAAAAAATGTCAAAAAGTAATCAAGTGCAAAGGATTTTCCACCAGTTGACTGCTTCGACATTTGAAAAGTGTCCATAGAGAAATAAATAAAATGGAGTCATTTTCTACTAAAACATTAAATAACCTGAATGAATTGATAAAAAATCCTAAAGCTAGAGTAAAATTACTTACTGTATATGCCAGTGTATAAGTCGACCTTTGAAGCTCAAGAAAAAATTCCGAAAACTTAAGGTTGACTTATATGCCGAATATAAAATGTGACCCTTAAATAACAGATTGAAAACATTTGATCTTATGGCATAGGTGATCGCCATTTTGAATCAGCTGCTCCATTGTTTACATATTGTCATTTATTTTAGAAGATTTAAGATAATTGTTTTTAATAGTTAATAAAATTAAAAGTTTAACTTTTGTTTATATTACCAGATCTCAAAAATATAAAAGATCTATTTGCAATTACAGGAACAAAGGAAGTTTTTTTAGCGAAAAAATGACTTATATGTCTAGTCGTGTATTTACAATCCGAAAAATCGAGGTTGACTTATACGCCGGCATATACGGTAATAAGATTCACCTGTTCATAAGAAAAGTTAATAACACTATTTTTATTTTATTCTTCCTTTTTATAATCCCGGGATTTATAATTTGGAATTATAATTTAAAATTGTATTATAAAACTGACTTTTGTATAGGTATATTTTAGGTTGATCAAGAGACCACATTAAGATCATATGTGAACTCTATTATGAGATATTATTATTTTTTTAGGTCACTAAAATTAAATCTCAGCATATTGTTCTAACCCTTAACCATTGATGAGGAATCATATTTGTTTAAAGCTATGTTTTTCACCTGATAACAGTTGAGCAGGGATGACCTTGACCTTGATGGTCATTGTTAGGCTGGTTTCCAAAGGAAACATAGCCTTATGAAATGGTCCAGTCTGTGTGTGTGTGTTTCCCCTACTAACAACTTTTGCACCAATGGACTGATTTTCGTGAAACTTGGTATGAGGCTTGTGCTGCTAGGGCCCACCTCTGGGCTATATTTTATTTGGTGAAGATTGAAGTCCCAGGTTCGATTCCAGGAATGTTTTTCCCTCTTTGTTTTACATAGGAAATCTCAAATCCATCGTGCAGAGATGTTTTCTTTAATACATTAAAATATCTTAAAATTGTGATATCGGAGTGAGGTTTGTACTGTTCTAAGGGGAAAAGAATGCAAATTCTAATTATTATCACCGAAATTTGATAATTGATCGCATTTTCTTGAATTTCTACTAAAACAGAGTTTTTGCATTTTAAATCGCATTTTATCAGATTGTTGCCATGGAGACGATTATTACCAAACTCAGCTTGAGCATAGACGAGTGAACAAATGAGTTATTTTTCTTTTCCACTCGACTACCCTTCAGCAATTTACAGTTGATCCAGATATATTAGCATATATTTAATTCATTTATTTAAAAATAATATATGCAAAATATGTCAGGAAGAGATGTTGATATTGCTTTTAGTATTTTAAACCTGATAATTAATTTGTTTTCCAATTTTTCTCTATCATTGATAAACTATGAACTACAAGTAGTATTTATGGTATGAGAATTTCTTGGAATGACTAACGCATACTGAAACAATTCCTGTCAATATAAGTAATCAATTCGGGATATCAACTTTGGGAAACCAGCCTGCATTAGTCCTGGTTTGGATGTCTTGTTACATTATTTTTGTCACTTGTTGATTATATGATATTTGATGATTTGGATTATGCAGATTTTGCTCATTTTAATAATGATCCTGCATGACTTTTGCTATTATTGTGGTTATCACAGCAGTTAGAATATTTGCTGAAGTTCAATGGAATGGAAGTTGAAGACATTGTTAAATACCTAATTTTTTCAATAAAAGGAAGATAATTGTAATGTGACTGATAATTGTTCTACAAGTGTTCTCCTGGCAAAGTAGGTTTTTTTTGAAGAATATGTAGAGTTATTTTATAAAATCTTTCAACTAAATTTCAAATAAACTAATAAAGTGATGATACAACAATGCCTTTATATTCACTATGATATTAACAAATCATTATTTCTTTGCTAAAACCAAAATACTCATAGTGGGGTCATCAGTTTTGAGGAAAACTTTTGAAAAAGATGAATGTTAGAATGATATTGCATATAAGTTTAACCTCACAACTTCTACTATTTGTACAATTCTGTTAAACAAAGGCAAAAAATAAAGTTCTATTGAATCAGCCAGTAACTGCAAAAAAACATGGTGTGTGTGTATATATATATATATATTTAATTCAAAAGATTTCACTTCTGCACCAATTTTTGTTCTTTCTTTATGGAACAATATTGGAGTAAAACAATCCCTAAAATTTACAATTTTAAGAATATTATACTTTTTCCATTGTGGGGTACTAAAGCCACACATTTCTGCCACATTTTAAAGTTATAGCACATCTAGAACAAATATTATTTATCTAATTGTTTAAATTTTAAAAAATTGTAACGGTCGCAATAATAATTTCATGGAGATATTCATATGTTTATTTGTGCATTTGCACTATGCTCTAACTAACTTTAAAATTTCAGCTCCCTAGCTACACGTCGACCGGACTCAAAAGAACCTGCGCCGTAGCTTACCCCTCCAGTTGGCACAGCCCCGCTTTCTTCCCCTTTCCACACCACAGCGGCAATTTCAGTCAGTTTCAGCGCGCACATTTGAACGTTTCGATCTCCCCGGTATCTTGCTTTCTGAAGTTTTTGTTGATAGTATTTGTTATTTTTATTGTTGTTATTGTTATTCGGCATTTCGTTGTTTCTTTGGTTTTTCTTTATTTGTTATTTTTGTGGTTATTGTTGTTTTTGAATGAAATGGCATCTTCATCAAGAAGTACGCCCATTTCGGGGAGACCATTGAGAGGACAAGCATGGGAGATTGTGTACAAAGTAGCTACTTTCTTACAGAAAAACAAATCCTTTTATTCTCATATAAAAGAGATTCAGTTCCTTCAACTGAGCCACCTTATAATCTTAAAAAAGTACCAATTCTGAAAGGTTCTAAATATGAGAACATACACGCACAGCACAATGTAACCTCTCACTCATGGCTAATATTTTTCACTATTTTAACTCATCAGGGCTCCTGTGCCTACGCTTTACGCCAGGGTTTCTTTTGTTTATGGCCCCCCTTTTCAATAGCTAGAATGGCACGTATTTTCAGCCTTTTAGAATTCGCAGTTTATTGGTTTTTCTTTTTGGGTTCAGAGTACATCTGGGACGTAGCGTCGGAACGTGTTTCGGAAAGTCTTTTTCATTTTATACACATTTCTCCTGGTAATGGGGAATGAATTCTTTATTAATTGTGGCATTAATTTTATTACTAATGTAATTAAAAGATACTTAACCGATATTTCATGGAATAATATCTGCGTACATTCGCAAAAGTATAATCGTCTGCTTGGATTTAAGAAATTAAAATATGCATATTTATTACTAGTAGAAGGTGCTTGCATTCTGCAAGCATTTCATCTCACCTTGAAAAAAATTCATTTTTCAGACAGATGTTTCATCATGAGAAATATTTTTTAATTCTAAAGATTTATCCTCTGGACAGGTTTTCGTTTTTTCATTATGGAACAATAATGGAGTAAAACTATCGCTAATTTTTGCAATATTAAGAATATTATACTTTTCCCAAATTGAGTTAATAATGCCACACATTTCTGCCAAATTTTAAATTTATAGTACAATTAAAAGTGAAATAACATTTATCTAATTGTTTAAATTTAAATAATTTTTAACGGCCAAAATAACGATTTTATGGATAAATTGAAATGTTTATTCATATTTTGTATCTAAGCCTCTACCAATTTGTTTAAACTTTAAGAATTTTTAACTGCCAAACAAAATAAAATATGAAAGTTTATATAATCCCTATTTCGTTTTTTTACAAATCCTACCTTTGAAAAAAAATTCAGCTTCGTAGCACATTCGGAAATACATAAACCTTGAAAATTTGTTTAAACAATTGCGAATTTTTAGCGGCCGCATTGTTGCACTTTTTTAAGATTTTCGTTTTTTCTAGTCGGTTATGCGCAAAATCCTACCTAAGAAAAAAATTTTGAATCTCCAGCTCTCCTGGAAGTGCCTGAACGTTAGTATCCTCCTATATCTATGTTATATCCTCCTCCTCCTCTGTAAGAAACGTCTATATATAATGACTAGTAGTTGGTGCTTGCATTCTGCAAGCATATCATCTCAATTGATAGTAGCTCAATAACTTTGGCTAAGATTAATAAAGGTGAAATACTCCTTTATCAAACAATTAGAGGGTTACAACACCCAATGCATTTCGTCCACAAGGTGGGCATCGTCAGGGGTAAAACCTGTTTCAACAGTGACTGGGAGCCAACTGCCAACCCTTTCCCGACAAACACTCTGTTAAAAATACCTATGACGTGATAAGTAAACTAAAAAACATAATATTAAAAGAGTCTGAGATTTTGGTCTCCTTTGACGTTAAAAGCCTCTTCCCAAGTGTACCTCTGGAAGAAACATCCCAAATTTTAAAATCATTGTTAATAAAACAAAATTTTTCTGATGAAATTGACCTCGAATATTTACAACTTACTAATTTATGCATGTCACAGAACTTTTTTCCATTCAAAAATGAAATTTACTTAATAAAGGTGAAATACTCCTTTAGCCAAACAATTAGAGGGTTACAACACCCAATGCATTTCGCCCACAAGGTGGGCATCATCAGGGATAAAACCTGTTTCAACAGTGACTGGGAGCCAACTGCCAACAGATAAAAATTATTAAACTTTAATGTTCAAATGGGGTTAAAAATACCTCTATAAATTAAAAATTTTGAAATTTTCTATTTTTATATTAGGTTATGAGAAAAATTCAATAATTGTGCAAAATTTCAGCTTCCTAAACTTTATAGATTGGTCTACACACGGATAACTTTTTCCCATGCTAACTTATGGGAGATATTCCAGGTATCTGGAGTCGAACCCAGGACACTGTAAGCAAAAGTAACAATAATTCCTAATAGATATTGCGGCCATATAGCAACCCTGAAAACTTCATTTTTCTAGCTTACAGGCAAGTGCCCAAAATTAATTTACAAAAATGGCGCAATGCTTTTCTTATGGGAAAAAACGCAACTTTTGGAATTTCTGGAGTCGAACTCATGTCACTTAGGTAAGAAGTCTCATTTTATCTGAAAATTCCTCCATCATATTTACAAAAACTAAAACTTTACGCTCTCTAGCTCTTGTCTTATTTTATCTGATGGTTATTCCATCATATATACAAAAACAAACTTTCAGCTCACTAGTTCTTGTAGTTTGGGCTGGACGTTAGTATCCTCCTGTTATATGTATGTTAAATGTTATATCCTCCTCTGTAAGAAAGTCTATATATAATGATATTTATGAAATATATATATACACACACACACACATACATGCATACATACATACACAGGGTCACCCAAAAAAGATGCTTCAGTTTAAATCGCTTAACTTTTTATTTACTCCATGTACAGGAATGATTTTCATGTTAATTTACACAGTAGACTTGCAAAACATTTTCAATATGTGTGCCTAGAGCATCAGGAGTGATTGTGCAGATAACCGATGCAATTTCTTCTTAGAGTTCATCAATTGCATCGGTATTGTTTCTGTACACATTGTCTTTCAGATATCCCCATAGAAAGTAGTTGCAGGGATTGAGGTCCAGAGAATATGGTGGCCAAGAGCATCCTCAGACAAAATGTCCATGGAAGTGATTCGAGATAACACGATGGTCAAAATGCCCATGGAGGAAATCCAAAATTGCATTTTCAGTATGCGGTCGAGCTCCATCCTGTTGGAAGAACATTTCCACAAAGTTAACACTCGTGCCTTGAAGAAGTGGGATGAAGTCTTCTTCAAGGAGATGATGTTAACTCTCTGATGTTACTGTATCGGTGAGAAAAATTGGCCCAACAATTCCTATAGCAGAAACACTGCATCATACTGTGCATTTTTGCGAGTGTAATGGTGCCTCCATTATTGTGTTGGTGTTTTCTGAGGCCCATATTTGCATATTCTGCTTGTTTATGTAACCATGAAGGTGAAAATGCAGCTCGTCAGTAAACCAGATGTTTCTAAGAACTCCAGAATTTCCCTCCAAAACTTGCAGAAACGGACCACAAAAATCAACTCTAAAATCTTTGGTGCTTTCGCTGAGGGTCTGGAGCACATGAATCTTATACATATGGAAACATTTCCAGATCTTCTTTTAATATCCTATTTATCAATGATTGCAATATAGCTAATTGTTGCGACAGACATGTAACAGATATGTAAGGACTTTGTGTAATTGCTTCATCAACACGTGCAATGTGGTTCACTGATCTCACTGTTCTGTTCCTACTGACAACGCCTTTCTTACTGTCACAACACCCGTATTTTCAAAATTCATCTCCAACCCGTTTATCGCTTATCTACTTGGACCTTCTGTGCACTTGAATTCATTGTGAAAATCGCGCTGCACTTGCACTACACTACCAGTAGAATAAAAAGTTTTCACTAGAAACATGCATTTCTGTGTCGTGTATGCCATCTTGTTAAACAATGTTTCAGGAATATGCCACTAGGTGGTAACACTTCTCCCAAGTCTGTGTAAATTAACACAAATTATTCCTGTACGTTGAGTGTATAAAGAAATATAAGCAATTTAAACGGAAGCGTCTTTTTTGGGTGACCCTGTTACTATATATATATATATATATATATATATATATATATATATATATATATATATTAACTAAAGGAAAAGAAAAGGTAGTGATGAGGGTGGCAACAAGGTGTTGAGGGAAGCCCAGCGGACACTTACCAAGTTGAGGACCAAGCTGGCAGGCTACTGGGGGCGTCGAAGAGACACGTAAAACACACGAACACAAAAACACACGCAAGCTTATCGGGCCTATGCCCTTCTTCAGCGAAAGAGTAACGTAAAGTGACACACTGGGCGGGGAATGACAGGGTGATGTGGGATGGTTGATGATTGGAGGAGGTGGGGAGTAGGAGGGGTGGATAGCCAATAAAGAGGGAGTGTGGTAAGGGAAAGTGCAAATAACTACAATGTAACAAGGATACATTGTAAGGGGGCTAATAGGGTTAGCGGAGGTTGAGGCCAGGCGGAGAGAAAGAGTCGAGAAGATGGATATGTGCTAGTTCCCAGTGTCGGAGAAGGGGGGCAGGAGTGTCATAGGGTAAAGCGCGAATAATCCTAACATTGTAGCAACTATTGAAGGGGACATTATGGGTATTAGCGTGTAATGCAACTGGGAGAAACGCTATTCCGGTGACCGTTCATTTGGATGTTTAACGGATTTCTGGTGAGGCCTACGTAAAACGCGGGACAAAGGGTGCAGGTAAGGAGGTAAATGACGTTACGGGTGGTGCAGTTGCTTCTGGAGGTGATGGGGTAGGTGATGTTGGTGGAGGGACTCGAGAAAGAAGATGATGGAGGGTGGATAGGGCAAGTGAGGCAGCGAGGTTTTCCGCAGGGGTGGGAGCCTATTGCAAGAAGCGTGGTAGAAGTGGGAAGTTCCTTCCTCCACAAGATATTTCCCAAATTTGGGGGTCGGCGGAAGGAGAGGAGCGGAGGATTGGCAAAAAGGTTGATAAAGAGGGACTGATGGGAGGAAGAGGTAAGAATTGGGTGGGCAGCATGAAGGATTGTTTTGAGAGCTTCGTGGATACCAGGAAGGAAAAATGTCGTAAGAGTGAGTGGAGGGGTAGATGCAGGAATAGTGGGTGTGTGAGGATGAGATCCATTGTGGGTAGGCGTCATCGCCCTATGGATCTGTTCGCGGACCAAGACTGGAGGGTAACCACGTTTGAGAAGAGCATCCTCGAGGACAGAGTAATACTCTAGAAAGGATGCTCTATCGGAACAAAGCCTCCATCCTCGACGAGCAAGGGAATAGGGGATAGAGGTTTTGGTATGAAGGGGATGGCAGCTATCAAAGTGGAGGTATTGGTGGCTGTTGGTGGGTTTGATGTGAACACAGGTGCGGATTTGGCTGTCTTGAAGGTAAAGATCGACATCCAGGAATGTGATGTGGGAGGTAGAGGATTGGTGGGTGAAGGACAGTGAAGGGTGGGAGGAGAGACGCAAGAGAAAGGAAAGGAGAGAGTCAGGTCCATGCGTTTAAATGAGGAAGACATCGTCGATGTATCTCAGCCACAAAAGTGGTCTGAGTGGAACGTTGAGGAAGAGTCTTTCCCATTCTCCAAGGTAGCAATTGGCGTATGAAGGCGCCATTCGGGTGCCCATCGCAGTGCCTCTAATTTGAAGGTAGTGACGACCATCGAAAGAGAAGTTGTTCAATTTGAGCACCATTGCTGCCAAGTCTAATAAGAAATGGGAGGAAGGTCTTGCGTCGGGTGGTCTTGTGTCCAGGAGTTTACTAAGGGCTTATCGTGGGGGATGTTTGTGTAGAGGGAACAGACATCGATAGTGGCCAAAATGGTATTGGGTGGGAGAGGAAAGGGGAGGTGTTTGAGACGTTTGAGAAAGTGGTTAGTGTCTTGGATATATATATATATATAACAACTTTTTATCCACATGAATAATTAAGGGTTAATCTAGTTCTATTTTCATCATTCAGCAGGCCTCAGGTCAGGGTCGGGGGTCAAGAGTGAGGCAAGTGATGGCAGATCTTGCCTTGACTCAGTCTGCAAACAGAAGTGTGGATGACATCACTCGCTGTGAGCGGAGACGGCTAGAAATTGGCATTCAGCTTGTTAAGGATCCAGGTAAGGTCTTTCTCATAAAGCTAGTTCTAGGATAATAGCCATGAAGAGGCATATCAGAACCAATGGCAAATTTTGATTTCAGTATGTTCAGCACGAATATAAAAATTTTTTATTCATTAAATCAACAGAGAGAATTAATTTTAAATTATGTGAAAATAAAATTTGTGATACTCAAATTAATAATACTGATGCATGGCGTTCAGCGGCATCTGTAGGCATATGCACCCAAATTGGGCACCAAAAATGTTTGATGGAATAACCAAGAGACATTCTTCTTTTTTCAAATTGGGTTAACATTTTATTAACAAATTTTGATACTTAGAAATATTTTATCAAAATGTTTCTTGGTGTGAAAGGGTATCTCCGAGTAAATTGGACATTGATACATCATACTTAAGAGATAATGACATCATCACAAGTACACAAAACAGTAACACAGGAAAATGTAATCAGAGACAGTGTCAAATTTTAATTAACAAGAAATCCTTGTTTCAATAGAAATATTCAATAAAATATGAACAAATACTAACAAAATTATATTTGCATCATTCTGTCAATAAATTAGTACCTATTTTTTTATATAGAGATAATTCTTTAGTGCAAGTATAAACTATCAGCATTGTAGTTGCTTAATTTTTTAAATAAATAAAATAAAGTGCAAGTTTTCTAATACTATAGCCTTACCGCTTATGTTTGTGTTGCTACTAGCAAGTCGGACAGAGGGGCACCATTTCAAAAATACTGCGTAAGGCCTCATAAATCCTAAGGACAGCTTTGAATGCATTGTTATAAATGAAAAATTCTAATTTCTTTCTCATTAAACTGAAGCAAATTTTTCTAATAATATGATGTGGTCAAGTTCTTTACAGCAGAACATTTTGTCTAAAATATTTCAAATAAATAGTCTTTCTTGAGAGACTATATGCAAGGATATTTAAATAATTTTAAGTTTACTGACTATTCTTTCAACTTTTCAGTGTAACTAAAGCAGGAAAACATAATATTTTTACATTTGAGAACCATTGTGAAAATTGTTCTCAACCATATACTCAAGCAACTCCTTTTGGTTCATTACTGATTCCCAGGGGTGATATTCAAAATATTTAACAACTGGTACAGTACTATAAATTAATATATAAATCAAAATATAAATCAATATATAAATAAAAAATTCAAAAAAGGTATGCATGAGTATGTAAGGAATGTACACATGTAAATTTTCCCTTTTATTCTCTAAATAAACTAAAATATATATTATAAAACTGCTTACCAAGTCATATAAGTTGTAGTGCAAATCGTTCATCAAATCATTCTAATAATTTCCAAATCATTTGTTGATTTCTAAAAATTGTTGGTGTGATCTTTTGTTTGAAGCAGCTGTCACTAGCTAAATGATGCCCTTGTCTGAGCCATGATTTGACTGAGCGAACCACATCAAACTCTTCCATTGACTTCCCAATTAAATTGATAGTCATTACGTGACTTGTAGTCTCAATAAGTAGAGAATTTCTCTTAACATCAACAATATTGCTCATGGTGCTGAATCCTCTCTCAGCTTCTGCTGAACTAACGGCAATTACATTCGAAAAATTTCTAGCCCTTATAATATTGTCTGAGACTTTTATATATTTAATATGTCTGTTATCGACTAAGTCACGAAAATCATTTATTGGAATGTCATATTTAATTAGTTGGCTTAATTTTATTAATTTTTGTTCACCTTCAATCCACGAAGCTTCGCAAACGTCATTTGGCCAAGTTTCAGGATTCAATAAATTGAAAGAACTTAAAAGTTCATTATATTTTTCACTTTTGTCATCAAACAAATGCATTTTCATATAAGTTATTAGACAGTTGAATAGTTTTTCTCTTGGAATTGATACTTTATTTTGTTTTGTTTCAAATGGTATATCATATTTCTTCGTTTCTATAATATATTCCGCTTCTCTTTCATAATTTCCTTTATTTAGTTTTATATGTTCAATCACTTTCATTGTTCGTTGAATTAATCTGTTAGCTTTAATAACTGAAACATTTCTTTCTTGTAAAGCTAAAGATAGTATTGACATCTCTGTTAGAATGTCGTTTATTAAAGCTAAATTTCTAAAAAAATGTCATTTTCCAAATGTTTAGCTACTCCCATTTCACAATTTCTATTAAAGTGAATATACAAGGCTTGATACGATTTCCAAACTGCTTTTGCAGCTCAAGCAATACAGGCTGCCCATCGAGGTCCAAATATTCTTCCAATTTTCATTATTTCAATTCCCAGCTCTTCAGATATATTATTTAATTCTCTCTGGTGTTATTTGATGTATGGTAGTAAACATAAAGTTTATCAAGAAAAGATATAAAGTGATTCACTTGATTTACATCTTTTATTGCATCATCCAGAGATAATTGAACACGGTGGCTTAGACAGTGCCAAATTAAAACATCCGGAAATTTTTTTAAAATTTTGGCTGGAACTCCAGACTTTCTCTCTAGCATTACACTGGTACCATCTGCACAAAATCCAATAAGGCTTTCATGTAAATATTTCTCATTGAAACCATTTTTCTCGAGCACCAACAATAAATTTTGATAAATTATTTCAGATGTTCCTTCCAGCTTCACGAGACCAACAAAAACTGTTAAACTATCTTCAAAGTCTTGAATTTTCTATTTTAAGTAAATGATTAAAACACTTTTATGTGAAACAGTTGAAGCTTCGTCGATAATGATTGAAATTTTACTGACTTGGTTTATAAGTTTTCCAAAAAGTTGTTTTCTCATTTCAGTAGATATATGTTTTGCAACAAGCGGGACCATAAATCTAGATTGCAATGATATGCCCATATCGATATTATTCTTTTTTTGAAGTTCTATTATTTTGTCTAAAAATGGTTGATTATTTTTAATTATACAATAAATAGTGTTAAAAATTCTGATGGTACTTTCTAAATGTTTTTAGTTAGCTTTATCGACACTCTTTGATAACGTATTTTTTTCAGAAGTTTTTATTATTCAAATGCTTTATTGTGTGAAACTGATTCATGATGTTCTTTTAACTTTTTCCTCATTGATGATTGCAAATTTTCTTTATTTGAACCAAGAGCTTTAACAGAACATGATTGCCATTCTGATGAAATATGTAAGTGTTGAGCACTTTCAACACTTAAAGATACAACTTTTGAGTACCATTTGCATCCAACATTTACGTCACTAACAATAATAAGCCACACATATTTTTTGTTGGAATAATCAAGTTGTTTTTCATTCCAGAAATACAAATTATTTGTTTTATTTTGCACTGATTCTTGCACAGCATCAAAAGATGTTCCAAGCAGTTCTGATTGTTGCACAGCATCAGAAGACATTCCAGACTGCAGTTCATTATTAATATCGTTTCTTCTTTGTTCTCCCGCAGATTCAGAAGATTCATGTTTATGATATTTAGAAGGAACATTTAAAAACTTATCCAAACCTTGTTGTCTCTTCATTCTTGGTGTTTGTTTTTAATATTTTTTATTATTATTGAATTTATAAATATGAAAACAGCGCACACTTACTACTTACACAAGAATTAAAATGCACTAACAATAAAACCAAAGTAAAAACTAAACTATTTAGGAGCAGTAGCAACTACATAATTAGAGGTTAATGATAACCTGGTGATTCACCTAAAGCACAGAGTACTTACTAAAGAATGTGCAATGCAGCCATGCTGACAAGCATCAGTACAAAAAAAGTGACACGGGTCGAACTGGCAGATAGTGTTGTGAATGTTTCTCAGATGTCGCTAAGACAGGATGCCATATATCTATGGTCATCGCGACATCCTACGACAATTAGCTTGAAACATTGATATTTTAACAACTGGTACAGCCGTACTGGTGCATACTGGCTGAATATCAGCCCTGCCTATTCCTCAAGGATGTTGCTCATAGAATTTTGAATACTTATTAATTCCAACAGCTCATCAAAAACTACATCTTCTTGGTAAAAATCATGCTATGCACATTTGCAAGTGAAGGAGCTTAAACATAATCTCAATAGGGATTGAAAATAAAAGAAATAAATGGCACAATATACATTGCACAAACTTTCTAATATATGTTTGGTCGACTGTATACGTTTATAAAATAAAAACGCTTATAAATCAAAGTTAACCGTAGTTGAGTGTATATTTTAATGCCACTGGTTGATATTTAGTAATTTTTTTGGGACATATGGCTTAGTAAGTATTATTTGTGACATCAGACTGTACGATTGGATGGATTTTAATCAAAATCCTTAAAGCCATTTTTGAGTCAATCGAATTTTGTTTCAAAACTTCCAAGAATAAAGTACCCTTAATTGTTGCACAATATCGTTCATCTCTTCAGAGTGTCTATTATGAATGATATTATCCACAAATATGATATATCATTCGAGTTAGTTTAACCGTTTAGGCTGTAATAAGATTTTTAATGGATCGCTGCGGAGGCTTGACATCATAGGGCTTGGGTAAGGTAGCTTAGCGTACATTGTAATGCCACTGGATGCCATATGGTGATTTCAAGAGATATATGGCTTGCGTAGTATTATTTGTGACATCAGGCTCTACAATTGGATTGATTTTAATCAAATTCTCTGGAGCCATTTTTGATTAAATAAAATTTTTCTAAAAATCGCCAAGAATAAACTACCCTTAATTTTTGCGCAATATCATTTTTATGAATAAAGGGCCTGCAAAAGATGATATATTGGACAAATACAAAATATCATTCGATTTCATGTATGCGTTTGGACCCTAGAACAGCGAACAGACCACATGGCAAAAACCACTTTTATGGACTCAGGGACACCTAAAACATGTATTTCCATCAAAGTCGATTTTATTACAAAAGTATAGTGGTGCTCACTGAATGTTCTAGGAAGTAATTATATGCTCACCATAATGTTGCAAACCAGTTCTGGAATATCATGAAGGGAAAGTGTTTTACCTAAGTTTCAATGTTTTAGGTTTTTAAGTAATGTTGGATTAATTTATTAAATCATTTAATCTGCAAATAAAATAAATCTGTACTTGTAATATTTTAAAATTAATGTTACATTTTATACTTATTGGTTAAGGAGATCACGATAAGGTCACCAGCCGAATGAGAGGGTGTGTAGAATCGCAAAATGAGGGAACCACTGTCTTAAGGCATATCATAGAGGCTGAATTTTTCAATAGATTAATGAGGTAAGAAGATATTCAGCATGAATGGACAGCAAGTTAGGTGTTCCTGAGGGAGAAGTGGCTTTCATATTTTACAGGCCATACTAGTTAGTCTATAGATAGTCTTCCATATAATGATCTTATTCACAGTACATGTTCCTGTTAAAATATATCATAGCCTAAACATAGTTGAAATATGTTTATTGAGGAACTTATCTTAATTCCATCATATATATATATTTATTATTAAGTATTTATTATTCACTCTGGGGCCTTGGGTTCTTCAGGCCTTGTTCATCACTCGCTCATTCCCTCTTACTTCTGCTAGTAATTCAGTATAGCTCGCTCTGTTTCCCTAGCTTTTTCAGACTTCCATAGCTGACTGATTTCTTTAGTATCACAAAATTTCTTGAAAGACAATATATTCTATTTGTTTCTTTTCCATCTGAATTGTTATTCCTTGTTTATATGGGTAATGTGTATGCTCTTTATTAAGCAGTACGTAGCCATCCAATTAGGCATTCTTTACCAGCAAAGCAATAGTAGCAGAACACCTTATGGGCATATCACCTCCGTCCATCCGTCTGCATGTTTAATCTTCAAAACTACTGGGCGGATTTTACTTAAACTAAATATTAGTGATCCTTGTTCAAATTTATCACCCATTTGTGATTTTGAACAGCATCCATCAATTAGAACTTCCACTTTATATACTCTTATACACTTATACTGATATCTCGCTAAATGGCATCTTTCAAGCAACAGTTAAATACCATATTTTTATTTCCCTTGCTCTTATGTGATCTGTAAGGTATCGACTAAAAAAATTATTTGGATAGAGGAAATTTACCACAAAAAAGTCAGCGAGACCACATAATTATGACTTATCATTTCAGAGATAATAAAAATTCGAGACACACCCAAGCATAATATCAAATATTTTGTTTACATTGATCGCTACAACAATTCTATCAACAAACAACAATTAAAAATCCATTTTTTCTTTTCCATGCTCTTATCTGATCTGTGAGGTATAGATTAAAAAATTTGTTCATATAGAGGACAGAATTTACCGCAAAAAAGTCCTCGAGACCACATACCGTATATCCCAGCATATAAGTTGACCCGGTGTATAAGTCAACCTCGATTTTTCGGATTGTAAATACACGACTAGACATATATTCGCCATATAAGTCAACCCTCCACTTTTTTGCTTAAAAACTTCGAATGAAGAATACAAGGAATTTTATGGTTTTTAAAACCTATATGTAACCTTTTCCAAAAAATGCAGTGTCGATTTTTGAGCTATTAAATCATTTGTTTAATTTAATAAAGATCAGTCATATACCATATCTATTGGTGGAATGTATTTCTAATTATCCTTCGTTCCTGTAATTGCAAATAGATCTTTTATATTTTTGAGATTCAGTAATAAAAGCAAAAGTTAAAATTTTAATTTTTATTAACTATTAAAAATAATTATCTTAAATCTTCTAAAATAAATGACAGAATATATAAATAATGGAGCAGCAGATTCAAAATGGCGATCACCTACGCCGTAAGATCAAATGTTTCCATAAATATCAATGTTTTTAATCTGTTATTTAACCCTCCGCCGTGACTTGCACTGGGTGCTGTAGACACCCCAGCCTACATTGTAGGGTAGCATTCTTTTTAGTTTAGGTTTTATGATCCTTACCTTTTGGTAGCTGGGGTTAGAGATATTCTGAACCTTTACTGTGAAAATCTTTAGTTTTACCCAGCTTTCCCCTGAGTTTGGATGCTTTTTTTCTGACGGTGCGCTCTTGTGTGCGGCAGAAGTAATGAAGCTTTCATTTGCGTGTTCATGGACCATGGAATTAAACGAAGCCTTTTGTTTACTTAGTGTATTTGTGTTGCAGATAGTCTTCTGAAAATCTTCTAATACTTTGGTCATCATATTACATTAGATAAGGTTCATAAATATACTTTTATTTTATTTTTCCAAAAAGATTATTTTTTTGTAGCAGTTTTCATTTTATATATTTGAAACAGTTCAATAATTTTCACTAATTTATATCAACCCATAAATGTCTGAATTGCATTCTGAGACAGACAGGGAAACTATTGCTCCGCTTATTGCAGAATCCTCTGTCACGCGAAAGGGATGCAAAGCAAACATAATATGGATATAAGTTGTCTTTTTTATTTGGGTGCAAATAGATCTGGTCGCCAAAATATAAAAGATTTATGGGATCGGAACAGATTAGGGGTGGAAATATTTTATGCATCCTTGAGTTATCAACGATTTCAATTTTTATTGCAGTGCTTGCATTTTGATAATGTAAACAGTAGGGCAGTTAGGCAAGAAACCAATAAATTAGCAGCCATTCGGGATGTTTTTGAATTGGCCATTCACAAATTTCAAGACTGTTATACAATAAGAGAGTTTGCGACTGTGGATGAGCAATTAGTTGCTTTTCGAGGCAAGTGTTCTTTTCATCAGTATATACCAAGTAAACCAGCTAAATACAGGATAAAAATATTAGCCCTTGTGGATGCATGCATTTACTATATGCTGAATTTAGAGGTATATGTTGGGACTCAGCCTTAAGGGCCATATAAGCTAGACAAAAGCCCAAGGGAGATCATTGTTGGCCCACTTTTGAGGACGGGAAGGAACCTAACCGCTGACAATTGGTTTGTAAGCATGCCTTTTGCAGAGGATTTGCTGAAAATAATATTACGCTGGTGGGAACCGTTCGAAAAAATAAGAGGTAACTACCACCGCAGATGGTGAATGTGAAGGGCAAGGAAGAGTGCAGTAGCATGTTTGCATTCAGAAATAACTTGACTCTTGTATTGTATATCCCAAAGAAGGGTAAAAATGTCATTGTGCTATCGACTATGCATAACAAAGCTAGCATAGACAGCTCAACTAGGGAAAAAAGAAAGCCAGAGATGCTAACATTTTATAATTCGACGAAAGGCAGTGTTGATACAGTTGATAAAATGTGTGTGACGCATAATACTGCTAGGAATACAAGAAGATGCCCAACTGTTATTTTTTTATCTACTAAACACTGGGAATCATTATCCACAGAAATATTTATCCCGGAAAAAATGAATATATATATATATATAATATTCTTACGAGAAATAGCGAGGGAATTAACAAGGCCATACATGGTAAGAAGAAGTTCCATGACAATGTTGCCTTTGTCATTGAAGAGAGGAATATGGAGAACCTTTGACAGCTGGAATGCATGAGAAGAAGAAAAAAGGAAATAACAGATGATGTGTAGTTGGTCTCAGAAATAAAGATATTAAAACAAAATTTTATTTTTAATCTTGTGAAAGATGGATGTGTGCTAACCATATGATGAAAATTTGCCCAGATTGTTTTAAAAACCTAAAAAAATAATTTGTATTTGAAAAAATTGTTTCAATAACCTAAATATATTCAAAAATGCTTTTTTATGTTAAATGAAAATAATTTACATAAAGAACTGTTTTAATTCATTGATAAATTATCCCTGTTATTCCAAAAATACTTAAACAATAAAAAAAGAAACATTTGAGAGGAAAAAATGCAATTAAATTTAAAAAAAGGTGGAGTGTCAGGGACACCCTGCGTGAGCTTTCACATTCGAATATGGCACGTGAGTCCTGCAGGGTTAAGGGTCATTTTATATTTGGCCATTAAAGACGACCTTAAGTTTTCGGAATTTTTTTGAGCTTCAAAGGTCGACTTATACGCCAGCATATATGGTAATTACGACTTATAGTTTTGGAGATCAAAGTCAATGACATCCCAAACATAATATCACATACTTTGTGTACATTCTTTGCTATGACAATTCTATTGGCAAACAATTAAAGAACCATATTTTTCTCTAGCATGCTCTTATATGAGCTATGAGTTATAGATTAAAAAATTTATGCAAATAGAGGATAATATTTACCACAAAAAAGTCCATGAGACCATACAACTTAGTTTTGGAGATAAAAATTCAAGAACCGCCCAATATTTCGATACCGTTTTATATGGATTTCTCATAAAGAATGCCTTGGAAGTCTCTGTTTATTCCATTTATGGAATATACTTTTCCTTCTTGTTCCTGTCTTCCTCCCTCCCTATTTCTCTGCCACTCTCATTCTCACCTTTCTCTCCTAATCTATCTCTTCTCATCTCCCATCCTCCCTATCTCCCTCTGATTACAGTGTCTTCCTCCTTCCCTCATTCTCTTCCTCTCCCATTCCCCTATCTCTCTTGTCCTTGCATTCTTCTTCCTATCTTCCTCCCATTCTTCTCTTTCTCACTCCTCCTCTCATTCCCTCTCTCTTTTGCTCTCCCTTCCTACCTCCCATTCTTCCCCCCTCTTTCATAAAATGTTTACAATGGTCGCCGGTATGTGGTGTGGTTGTGGCAGCTAAAAAATTAGTTTTTAAAATATCTCTTAAACAATGCATTATAGGGGAAAATGTTTCAAACAAAGATTGTAGAAAATTAAATTTCCTACAATGTTTATTCCAATACTTTTTTACATTAATCAAATATTAAAGCAAATATGTCAAAAAAACAGATGTGACAAGAGTAAACACCCACTTCTGGTTGATCGATTTTTACCAAAAACTATTCAGTTCTTGTGTCTTTAACAAAAATGTTAAAATTTTGCATTGACCTGATTAATAGTTTTTGAGTTCGAGCACCCTCAAAAATACTGTCACATACATTTTTAAAAATGGTAAAAACGTGTTCAGGGGACCTCAAAACTTATTTCTGTTGAAATCTTGAAATCGATTTCTTCATGAAAACCATACTTTCCTCTATACTATGTATGGAGAAAGTAAAAATCTGAATTAATATTAAGTAAACTCACTGAACCCAGTCAAGTAGTTTAAATGCTTACATATATTTTGATTTTATATCTACAGGAGTTTTCTGTACTCTAAATATAAAGTTAAACTTATCTCAAGAGCATTTTCTTTTTTTCAGTTTTGCTTCTACTGGATGAACCTACTAGAGATCTTGACCCATTAGGAGCATATTTGGTTTCCTCAATGGTATCAGCAGATGCTAGACGTAATGGACGAGCTGTTGCTTTAACAGCAGAAACTCCTAGGTCTGATGTATTTCCCTTTCTTCATCGGTGAGTTAAAAACCTTGATGCATCTATTAACATTCATGCTTTGGGCCGTAGGAAAATACTGAGAAAAATCTTACAAATTCTGCACTTGTGATCTGATTTGAGGTTTTTTGCTAACAATAAGAGTAATTTGTAGGAGTAAAAAATGTACTTAATGAAAAAAGTTACATATTTGATTTTCATTATTTTACCAATAAAACGATAAATCATTACTCAATAATAAAAGATTAATTCTTTCAAAAATTTTATTTGTAGCTTGTGATTCAAATGCTTATCACAAACTGTCACATTTCGTTTAATATTTTTAGACTTGTGTACTGTAAAAAAAATTAATTTAAGATTCATTTAAAACAATAATTCTGATTTCTATTTTGTTTTCAAAAGAGTGGCTCTCCTCTGTTTGGGTGATCTCCTTTATGCTGGCCCAGTCTCATCTTCTACCATGAGTGGTAATCCTTGTACAGATCCCCAGATTGGAAGGCATCACCTATTAGCATATTTCGCTGACATTGGATTCCCTTGTCCTCGTATGGAGAATCCTCTGATGTATTACTGTAAGTTTTACAATCAATTTAATTCCACATCTTCATGATTAAGTTAGGATCCAACTTGATCCAATTTTTTCTAACTCAACCTTCATTCCCCTATTAGTGCTATCAATTCTTTTAGTGTGTCATTGTTTGTTTTTCAGTATGCCTATCAACTGTTGACAGACGCTCAAGGGAGAGGTTCTTGGAGTCCAATCACCAGATAGCAGCACTGGTGGACAAGTTCAAGGCTGAAGGTGCTCCTTACAGAAAGGCAGTTGGTATTGAAGGGGATGACGTTGCACTTGGAGGAGGTGGGATGGGTATGGGAGTGCCTCCACCACCCTTGCCACCACCATTTAAACGGCCGGGCATATCCCGTGTTGCCAGGACACTCATTGGGTTGGATACAATCAAAGTTTTCCAATTATCTGTATTATATAAATCTATGATAATCATTGTAAAATATTGGTACAATTGGAATTTTCTTTTTCTAGTCGCCAAGTTGCTTCTATTCTAAACTTAAGGATATCCAGTTACTGTCAGCTGGCTCTACGAATTCTTCCTCTACCCCTGTTTTTCCTTCTCCTTTGGCTATTTTACAGTGGAAGATTGGTAAGTCAAAGTTTTTCTTACTGAAATTCAGTCTCATAATAATTAAGATAATATGTTTATGGATGAATTACTTCATGAAAATTCAATGTTTTTTATTTCAGGCATACCAAAGAACTTATGTATCAACTAATGGGCTCATTTTCAACTTTTTGGCTGGTGCTTATTTTATCTCAATTTTTTCAACAATTTGCACATGTGAGTTGAATTATATGCGAACATTATTTTGTCATTTATTCAGATGGAAATGAAAGGTCAACAATATGTACAGATAAATTGACTTTCCTTTCTCACCAGTTCAAAAATTCACTTTCATACTTTTTGTAACTTCTCTATGGATATGACAGGTCTTTTATATGATCCAAGCAACACTTGTAGCCACAAAGTGTATGAATAAACCAGGTGTACATTTCAGCTGCCAAGTAGATGTCATCAATGATTATTCATTTAGCTGCTTCTAATAATTATTATCAATGATAGATGAATTATCCTTTATGGCAGTTGCTTTACAGTTGAAATTCACTTTAGGTCAACTTACCTACTTCCTGGGTGCATGTATCATTTACATTTAGCATATTTAAATTTGACATGATCATATTATTTTAATTTATATAAAGTTATCTGAAAACATGAAAGAAGTGGATGAATTTCTTGTCATGTCCAGAAATTCAATAATGTTGAATCGAGGTAGTATTTCCATCATCATATTCATGTTGCCTTTACTTGCTATCTATAGTAATATCATTTAATTAAATTAATTAAATCCTCCTGTTTCTTTAGTCCCAGTATATCGGACACGTTATTTTCAAGAATGTCAAGAGGGACTGTATGGCGGATGGCTGTTTCACTTAACTTATTCTTTGGCAAGCCTTCCATTTTCTCTCATCTCTACTCTAGCCTCATCCCGTATAGCAGTGGAGTAAGTAATAAATCATGACATAACAAGGGCTATTTAGTTTCGAGACAAGTGGTTTGTTTGACAAAGTTTAGAAGGTATAATAATTTAATGTATTATAATTGCCTGTGTTTTTGGTACATTTTTTTATGTTCATTGATTATTCTATTATTCTATTATTTTTTGGTAATACCTTAATTAAATCTCTCATTTTGATGATAAAGGGTATCTGGACTGGAAGGCTATGAGGCATGGTTATATTTGTGGGGTGTTTTCTTCGCCTGCCATCTAGCAGCAGAACAGCAAACTTTGACTTTCATGCGTGTACAACAGTGTTCTCTTTCTGCTGCTTCTAACAGTTTTCTTGTATCAGCAATCTGCCTTATTCTTGGAAGTGGAACGTTAAGGCAAGTATATTTTTATATAAAGTGAAGAGATGTTATAAATTACCTTTTGTCTGGTAGATTTAACTTTTCTTATCTAAATGCCATGATTATATTATAATCAAGTTCAATTTTGTTTTTTTTTAGCATAATAAGCCAAATATTTTCATTGACAAATAATTCATCCATATATTTTACCCTCTTTTAACTTTTTTGATGATCTAGTTGCTATTACTATTCATTTTTGTGCAATACTTATGTTCCTATGGATAAGAAAATATAGTTCATTTTTATTAATTTATGTTCTAACACTTTACTTTTTAAATATTATAGGTCCTTGAAAGCACTTCCAGAGTGGTTGTTTTATCTAACATATGCCACTCAGTCACGATATGCGGGTTCACTGCTTGCTGGCCAACTCTTCTCTATTAATCCCCATGCAATCCCTAACTGTACCACTTTGCCACCTTTGCTGCCTCCTGGACCAAGTTACTCAAACATTGGAGTGTTGCAGAGAGAGCCAATTCACCAAGCATTAGTAATTTCGTGTGGATATGATGGGCTCTCTTATTTGACGGAACGTTATGGTAATATCATTAAAAATTTAACTTTATATGAGAAAATCATTCTTATTCCTTTTTCATAAATATATCAAACAACAGTTTTAGATTTCTTATAATTCTAATATGTTGATAAAAATAGCTTAACTCCTCAATGTGGTAGAATGTAAATATATAGCCTAACCTGTATGTTCGTTCTCGGGGTAGGCCATTTTTTTATGTCCTTCAAACTCATTTTGCACGGCCATCTCTTGGTTGAATAAGAAATGTTCAGCTTTACCAGATGAATGTGACCTTCTTTCCTCTGGTTTCCAAGGCACCAACCACTATAATAGGTACTTTTTTAAAGTAAACATTAGAGTGCAGAGGATGATATCAAACACTTGAGAGTCCCATGTTTAGATTTTGTAAGTGATGAAGGCTGGACAGAGTGGTATTGCATATTTGGCCTAGAAAGATATCTCTGAAATATTAGATGAAGTAAGTTTGTATTGTGCACCAGACATGGGGGAAGAAGAGATGTTTTGATGCCCTGACTGTGTAGATGCTGATTGCAGGACAATTAGCACTTATTTCAGTAAATAGTAATATAAATATCATTAACAAAACGTACCAACCAAATCAGTAAGTTATTTCACACTTCCATGAATCATTTTATGGGCTAAAAAATATTACATTGAAGTGCCACCCTGCTAGATTTTAGGGAAATTTGCTACTGCGACAAGGGTTCTGCTTGGGAAAGGCTGACCGGCTCAAGGGTTTAATAGCCAAGGTTTTCTTAGAACTTGCAATCCAAAATATAACAAATCTATACATGTACATAAAAACAAAATTGTATGTTTATCCGTCCACTAACTCCTCCCACACTATTTGACCAATCTGCACCAAACTTGGCATGGTGACTCCTATTGTTACTAGTATTATAGAGGGGTCAAAATTCCTACCAGGTTTCTCACAAGAAAGTTATTTCAAATTTTCATCTCTATTCATTTAATAGAGGGTTATGCGCCATCTGCTGGTGAGTTTAACATCCCTTAGTTCCCTTACACTCTGGCAGCCACCAAATGTGCAAAAATTTGGTATGATAGACTCACGCAATGCAGTAGTTACATTCCTGAAACGGCCACATTGGGAAAAAACGTGCTGCGTGAATTTATGACTAATGGAAAAATCTGATGAGGCCACCACATGATTTTCTCCATATCTGTAATATTTCTAAAATTTTCAAGTAGGTTAGATAAGAATAAATATTTTAAGAAACTGCGAGAAAATTTTAGACTACAAAGAACAGAAATAAACTCAAACCATAGCCTTCTGATATTGGATATAGCCACAAAGCTCCAACAATTAAGAAAAGAAATTGGAGCATTACCAAGATGTAACTAAGTGTCAATTGTTAACAATAGTCATCGGTAGGTGGCGTGGTGGTGGCAGCTAAAAATATGACATTTCTTAGAAAATTCATTATATGGGAAAATGTTTCAAACAAATGTTGTAGAAAATGAAATTTCCTACAACCTTTTTTTCCAGTATATTTTTACATTTAGTAAATATTAAAGCAAATATTTCAAAATAACAGATAAGTGACAAGAGTAAACACCCGCTTCCGGTTGACCGATTTTTGCCAAAAACTAATTTTGAATAAACAACACAACCAATAAAATTAGCTGAATGCGCTAATTTTTACACCTAAATATTTTTTGCAAAAGGTTGAAATAATCATTTTCATTTATTACGGGATTCATTTATTGTTGAGTGCCATTAAGATATGCAGGACAATGCAAGTTCATATTTGTTTACTTATTTACTCTTTATGTTATATATATAATTATATATATATAATATTTGTTTTGTTATTTACTTTATAAGATATATATTTTCATATTATCTATTAAAATGGTAATATGATAAAGAATCAGAATTGATTGCTTGACATAATTGTCTAAAACATTTTTTCAGTAGAAACATATTTTGACTTTTATTATTTACTTTGATAATTATTTCGGACAACATTGTTTTGGTTACCCCTGAAGGATACTTCTGTTATAATTTGATCTAGGATTCGTTTTTGGTGTAGGTAGTTATCGTATAAGCAAGTTCAATGTCTATTAAAGAACATATTTAGTGTTTTTGGGATAATTGCAATGAAGCTAAGATTCTGTACTTATTAACAAGGAGCACGGACATTCGAGAGCATTTTTCGGGAGACGATTTAGAAAATATTTCGCTAAAATTTGATGGTCCACTTCAAATTTATTTACGAGTTATTTCAAAAAAACTAATGAGCAAGCCATATATACCGCTAGCGAAAGAGTGGTTCAGCAGAGCCGGTTGTGGTGCAGTCGGCTAGTGGGTGCTCCCCGAACCTTGACCCTGGAGTCGTACGTTCAAATCCTGTTGCTGGTAATTTTTTTATTTAAATTTTTTTACCCAACTAATGTTGTACATTAATTTGTGTTAATACAAATTAAAATACAACATTAGTCTGGCTAGTTCCAAATGCTGAAAATCTCATTTTCAGCATTTTTTACTAGCCAAACTTCAATCTTCACCAAATAAAATATAGTCCGGAGGTGGACCCTGGCAGCATGAGCCTCATACCAAGTTTCATGAAAATCAGTTCATTGATACAAAAGTTGTAAGTGGGGACACACACAGACAGGATCATTTCATAAGGCTACGTTTCCTTTGGAAACCAGCCTAAAAATCTATCAGAATCCTTTTTGTTATGGAATATGTTCATGTTCCAGAAATCTGCCAATATTTGTCTAATAACAATATCATTTGAGATGAATCGATTAAAAATATACACAGACCTCCTAAATATCTTATTGTTTTAATGAGCATGGTAAGACTAATGCAGGAGATTGATTTTACAAAATTTGAAAAATTTTAGCAAGTTTAAGATTTCAAAGTGCAGTGGAACCAATGAAAGCAGTGAAGGTTCATGAAAGAATAATTTCTTGGTGTGGACATTTGGCATTTTGCCAAATCATCTCCAATAAATGTCATAAGTATTGCATTAAAATTTATAAATTTTTTACCTGGATGATATGTGTACAAAGTGATGGCATATGCTGGAAAAAGTAAATAAGGAAAAGGTCATGCACACACTATTCCAATGAAACTGATGGACTGTCTCCTCTATGGTCACACCTTGTATGTAAAGAATTACTATAGAAGCATTTACTTGGCTCATAAACTACATGGGACTGTTAGGAGCATTGGAGAAGAATTTCTTAACAAAATCACAGAGCATAAACAGTGAAATTCCTCAAATTTGAATACAAACAAGGAGTAAAATCCTTAATAGACAGATAATCATCTAGTCATTATGCTGACACTTTGTGATGTGCTAACGTGAACTTGTGGGTGTGAATATAAAAACTTTTGCTGAAAAAATTGTGATTCATTAGTGGACTTCAATGATGCAAAACAGGAGTTGGTATTTCAGCCATTGTACTACTCTAATTTATAAAGGACAGTAATGTGGTACTGAAAGAGGATGAAGAAAGCTCTTTTTGGTTCATTGCTCATATGTTAATGGGTTATTCACCTATACTTAAGAACAAGTTCAAAAATGAGCTTACTAGAATTCTTTTACCAAGGCAGCTGAAAACATTTTATAGTGTGTTATCGAAGTTAATATAGTAATTATGGAAAATTAGTTGCTGATTTATAGTGTGTTATCAAAGTTAATATAGTAATTATGGAAAATTAGTTGCTGATGGTAAGCTTAATAAAGTTACTATATTGTGAAGAATTTGTGGGACAGCTCTTACTTTATTCAACAGAGAATTATCAAGCTTGTCTTATGGCTGAAAAAATTAAAGAAAAAGCACTTCAAAATCAAAAGGTCTAAGATATCCTCTATAGCCACAACAAGTTTATGAAAAACCAAATGTGCATGTGCACTTTGGCGACAATGCGAAATAGAGTGTACTTTCAGTGAATCACCACTGAAGATGGCTTCATTGTAGTTGAAATGCGCATCTGGTTTTTCGAAATCTTTCACGGGGTATTGGATATACCACTGATAAGGACTTTTTTAATCTTTTGATTTTTAAGAGGTGTTCTTAAACTGTTAATGTGTTTCAGTTTTTATAATGCAATTCTTTTCTTATAATACAAATTAATGATTGCTGTGACAAGTTTTAACAAATAAAATTACATTTCCTATACAGCACCTTTTTGAACTTTGCGAATAATTGGTTCCAGGAAACTGGTGCGAAATGCAAATTCGCAAAGTGCAAGTCCTATTTTCCCATAAGATGCCATGTTATTACGAGAGAGTGGTTCCCAGCCAACAGGAAAAATTCACTTTTTTAATCAAATAATGCAGTTTAACAGAAAATAAAAGAAAACGTAACCGCAAAAGAAAAACCTAGCATTATAAAGTAAAAAAATACTTTTAATTACCTTCAAATGTGTAATAGCAGAGGAAAACCCAGCATAACAAAGCATTTACATTTCTTTCTGCACTTGTACAGTTTACCTCCAACACAATTTCACATGCAATTTTTTATCTTCTTTTGTTCATTCTAAGGAAATGGTTTAATTAAAATTGAACTACTGAAATCGAATGTTGAGTACATCATGCGCAAATGTTTTCCTGGATTCTGCAACAAACATTTCCAAGTCACAAAATAAACACTAGCATTAAAAAGTGGTTCCATTTCTTTTACTAATTATTTTAGAAATGAATAATAGAAAATCAAAACCTAGGGTAATAAACATTTCTTTTAGTAATCACGTTCAAAATACATGGCAGAAAATCTTACATTACAAGATGATAGCAATTCTTAGATTTACATTAAAAATTCGTAATAAAAAATGAAATCCTAACAAATCAACAGTTCCTTAAATTACATTCAAAATACGAAGATAATAGCATTAAATCATTAAATATTTTGGTCAAAAACCAGCAACCTCATATGCGAAGAACAAATATTTTCAATGTCATACTTATAGTAATAGTAATGTCCATTTCTAGGGTGCTAAAGTTTTAAATAAACAAAAAAGTAGAGGGAGTCCACGCTTGTTGGCATCATAAACACATGACGCAAAATGCAAGTAATATGCACGAAACACAAGTAATGGTCATAAAAAATTTTGTCGCAAAGTCCAAATTCACGAACCGCAAGCATGCGAACTTCAAAAAGGTGGTGTACATCGATGTATTTGATATTTTTAGAAAACCTCTAAAAATAATTAAAAATTTGCTTATTTTGAAATGGCTAGAAAGAAAATTTAGCTACCTACATTTATTGTAACTGTTTCTTGTTAGAGTGACCTGCCTATAGGTCAATCTGCCGGACTCAGACATTATGCTTTGACCCATTGATGGCTCAAACCAGCATGAATGTCTTCATTTTATAATGTAATGCAAGACCTATTGTCATTTTGGTCACTGAACTACTAAAGTTTTTCTATCATTGAAAAGCTTTGGCTCAAATATTTTACCAGAATATTATTCATCTTGTGTTAATCACATCTTACAATCAATCCTTTCCAGGTGATTCTGTGGCAGCGAGCACCCCCTTATTTGACTTGGGAATATCTTTGGCATTTGGTGCAGGGGTGACCGTATTGAGTGGACTGCTTTTCCTTTTTCCACTCCCAGCTATTGTGAAATCAAAATTTCGTGACTAAATTTTTGTTGCAATTTGTGCTTTAAGAGCATATTATTTTGCTGAAGGTGGGTTGGGAAATTTTTAATGGTGTGTTAAAACTCAAATATATATACATTAATTACATTCATGCACCTCAACAAACTTTCAGGGACAGAGACGATATTTATGACTACAAAAAGGTACCTTTGAAGTATTAAATGCAAAATGTTTGCAATTTTTATTATATTGACTTGTTTTATGTGAGACAATTTTTTTGTTTAATGCATAATTTCACTGTTTTTGAATTTATAATTAATATTTTACAGTGCTTTGAATAATAAAACTGGGATTTTTAATCAATATTTTACATCTTATTATTTTATATATTATAAATACATTTGTGATTTGAGAACTAAAACTTGGCAGTATAACTTAATCTAATATTGAGGATTTATAATTTATGATCAAGATTTATACTCGTAGATATTTAGCATACATTTTTATTTAAATAACTTGGGAGAAATAAATGTGGTGTCATAAAAATGATGTGATTTACAACAAACTTTTTTAGATCCTCTTTCACATACTGTAACCAAATTTAAGTATAACCATAACAGAACTAAATTTTCATACAAAAAACCCTAACCTTATATTACTAAACATTAATTGCTACTACGGAAATGGGACTACTACAGTGTATAGCTATACTGCGATGCCATTGGAATTTATAGCCAAAGTGGAAATGCATTTGGTGGCCTCTGGCGCACTTGTGTTCACTTGCGAGCACTCCACATTCCTGCAGAAATGTCACACATGCTTCTTCTCTGACTGGCAATTCATGATACTTTAAAAGAGGCATTCGAAGCTGAAATAATAAAAATAGTGAAGAAACGAACAACGACAAGTAATATCATTGAAGATGAACATAATCCAACCCTAGGGGGAGAAACAAAGTGAACATGGAAAGGAAACCAAGCCAAAACTAACTAACCCAACCCGGGTGGGGGGACCAAAGTGAACGTGGAAAGGAAACCAACGCAAAACTAATTAACCCAACCCGGGAGGCCGAGGTGGACAGAGAATTCCATAAAGCAGTGCTTCCCAAACTTTTTCTGCCACGGATCCCATTCTGGCCCAAAAGATTTTTGCAGATCTTCAGACAGACAAGTGGTGTAAAAAATATAAGAAAGTAATTTTACATACTTATGATCAGTGTGATGAGCGTTTCTACTTCATGCCGTCGCAAAGTCATTGAATATTAGGAGTTACGCTTGAAAGTTGAAGACTCAAATCTGGTTCGGCATTCAGTTGATTGGAGTACTTATTTTTGGTGGCAGTATATCTAGAAAATCCAGTCTCACATAGTTATATTGTTAAGAAGGGCAAAAGTTAGGAAACCACAATTTTGGATAAATTTGGATATTCATTAATGAGACTACCCCAAAAGTTTATCAGTGGCATTTTGTTATACCTTTGCTTAAATTCCAACTTCGTCGTAATATCAATGAGACTTTCATAATCCTTAATTGAAAAACTGTCTGGTTTACTTTCAACTAAAAATGGGTTTCACATCCAATTGATATCCTCCATAGGTGGGAGGAAATATTCCACAAAAGTACAATTCAAATCATGTAGATGCTGGGCAATACCACTCAGAACATCGCAACCTAATTTGAATTTTGTCTCCTTGAAAAATTGACTGAGAGTTGAAAAGCACTTGAAGTTCTTTTTCTTTATGCATCCCAGAAACTTAGTTTCCATAGCATTGAGTCTATTTTTTCTCTGATGGTAAAAATTGTCACACTTTTACCTTGCATGAAGAGTTTCCATTCAATGAGCTTTTTAAAAATATCTGTCAAGTAGGCTAGCTTCTGAAGCCATAAATTGTTTTCTATCCAGCCAGATAGATGAAAAGGACAATCAATGAAAAACAGTGCGATTTCATTTCGAAGTTCAAACATTCTTACTAGAACCTTTCCTCATGAAAGCCACCTGACTTCTGTGTGCAGCAACAGTGTTGTATGCTCACTCCCCATTTCCAAATAATCTGGAATTAAGGTTTCTAGCCTTTATGAAATTCACAATGTTAACAGCTTCGTCCTAAACAGATTTCAGTGACTGTGGTATTCATTTTATAACAAGCACCTGCTGGTGGAGAGCACGACTACTGCTACATTGTGGTGCAACTGATTTTATGTGTGCCACTACACCTGCTTTTTTCCCTATCATCGATCTGGCCCCATGTGTACTGATATCTACAAATTTATTCCAGCCAATTTCTTTATCGTATGCATGTGTGTTAAAACAGTTTAAAATGTCTGCACCAGTTGTGTGGCCTTCAAGTGACTTACATAAAAGTAAGTCTTCTTGTATAGAAGTTTCAAAGAGGTCACAAACGAATACAAGGAGAATTGCACTATCTGACACATCAGCCAATTCATCTAATTGCAAGGCATATGCATCACAAGATTTCAGTTGCTATATTAATTCATTTTTTATATCTTCAGCAAGATTTTTAATATGATGGCTGACAGTATTGTTTGATAACTGAACGCTTTCAATTTCTTTACTGGAGTGATCACCATTTTCACTGTACACAGCTTAATAAGCGATTCTACGAGTGTGTGAGACTCTGCTGAAAGAGCTATTTGATAACTCACAATATAAGATACTTTAGTTGCTTTTTCATTATCTTTTTTTATAACTTTGAATATGGTGTTTTGGTTTTTCTTCAGTTTCACTAACTTTGCTTGAAAGAAATTCACACTTTTGTCTTTATGTTCAGGATGATGTGTTTCTAAGTGTCTGCAAAGTTTAGCAGGAATCAGAGAACTGTTTCATAAAACCTTATGGAACACAACACACTGGGGAAAGTTGTTTCCAAAACTAGTGAAACCAAATGCAAGATATGAATCATTGTATTTCCAGTTCTTTCCTTCATACTGTCAAATGTTCATTGAAGATGAACTATTATCTAATCCAGCACTGACGGTTGGAGTTTCTGCAATTTCTTCCAGAGAGCATGAAATGTTCTGCTCTGTGTTTTCTCTTTCTTCTGTCATTTTTTGATTTAATTTCCCTTTCTTTAGCCACCGATCCATTGCAAAATAGTGCTTAAAAACAATACAAAAAGAAAACAAAATTTCCCCGACACTGTCTCACTTGCAACTACTGAAGTGCAGGTAGCATCTCTGAACTCAAACACTTTTCTGGAAAAGAGGGAATTTTAAACAAGTACCTTTAAACAGCCATTGGTGTACTGGTAGGTTGACCACATATTTGATGATTTTATGGGATATAACTGGGTTGGACATTACCTGAGGAGAGAGAGTATGATTAAAGACGTTAGAAGGAAAACTAGATGGGAAAAGGGAAAGAGGTAGGAAAAGGTTTCAGCTGATAGACGATTTGAAAGGGAAAGAGAGTTATCAAGATATAAAGAGGACAGCGAAAAATAGGAGTATATGGAGAACCAGGTTTAACCAAGAATAATCACGGACCTGTCTACGGACAGACTACCTATGATGATGATGATCTTTCAAAAAAGGTAAAGTATGAGACATTTGGTCACCCTATATAATGACCACCAAAGCTGGGTAGGCCCAAAAAGTAACCGGAAGGCCTCCTATAGTGAAGGATTGCATTATACATATGGAGAAAGGAAGAACTGATCCTTCTTTGAACCTCTTTGGTTGCATAAAAACCCTTAAAACAGTTACCCAAGAAGAGGCAATGTATTCCTCAGAGCAAAAATGTCACTAAATGACAGACATTGGCCACCATCTGCCACTCCTACCAAGATCATCCCAGAGAGACCTAATTGCAACCCTGTTCCGAGGTTTGTTATAACACGCTGGTATCCACCATTACGAAAATTTGTCTGCGAATCCCCTGATGATCCCTCATGGATCCCTTGGGATCTGTAGATCACACTTTGGGAAACCTTGCCCTAAAGTAAAGTGCCATAATTCATCATGTTCAAATTTCCGTAATATGTTCATATGCCATAGTAGTACCACTTCTTGTTGCTTTCTCGCCATCAACAGCGCTACTGTCCGTCTTGACCTTCACCCGGTTATTAGAACAGAACCAAAATTTTTAATCATTTACCTCAGTCTCTAATGGGCCCATGTAAACAACAGTAATCAAAACCTATGCAAAATACCTAAACAAATAATAATTGCTGCTGTGTGCACATAGTATCAATGAGAAGCAAGTATGGGAATGGCAGAAAAGTAAAGCAGCATCAGAAGAGATACCAAGAAAGCAAACAAGTCGCACTAGTGTTGAATTGTCTATTGTGTAAGAAATTATGGCTATAGTAATCCAAGAGGCTGATTAGCCATAAATACACAAACAAACAAACTAGTGATGAATCGTTCCCTGAATTGGAGTATGCATTCAATGATTGGGTTATTGAATGTCAACAAAATAGATACACCATCACGAGAACTGGAATTTGTCTGCATGCTCTGAAAATGTCAAAAGACGATAAATACAAACTAGAGAAATCATCTAACTTTTGGCTGGTTGGAGTAACCATTTCATGAACAGGCATGGTCTCTGTCTCCAGCAGAAAATGAAGACAATACAGATGCTACCATAAGGCCTGGAAGAAAAAATCAATTTGTTCCAGAGGTTTATTATCAAAATTTGAAAAGAGCAGTGCTCGAATTGGATGAGAACGCCATTCTACTTGATACAACATGAATCCTATAGCATTCCCATTGTTAAAAAATTAGATAAGAATGTTCTGGTTACTAGCATTCCCATAGTAAAATTTTCCAATTCTATCACTGGAAAAGAGTATAGATATGAACTATCCTAAATCGGAAATATGGGAAAGATGCATATGATGTTTGATTTTCTTAGCAACAGAATTGCCACTGTTGTACTTTCTATATTGTCATCTCGGATTACATGTGGCTTATACACGGGTCATGCACTTTTTACTATTTTCATCTGGCAATTTAGGGGGTTGGGCTATATACAAACAGGCCTATAGGCAAGTATATATGATAGGTTGAAAAAATATTTTGAACCATTATTTCTATAAGGTTTGAGCTGGGTTTTGATCATTTTGTCAAGCAGTTAATTATGCTCAACTAATGCCAATAGAAAATCATCAAATCAAATACTGAACTACATGACTACAAAAATCACTATTACCTTTAAATTTCATGGTGTCAGCATAGCATATTTTATTTTTATCCAAACATGATACCAAGAGTATGGAGGGTTCTCATAGATGGCCAAAGAATCTCTCTTTCAGAGAGTTGATTCACTAAGAACGGGCATGTATGTCAGCTAGGTGTGTTTAAAATCACACCATTTTCCTCTAGTTCAGGGTTTCCCAAACTGGGTTCCGTGGAAGCTTCCTTGGGTTCTGCTAGAAACCAAGCACATGACTCATTCACTTAGCCAAGGGTATTTTATATTACTGGGGCATTAGTCTACATCAGATTTATCATTGAAAGAAAAGGAACAGCTAACTGATTTTATGTTAAAAACTAAGTTCAAAGAAATGGAAATTATACATTTATAGGCTAGTCTTGTAAAAGAATATCCTGAAAATTTCATTCATGCTTTGAAATTTCTCATGCCTTTTGCAACTACTTATCTCTGTGGGAGTTATGCTGCAGCTAATTCAAAATGAAGGAATCGGTTGGATGTGGAGGATGATTTGCATTTAGATTTAACCTCAATTCATCTGGATATTCAATTACTGTCCAAGGAAAAGCTGTCCCATCCAAGTCACTGAATAATATGTTGGTAATATAATAAAATTATTCTTAAAATGTTAAAGTAGATGATGTTTTTATCGATTTCTGAAATTACTTTTTCCTGTGAAGTACAACAGGCAAAATGTACAAAAATTCACTTATATATTCCATTAAGATTGTTTCCTTAAAAAATGAAAACTGAAAAGGTAGATTTTACATTTCATTTTAAGTATAGATGTTTGGTTGAATTGATAATAAACTTTTAATACATTGTGAGTTAAATTTTATTCCATTTAAATAATCAGTAGGAAAATAATTTTAAAAGTTTCTATGTAAAAATAATTAGTAGTAATTTATTTGTAATTAGTAATAATTATTAATTTGTTTCAATGCTCATTAAAATAATTTTTTGAGACCAATAGGTACATGATTTTTTAAATTGCCCAAAAAAGCTTTGTTTTTGTGAATTATTGTATATTAATTTTTTTAATTAGTTTTTGAAATGTATCAGTATATTTTATTTTAAAATATTTAATTATTACCATTGCTCTATATTGAGGGGTGAATTTGTACCATACAGGAGAAAACAGACGTAAATAAAATTAATGTAAATCTATTTTATTGCAATTGATTTGTCACCTCTGGGTTAGGGTTCCACGAAAAAAGATATTTTCATATAAGGGTTCCGTGGCTCTACAAAGTTTGGGAAACCCTGCTCTAGTTAATAGCCTAGAAAGAGCCAAAACATGAATTTGATATTCTTTTGTTGTATTTTTTTGTCATAGATTAATTTTTAAAAAGTTATAGTGAAAATTTTGAAGAATTACTCATTTGGTTCAATATAACATCTTAATTACCTCATGGATCATTTATTATTTCATGGTGCACTATTAAGAAAATTTCTATTTATTATACATGCTGTGGAAGAAAATAAACGTTTTTTGACAATTAGCTTAAAAGAATCAAGTAATCTGCTTTAAGGATATTGATTAAATATGGACATATCTAGGAAAGGAGATAGATAATAATCAGAATAATATAGGTACATATTATATTTGATAGGTTTATAACCAGTAAAAAAAAAACATCTGGGCGTGTGAAAATTAAAAAAAAATCAACTGCAATTCAAAGAGATGTGTGTTGAAGGACAAAGATGTGATTTTTATAATTTTAAGTTTATTTTTTTCTACCACTGCTAATTGGGTCTACTAAGTATATAAGATGCACATCTGATTTTCTTTACCTTTTTATGTCTATTAGAACTACCCAATTTATCATTTTCAGCTGTAATGTGAACTCAATAATTTTTGTTTGAACTTATAAATCGACCCTTTTTTTCCATTACTTTATTAAAACCACTGGATTTTTCTTCATTATCTCATCTTATTGTCATAATTCTTGTTTATGCTATGATTATTCTTTATCATAATACTGGTGATTGAACGAGTGTTGGGCGCCTGTGGCTCCCTGACTAAACAAATCTCTCCCTCACCACGCTAGCGATAATTGGGTGCCGGAACAGTGACGTATACTGTTTATCCTTTTACGATTTATTTCATACTTTGCCTAACAGTTTTAGGCATTGTATAAATTGCCTAGGAATTCTACACAATTCCGAATTTCATACTTGACCGGTAACACATACAACTAAATTTCAGAGTGAGGAAAATCCATGGAGGCAACAGATTCATCCTATTTTTAAAACAGATGCGATAGGAAGGTATTTCAAGGCAGCTAGGCAGAACACATTCAAAGTATCAGCGCAAATTGTTGAATACGCGTACCACAATGTCCTTTCAAAATCCAAACATTATCATATAAAATCAAACATGCAACGTCTCGAAGTTCAAACGTGGCTCCGTCAGGTAACTGGGCGACGCTAGCACCTCTGGCGGACAGGTTACACGGCTCGCTGGGACGAGGGGTCGCTCGGAGAACCACATAACGCCGAGTGAAGTCCGCGCGCGTGGTTGTGGCTCTGGAACCTCGTGTTAGTGATTCTTTTTTTTTAATCCTCGATGATGGCTTCACGGCTGTGAATCCCTGTGGCGAGGAGAAACTTTGGACTTCCTCTTATTATCGTAAGTATCATGATAATTTTTTTCTATCATCTTCTCGTACCGCATTTAATTATAAGAGGGAGACCGGAGAACTAGCGAGGGCATTGTTAGGGAACGTTCGGGCGGCGGAGGTGAAAGTGTATTGGACCAACGTGGGCGTCGTGAAAAAAATAAAAGGTGAACAAGGTGAGATGTGGGCGACTCTCGAACCTTGCTACATTCACCCACGCCAAAGAACAATGACAACGAGAAATGGTCTTAAGTTACTGGGCGTATGCTTTTAATCCATTTCTCGCCGAGAACCGCAATCGCGACGTTAACAACCATTTTATCAAAATAAACAGGCGGAGCTATTTTTGTAACAATGGAATTATTAGGTTGTGAGCCGCTTTTGATGGACGCGCATTACGGTGCTATGTCAACCCCGTTTCCCCTATATGTTTTTCCGTCGTTTATCTTTAAAACACGGCATATCTCCATCGAACTCTCACCAATATTGCCATGTATCACCTTCGTTGTTTTTTGTGACCAAGACGGGAGTACTGTGTGCATAATTTTACGTCGTTGCTGAAGGCATTTTCGATACATTTAAGTTTGGCACACGAATCATCGCGCAATTTTTACCTGCCGAATTCGTGACTTCTACGCACGAACCAGCGCGTAATTTTTAATTTCCGTGCTCCTGAATGCGTTAAAAACATCGCCCGAGGACAAAAGAAATTTGCCGTAAGACTCACTCCATCTTCCGATAGTTCACCGATACCGGATACTTATGTGCTCTAATTCTATAGTTCACCTCCCGATTCAGGGAATTCAGCCTTCTCTTTTGTTTTTGCTAACTGCAGTCTCGACTGACGTTCTTGTTTCTACCGTTAAGAGAGTGGACGTCCAGACGTCGTTCGGGTGTCAATCGGTCACTTGTCCTCACCCCCTCCTCCCTCTCTCCCCCTCCTCCCTCTCTCCCCCTCCACATCCTTCATTAATCTCACTCCTCCATTGCATCCGTATCTTTCCAACCTCTTTCCTTCTCTCCACGTCCCTCCCTCTTCTTTCAATTATTTCGTCTCGTTTCTTATCTTTATTTACGTTTTTTATCGCCTCCCCTCCACCTTTCCTAAGTCCTTTCTTTTTCCTGTCTTATTTTTCTCTCCCTCCCATAATTTATCGTTTTCTCCTTCTCTCTCTTCTTTCATAATTTTCCACTTTCTTTCTCTTTCTCTATAATTTTCTTTTTTCTCATTCTTTCTTTTATTCTTTATTTCTTCATTATTTATTTTCCTTCTTTCTCATTTCTCCTTTCTTTTATTCTTTCTCTTCTTCTTTATTCTTCCTCCATCTCTTATTTCCTCCTTTTCCTCCCTACTTCCTCGATCATTTCTTCCCATATTCTGTCTCCAACTCTCCGTTCTCTCTCTTTCCCCCCCCCTTTTTTCCCGCCCCCTCTCCCAACCCCTTCCCACCTTAGCACTCAGCCTCCCACACTCGATCCGTCCACCCTTGAGCCGCCTCCTCGCCCGACTCCTCCTCGACCGCCACCAACCAACCGCCCCGCCCTCCCCTCTCCTCCACATCTCTCTCTTTCTCATGCACGCAGACTCCACCGTTCACGCCGACCGTCGCATTTCTCCCCCTTCCCCCTTTTGTCACCAGGAGGGCAGAGAAAGATGGATGGCGTGAAAAAAGGATGAGCGCGAGATAGGTCAAAAATCCCGTCTCTAGAAGCTCTAAATATTGTAAACCCCCCCCCCCCCTTTAAGCGCGGCATCAATCCGCATTAAATGACTCTCGATCGCTCTCGCGGTAACGAGCAGGTGGTATTAGGATGCGTTCCTCTTTCGCTCTTCGGGTGGACCCGCACGCAAGAGGTAGGAAGAACGCCGGTAAAAAAAAACAATAAACCGATTCGTTGGACGTAAGAGGAACCTCACTTTTGCAGCGTTCGTTCCATTATTCGGGTAAACTATGCAAGACTCCCGGCGCCCGATTGCGACCCGGCTCATATAGATACGTTGGGAATGATATCGTGCACATTGGCCGCGTTATGAAGTCTCGTGATGCCGATCGGGTCCGGGTTTACGGTTGCGCCACCAACACCTGATTCATTCGACCTCCATCCAGGAGCAAAACAATTATGAAACGCGATTTATTGATACGTTTTGAACAAATCTCCCGTTCGATTCCCTGCCAGCTCGATGATTTAGAGCGTCGGCGAAGGAGGGATTTAAAGAAATCAGGACTTTTCGCCATTTTTCGAGGCTGCACTTTCGTTTTCACGGACGAACCGTGTTTCTGAATGACTTCATTTGTCGCCGCACGCTATATATAAACTGTTTGCGTCACCCTAGGCGGGACATTAGCTCTACATTCGACGGATGTAATGTAAATGATTCTAGTCTAAAATCGAATATGAGAAATTAATTTAATTACGACAAAGTTGGCAATACTCAATGCAAGCGTATATTTTCGAGTCGTAAAAGTGAAATATAAAAGTTCTTCGTTTTTTTTAACCACAGTAAGCTGTTTCTTCTCTTACACATGCTCTTAGATGCAATTAAATCGACATCACCTACCACATCAGCGCTACGCTACAAAGGCCAAGTTAACGAATTCTAAGAAAAAAACATTTACCCTTTGTAAAAATCGTCTCGGGATAGGATTTAACGTTTTCCGAACGAGTTCAATCTCTCGTTCTCCGCCTCGTCTCTTTCTTTCCCTTTCGCACTTACAGAGCATTTTAGCGCCGCTGTCTCAGGGGTTCGACAACTCGCTACGACGGACGGCAGTCAAAACGAAGGCTCGCGGTCTATTAATTAGCGGATACCGTGCAACTCATCTAACATGATGCAGTAAGACTGTTATGCCAGCTATCGTTTCGATTATCTCGTGCCTAATTTATTCCGAAAATTGCGTCAAAAATTATACAGGGTGTTCAGAAAGTCACTGTACACTACAATGTTGAATCGTTTATCACAACATTTTCATCAATCACTGAAAATATTACAAAATTAATTAAAAACATTGTGACCATACCATCTTGACGATCGAGGGAGGAAACAACATATAGTGTTGCCAAAAGCCACTGAAATAAAAAAATGAACAACACTTTTGGTCCCAAGTGTACATCGTGATAGTCATGATATTCATTCATCCATTTGTGTTCTGTCTTACGACAGGTCCATACCAATCATTGATTGGTTTTGACTAGCGAATATACATACACGGTGTGGTGGTTTCTCGTTGCCTTCCACACCGGACACACACAGAGAAGGGAGGAGGAAAACCCGGTGCCGGAATTTGCCTACTCTTTGCGAAGAGACGGAACGCTGAATTTGCGCGGTCTTCTCAAACTACACAAACGGGGCCAGGCGACCTTGGAAAAAAGCCTACTTGCGCTGGATTCTTGCCCGCTGCCTTTTCAAGCAGCAGACAAGTCGCAACCAGCGTCCTAACCACTACTCCACACTATGTTCGGATAAATACTGCACGTGTTCGTTAATTACGAAACGATTCATTGAATGAATTATATTCTTCTTTTGCCTCTTTTAAGACTTCATTCTAATAACTCATTTTGATCATTTAATAAACAAGTATTATTGTTCATTACATTTATGTAGACCAACATTTATAAAGTGGGTTAAACATCGTTGAAAAGCGTCTGAAAATAAGTGACGGTTATCCTCAAAAGGATAAATTAAGAATTCACTTCACGTTCATCGTCCTCCAAAGTAAGAGTGAGCACGATGTTTCCACGAAGGCGAGGAATATCAAGTGAATCGGACCTAATGCAGAGTGTAGAATCCAATGAGATTTTAACTAAATGCCAAAGTTATCAGAAATCAAACCCTTATTCTCTTGGTCGCTTTGTCAATAACGCTCAACATCTCAGCCGTTTCTTCAGCCAGATCAACCAAATTTTGTATAGGCTCCTTTTTCCTCGGGATTGTCATAGGTAAAGAAAAACCCGGGTTCGACTCCAGTAGATAGTTTCTATTTTCCATAAGATAAAACGTAAAAATCAATTAGCGACGTGCAAGCTTTCATTGTTTTGCTCATAAAAATTAGAAACATTGACCCTCGATCTTCGAACCGGAACTGTTTTAAAGGAAAACAAACAGATTCTTAGCCTTATTGCCGATTGTCTCCCTCAGTCCGAAAATGCTCGAATTTTCCGTTTAAATGAGTTATTTTGCCAAAATTTAGCGATTTCATGAGAATTTGCCTTGACAACCATGCCAATGTCGAAATCGAGACCCCATTATTGTCTCAGTACGTGATTTTAAGTTTAATAATTCTCGATTGTCCGTCTGTCTGTCCCAGTGGTTTTGGGCATTTCGCAATGGAATTAAGAGCTGAAACTTTCACAATCGTTAATCCCCCATGAGGTGGTCCCTATAAAAATGAAACATCCCGGAAAAAGTCCCGGATTCGACTCCGGGAGACGATTATATTTTCCCTCAAGTTTACACGGGATTTTAGATTTTTCAAGGTGTAAGGTTTATTTCATTCAGTCATTAAAATATATAAATATGGACCGAATTTCACCGTTTTTATTTTATTCAACGGCTAAAACTATAAAATATCTTATTCTTTTGATGTTTAGATGTTACACGGAAGAATTTGTCAGAAACACGCATTTCTTTTCGAAATTGTATAACTTTTTTGTACTCTTTCCGGGTGTTGTCAAGGCGACCCACATTGTTGCCTCCGATTGAATTGGCGTCTATTAAGCCTTCAAATAGAGGAAATAATTGCGTTATTCGCTTCGCGAGTTTTATGAAACATCGAAATTATTGTTGTAGCAACGTCGGACGTAATAGATAGCAACGTAAATAATTTCAGATAACCTATAAAGCTCATTTGTATTGATTTGTATTTAAAGTTTAACCCTTTGCACTCATATTTTTAAAGTCTGTGTGTGTCTATATATAAGTTTTTAACACACACCCCTCAGAAGTTAAATTTAAATCACACTACGGGTAATTCCTCTAGTAAATAATATATCCCTTCCCGTTACATTGATGGGCCTTTATACTAGTTCTTTTAATATTATCATAGGTTTAGAGAGGTGCCCATTCTAAATATCTCACTTCGAATCATCTGACGTGCCCAGTAGCCGACGGTTGGCTAATATTAGAATATTGCTTCTGTACGTGGGAAGTTGTCAAGGAAAACTCATCGCCCCGTTCTCCATTTTCCATCTCTTTGTTTTGAACGTCATAGCGTAATGAAAAATTGGAGCTCTTTTGAATAGCTTCGTTCTTCACGTCAAGGTACAGAGTTGGCATTCTGATGTGGGAGCCTTTAATCTTGACACCGTTTTCACTCTGGGACCGACCTCGTCTGCATAGTGGTATTCCACAGATTCTCCTCGACATGGAGTCTGTAGATTATCGAGACCATCTACGACAAGTAATTTCCTGCGACAGTTATTTACGACAAACGCGGAGAGTTCCACCATTACGATTTAAAATTTCAACGTTGTCTAATCTCAACGCAGCGTTTCGTTCTCATAAATTCACGCCTTGTGTTTTCCTTAAGTGTTCCCTTGTTTTCTCACGAAATTTTGTAGTTGCTCTCACATTCGTTATCGAAATATAATTCGTGTTAGTACCAGCGAAATTTATCGAGAAGTGAGTACAAGGGCATGTCTTGTAGACACATGCATCTCGAGATTAACACGAGTCCTGATAGTGTATCAGCTGTCGTCGTGCTTATTTTGTTCGGTTTTTGCGGAGTTTCATTTTTATTTTATCGGAAACCGATAGAGGTAATAGACGGCTCAAGATAACCGTATCACTAGAGGCAAGAACGTTTGAATACTTTCCGCTGGAACGAGATAGTTGCGTAAAGGAATTAACGTACTATTACCGGCAATCCTCGAAAGAATCTTTCTACCCTCGAGTGATTTCACGGCCCGAAGGCGTAAGGACCGTTCCGATGGAGAAATTATTGCATATGACATAAGTGCGTCGGATTTAATGATTGAAAGGAAATCCCCTTTTCACTATCATCACGTGTTGTTATTTATGGGAGCCTTCCGACCGTCTCGTAGATTTCTCCCCGAGGAAGAAAAGACATATTTTGATTTTTTCCGGGCGGTGACGCATGAAAACTTCTCCGCTCGCAAAGTTTCGGGAAAAATTTCTTTTACCTACTTGAGTTCGAAATCCCCTGGTCTTTGGCGAACGTCGGCCAAGAGGAAAACAGGACCGAGCCGTTGTTGTCATTGGCCGGAGAGAGATATATATATCGCCCATCTCGCACGCGCCCCAGTTTTACGCGGATCGAGGCGAGCCATATGATCGAACGGAAAAGTGATTTCGCTATTCCAGTTTATTCTTCACTTTTAACTTTTCATAGCATTTACGGAAACAAATGCGATTTGATAAATGATATTGGCAACTCCTTTGGCCACAAGACGGTAGATTTCGTCACATGCGCATTTTGTTTGAAAAGTGGCAATTGTCTGGGAAAAAGTAGCTGTCGACGAGTGTAATTAGTTAAACGACCCATTTCATAAACGGATCAAATCGAAAAATATTTTTTCCAATATAATGGATTCATCTCAGATTTAGCATAACGTACGTAGAGATTAGAATCAAACATCGATGAATGGAATCTGTCGACTGCTTGAGTGTAGTTGGAAAGCGCGCAAGAGTTATACAACTATTTTTTTGGGTAAATGTATGAGTAATATGTTTTCGCTAATTCAACTTGAAAGGACGAGATAAGTATTTTAGCTCTACTCGTCACACAAAAAACGAGCTAATAACGTCAATCCATCCGGCCACCAGCTCATTTTTGCATAAACGTACAGTAATACAGTATTAAATTGATGTCTTTTAAGGTATATAGCAGAGGTTCCCAACCTGGTGCTCGCGAGCACCGCCTTACTCTTTAGCAGTCTTACCGTGCACTTCTACGATGCTAAAAATAGTTTCCTAGCTCTATTAATTTGATTTTATCGTCTATTTTCTTTCTAAACGCACGAAAGGACATTTTTAGTCACTTTGATGTTGCTTTGATATTATTTATGATCATTCCTACTTTTAAAAAGGTATATTGGGGCTCGCTGGATACTCTAGAGTGTAAATTGGTGCTCGCCACATTGAAAAGGTTGCGGAATCCTGGTCTATAGTCTTCATTACAAAGTGACAACATAACTATTTAGTAAACAAAAATTGTTTAAAAGAAAAATCCGAGAAATTCCCCAATTTCCACCGGAAACTTTCAACTATGCGAACATTAACATCGCGTTCGTTTTATGGATGCGCAGTTCCTATCTCTCCCTCGATCACGATCGCGTCGTCTTATAAAAAAAAAAAACATTCAGAAAATGGCCAAGTTTTCCGAGCTCAGGGAACTCACCGGTCGAATTATTTCGTGCACCTGACACAGTCATCAAGTACCGATCGGCCCCACTGATCCGGTTTCGGGCCTCGAAAAAAAAGAAATCATCATGGTTTCCAGTCATGCTCGCGCACGGAGCGGCGTCGGTGGCTGCAGCCGCCGAAGAACGGGAAGTCTTAAGAGGTAAAAACAATGGAGAGCGCCAAAATGAGGAGAAAGAGTGTGCGGTAGGTGTGTGGGCGTCCGCGTCGTCGTCTGTTTTTTTTTGCGGCCGCGAATGGATTTCAGTATACGCTCAAACGGTCGTTGCAAAACTCCCCTCCGCGATAGACGCCAGTCGCCGCTCTCCCTTAACGGATCCCTCCAAGGACGCATTCTCAGGGGTCGAGTGTCACCGAGGAGACGGCGGCACCCCCGCCTCCCCCCTCCCCCACCTCTCCCCTTTCTCCATCTCTCTGCACGAGAAAGACACGCAAGGGAACTAAACCCCGCTCCCTCGGGTGCGACCGCGAAGCGCGGGTCCCCACCCCCTTCCCCACTATACGACGCGCCGCACCAACGGCGGTGCTCGAAATCAGGTCGACATATTCGCTCCCGTGGCCGATTTGGCGCGCGGCTGGGATCGCGTTGGCTCGGTTCCCCTCCGGATATTTCCGAGGGAAAGAGGAAGACGGATGAAGATAAAAGGGAGAAGAATAGAAAGAGATGGATAAAAAGGGAGAGGAACGGGATGGGCAGAGGGATCGAGAGGGAGAAGTAGAAAAAGATGCCTAGAAAGGATGAATAGAGAGAGAGGAGTGGAGAATATGAGAGGAAAGGCGGATAGCGAGTGGGAGAGAGAGAAAACAAATAAGGTGCCATTGCTACAGTAAGAGGTGGAAGCATGTTTTCTTTAAAATGTTCAGGATTCTGGTTTGCCTCCCCCCTTAGAGGAGGGAACAACCCACACCATTAAAATGTAGATCTTCACTATACCTTCCCATGCGTGAAAATATCGCCCCAGTAGCCCAAGTAGTTTGGCTACAATGCCGCTTCAAAGTTTTGAATTTTCCGAATTTGAAGCCATCTAGCGGAAACTATGAACTACCGAGAAAATTCAATCGGTGGAAACTTAATGGATTGATAAGAGCGCTCTAATTCAAAAAGAATTTTCCAAATATCTCTTGAAACAAAAAAGTTTTTTTTTCTCTTAAGGAAACGTGCAAAAAATGGGCGCAACGCACATTCCAAAAACTTTCTCACGAAGTCTAACTTGAGCTCTGCCATGAACCAGGTGAGGAGGCGGTGCTGTCAAATCAGACAAAAGAAGATACAGTAGGGAAAGGCAAGGACAGCATCTGTACGCAATATGGCCAGGTTGCTGTTCAGTGGTCGGATGGAGTCGTTTTCTAGTGTTTCTCCTCTGTGATTTTTCTTGGTTGCGGGAGTTTAATTTAGACTTCACTGTCTATAGTACATAGTATAATTTCACTGGTTACGTTACTGTATGGACAGATGTGCTGGGTTTTAAGCTCGAGAACTGGATGAATTTTAATTAAAAATTCTTTTAACCTACTTCTGACAAAATCGGCACTTTTGTAAACGTCGACAAGAGTAAACAACCCTCCATTGTAGTCAAATATGGTTCATTTCCAAAACGTCTTATGTTCTGGGTGATATCCTACACCTATATAAACACCAGATTTCTTCAGGTTCTGTTAAACCGTTTAATTCCTAAAGCCAAGGACTGGTGGCAGACTACAGAAAGGCCACTTTTTCGTCACTGGAATATAAAACTTTTATATTCATCATAACTTCGCATTCGAAATTTTCGCGATCACATCAATTTCGCAATACATTTCAAGCGTGAGAAGAATACGGAAGAAGGATCGATGAATGGGTAAACAAACTCCTTCGCTAGAGCGAAAACGAGACCATAAATTCCATTTAATCAATATAATTGATAAAGGGAAAAGAATATTCTAACCCTAGTTGTGACACCCTACGTTGTTCGTAATCGTTGGTAGCCCAATAACTTTGGCTCAGATTATTAAAAGTAAAGTACTCCTTTAGCCAAACAATTAGAGGGTTACAACACCCAATGCATTTCGCCCACAAGGTGGGCATCTTCAGGGGCAAAACCTGTCTCAACGAGGAGACAGGTTCTGCCCCTGAAGATGCCCACCTTGTGGGCGAAATGCATTGGGTGTTGTAACCCTCTAATTGTTTGGCTAAAGGAGTACTTTACTTTTAGCCCTACGTTGTAACAAATCTACAATGTTACATATAAATTTTGTACATTATACACACATTAACAATAATACTACCAGTATTGGGAAAATATGAATTGTGCGGGAAAAATTAAGGATTTCTGAATGAATTAATCCATATAAAAAGCCCACTGCAGGAAAACACCCGCACAACAATGGGTGTGTCAAAAACTTGCGAAATCTACTGATTGTGAGATCCACTAATGACATCAATTGTTGAAATTAAAAACAATAAGATGAAAAATTCAAGTTATTCCGGGGAAATGTTTTTGTAATAAATATTGATTACTGCTTAAAATAAACAAGTAAAACGATAAATTGATAGGAGGGAGTAAAGAAGAAAAGATGCAAGGGAAAGAAAAGATATCAAGGACAAAGAATGAAGTGTCCGCATGCGAAAAAGGGAGAGTTAAATGAGAAAAATAAGACGGAGTTAAGCCGCGAGATGGAAGGGATAGGAGATAGGAGTATCAAAAGCACAAAGGAGAAGAAGTGGAAGGATTGGAAGGAGAAAGGGAGAGGAAGGGAGGTAGGAGGAAAGGGAGGAAGGGAGGGCAGAGAAGTGAGAGAACGTTAGGTTGAGAGGGGGAACGTTACCCGAGGAGCCACTCACCCCGAGCGTTTTTTTTTTATTCATTCGAAGGTCCCTAGAAATTTGATTTCAAACCATCGACCACTTGCTCGGATCGAAAGGTAGCCTAGGCAAATTCGGCTGACGCGGTCGCACGAAATGTCCCGAGTAGACGAATCTACCAAGACTGTCGCGTGCATGATATTTTTTTGCGAAGGAATCGAGGAGACGAAGACCGCGAGATCGTCGAACTCGGCCCGACGTCGGTGGTTTATGCAGGCGCTCGTTGAGGTCGCTTCTGCGACGTCGCCGAGGGATTGCGCAGGAGTCTGTCGTCGCTCCATCGACGACGGCGGATGAAATTTTTTTGCCGTATCGGGAGACGCGCGCGGACCCTCGTCATTTATTTGCCCGTCTCGTTGCCTCGGGGGTTTTTTCCTCCCATCCCGACGGCGACTCTCGCATACGAATGGATAAGACAAGAGCCGAGAGTTTGGATTCGCTCCAGAATGGATACGGTTACCGTGACGCTCGCGCGCGGGCAATAAACACCGCCAAACAAATGTTCGACTAGCTCTTCGTCGGAAACGCGTCGTGATTCGGCGGTCTCTTACGAGAAACCGTTTCCGAATGCGAACCTTGCCACCACCTGTCGAAAACGATTCGATTCGAAATCGCCTCGAGGGGTAGCATGCAGTTTATGACTCGCGTCGGTTTTTCGCGACCGACGAAATTAAGCCAGCGTCTTTAAATAGAACGCTTTCGAGAACAAGTTTATCTTCAGAAATAAAATGCTTTCGATCGAAACGCTCGGAGCTCTTGAGAGACTACTGGAATATAAGTTTGAAATTTTTTCTCTCTGTTATGTTGAGTTGAAAATTTATGAAGTAGTTCGTTTTTGTGCCCGTCAAAATTTTCACTCTGCAAAATATTGCACAGCCAAATAACTGAGTAATTTTCGATGTCTTTATAAAATATCCATTCAATAAACAGGCATTCCATATCTGTGTTTAATAGGAAGATTCATATCGTGACTTGCATGTTGAATTAAAAAAAACACGAAATTCTGAAGGGGCGTTGAAGAGAGTGTACACCAATGACGTGTACTCCTGATAAAAATCATTGGCAGAATGTTTTTGCGACGACGGCGGATTTGTTCATATTATTTTGTTTTTTCAATTGAACTTTTTCCATTAACAGTCATGTTTAAAGAATTTAAGAGGCACATTATTCAATATTCATTATCCTGATGACATTTTTGGAGAACCAGCTCGGCAAAATGTCTTGAACCGTCTCTGCCCATTCCGAATCCAAAAATGAATCACCGGCCTCAGCTCATAGCTTGCATCAAATAAATGACACAGAACTCGCACCACAATTAAACGGCTGAGCAAACCAGTTACAAAACTGCTTTATAGTTGCAGTAGTTACTTGTATCATTTTCCAAATTTTAACGTTTCGAAGGTTATTATTGGACAGCATCCATTACTTCAGAAGCCTGCCTCCTAAAACTCCGTACTCTTCGGTTAAGTTTCGTCAAGGGCGAAACTATGCAATCAAAGGCGCGAATAATTAGCGCAACTGTCCCTGGAGAAATGACCTGGCACTCCTTGATCCCGATAGAGTTCGTCCGCGTCCGTATCCAATGGCCAACGAGTTAAGAACTTCGCCTCGTCGCGTTTACCGCAGTTTCGTCGAGGATGCGGACTCGGGATGGGTTTTTCTGTCGATGCTCCACTCCCCCATCTTGGTGCACTTGAGGTCGTGCTAAGTCAGCACCCTGACCTTATAAAAGGACGCAAAGGCGAACGAATGATAATCCTCGCGTACGTTTTGCAAGAACGACCAGGTTTTCCTCCTTTCCTCCGATGGACTAAAGGGAAAACAACACGGGAAAACTTTGAAGCAAAAAAGCTCAAATTTGTGAAACTTGCCAAATTCGCTCCTTGAGTCATCCTTCGTCGTGTTCTTGTTCTGAGCAGTGACGTAGGTATTTCGATACCATTGCAATTGAAAGTCCACGATCTTTTGTTTTTGGATGACTTTATCAGCTGTGAAATGATGACCTAAACACTTCCTTGTCTCTACATTACACGTTCGGGGAAAACCGCGTCCGGCACGACAATAGCTTCGAAGCTACGGTATTGTCTGATCTGTCGAAGGTTTTTCCTTCAAGTTCTCGATTGTGAAACAATATTCATCTCATAGGCTGCAGATCGACTAGCATATGAAGCTTGATTTAATGCCCATTTAAGAAAATCAATGAAATTTGATAATACATAAATGATGGTCTAAAAATATATTGCGAATTTAAAAGTTTTCATAATTGCAAAATAGTTTCATTAAATGCAGGTTTTAATGGATAGTTTATCCTGCTAGATGACGTAATCTTGAAATATACCGAGAAGGTACCAGGAAACAAGAAGAGCTAAACGTTTGCGATGAGCATCCGGTTTGCGAAAAAATTTCCGAAATGGATTATCTTTCATGAGATTAAAGGTTGAACGCGTTTGTTTAAATGAATAGAAGTAATTTCATTGAGCGTATATTAATTTAAGCTTAAGTGTTCTCTCGAATAATATTTTATGGAGAATCGCTAAACAATTCTCTTACGTGCACCGATCAGAGAATACAAAATTTTTAATTTTTTTTTCGTGCGACAGGTTTTTGAATCTGTATAAAATTGACGCATGTTACAACAGGAAACTTTGTGCTTAGTATTCCTGCTTTATTCCTTAAATTTTACTTTATCTATGCCTGCCGCACTTAGAGTTTAATTTTAAATTCGAGGGGTTCTGACCATGAGCCTAAGCGGCCTCTTAGATCTCTCTTCTGCCCAAAAACATGCTATTGATACCTTTCACTTGAAAATTAGAAATTCGGAAATCTCCGTGGCATACGGTCAATGTCTGACTGCGTTCGGAAGGAAGAGACGCCGGATGTCCTAGCTAAGAAAAAGAATAGTCGCCATGAAATGCTTTTAAAATGCATAATTTTTAGGCATTGTTTATAGTCGCGTCAACAACTAAGGTTATTAGCGACTATTCACAATATTCAGCTCTTTCTGTTTTTGGGGAGCACACTTGGTCATTAGCCTCCGAAGGGAACGGTCGTGTGCCGGGTGAAAGGGTGTTTGAGGGCGTCGTAAGGAGAGAGTCGTAATGACCAAGAACGGAAGTAAATCGGCAGCAGAGGTGACGAAGTGCAAGGCGTGCAACAGAAAACTTAGCATTGGTGTGCAATGCTCAACTTGTGGAACATGGTTCCACATAAAATGTTCGAGAAGCAGCTCAGAAGAGTGCATGGAGGACAATTGGAAGTGTTTTGTGTGTAGGAAGAGTGAGGATCACTCTGCTATAGAGGAGAAGGAGAAGATATTAGTGAGTCTGAAGCAGGAGTTGCAGAGGGCTAAGGAGATGATAGAGGTATTAACGAAAGAGAATACGGCACTGAAGAGTGAAAAGATGAAGGGTCCAAGTGGTGAAGGATGGGTGGAGGTCAAAGGAAGGAGAAAAATAGAGGTGAGGAAGGATAACTGTGCTAAGGAGCCAAGTGTTCGTGTCTTGGGAGACTCCATGATTTGTTTTGCAGGGGAAGAATGCAGAAGGCAGGGTGATGTGGTGGAGTGTTTCCCCGGAATTAGGCTCGAGCAAATGGAAAAGAAAATTTTGGGCAGTAGTGACGATAGTAAAGAAGAAGTTTTGGTAATACATGTCGGAATGAATGATATTAAAAGTGCAAGGACCGATGATCACGTGGTGGGTTTGGTATGGGGCATGTGTACATCGGCTAAGAAAAAATTTAGAAATGCAAAAATAGTAGTGAGTGGAATTATAAGAAGACGAGATGTCGCTAGAAGACGAGTGGACTATATCAACGAAGGGATAGATTGGGTTTGTCAAAGTCAAAAATTGTGTTTCGTGGATCCGAATTGTTGGTTGGGAGAGAATGACTTAGGACGTGATGGGCTGCATCTGAATAGACAAGGCAGCGAAAAATTTGGGAGATTGCTGAGGAATGTAGTGAGGCATGCGAGGGCGGGAAACTAGCTGGGGAAAACAGAGGTGGGCCATTATCAACCATTGATCAAAAGAAGATAAATGACAATGTTATTATGCAGATGTATATAGTGGAAGACGAAGAAGAGGCAGGGGAAATAGAACACGAAAGAGGTGGTGGTTGTCACCCTAGACGCCTGCAGTCCAATTGCAAAAGCGGTGGTGGTGCTGTTGAGCTGACGGAGAAATCGAATAAAGGTAAGGGTTTGAGGGTACTTCAGGTTAACTGTCGAAGTGTATATAACAAGAGGGAAGAGTTTCTAACATTAGTTGATGCTTGCAATTCCGATGTAGTTATAGGGATAGAATCATGGTTAAAAAGCGATGTAAACTCCAATGAGATTTTTCCACCTGGTTTCACGGTATATAGAAGAGATCGCGAATCTAGAGGAGGAGGGATTTTCATTTGTGTCAAAGACTGCTTTGAATGCACACTTGAATGGGTAAGAAACGATTGCGAGGCAATGTGTATAAAATTAAGAAATCCTTTCTTAAAAAAGCAAATCGATATTATAGCAGCGTATAGGAAACCGGGAGAGGATTATTATTTGTTAGAAATGTTAGCGAACTTATTCATCGAAAATCCGTTAACGCAGGACATATTAATTGCAGGAGACCTAAACTTACCTTCGGTTAAGTGGGATGGGTCATCAGCGGAGGGCGGGAGGGCTCAGGAATTGGCAAACAGCCTTATCTATGAAGGGTGGTAAGACGGCCAACCAGGGGGGGTAACATTCTCGATGTCTTTCTTTTAAGGCCGTATGAGTCACTTATTTGCTCGGAGTCTATGGCAGGTATTAGTGACCATGATGCTGTTTATTTAGAAATAGACTGGGTTGTTACGAATCCAATGAAGAAGAAGCAGAAAACTAAGGTATGGCAATATAGCAGAGGCGATAGAATTGGATTTCGACAATATTTAACGGAAAGTTTTCCAAAGTGGGCAAGTGAAGGGGGAAGCGTAGAAGAAATCTGGGTAGCGTTTAAGAAATTATTGTTGTTAGGACTACATGAGTACGTGCCCGTAAAGATTCTGAAGGACAATCCTGATCCTGAGTATTATAACAAAACTATTAGAGTGCTGAAAAGAAAAGTAAGAAAATCGCATAAAATGAAACATTTAGGATATTTATATTCTAGTAAATATGTTAAATTAACGAAAGACTTGAACAAAGAAAAAAGAAGGGCGAAAGAAAAATATCTTATAAATATTTTAGATAAAAGTAACGGTAGTGAATTCTATAAATATCTTAGAAGACGTAGGGAAAACATAGAGAAATCAGCTACGATAAAAAATGCCAACGGTGACATAATCGTAGGAGACGAAGAGAAAGCAAATGAGTTCAATGGGTGGTATGCTAGCGAGTTTAGGAAAACCGAAAATGTTGAGACTTTAGTGCAGAGGGTTACAAAGGATAGAGCGTCGGAAACGGAGTTAAATAAATACACTGGATTGACGCAAGAGCCAAAACACATTAAGATTCGGGATGCGGAAATTTAAAAAAAAGTGGAGAGGTTAAAAGATCGCAAATCTAGGGGACCAGATGATATTGCGGGAGAGGCATTAAAGTTGGGTTCTAGGGAAATAGTACCGTATCTGCGATTATTATTTACTGTCACTATAATAACGATAGTATACCGACGGACTGGAAGAAGGCGATAGTAATACCTATTTATAAGGGAGGGAACAAAACCAACGTTGAAAGTTACAGGCCTGTTAGTCTAACATCAGTAGTTTGCAAGCTGATGGAAAAAATAATAGCCGACTACTTGCGCAACTTTTGGGAAGTAAATAATTGGCTATGTAAAAATCAGCATGGGTTTAGAAAAGGCTACTCTTGTGATACTCACTTACTAGGACTAGTTCAGGATATTGCAGACACAAATGATAAAGGGGAAGAGGTGGATGGGATTGTAATAGATTTTGCAAAAGCATTTGATACTGTCTCTCATGACATTCTTCTAGCTAAATTATGTAAGTTAAGCATAGATAAGAGAGTGATCTCATGGGTTAAAAATTTCCTTATTGGTAGGGCTCAAAAGGTTAGAATAGGTACAAGTTGGTCAGATTTTGTGAATATCACATCAGGGGTGCCCCAAGGAAGCGTTTTAGGTCCGTTACTATTTCTATTTATGTTAACGACCTTCCGAATAACATTAATTCAAGCATTCGTCTATTTGCGGATGATTGTATTATATATAGGCAAATAAAAAGTGAGGAAGACCGGGAAATTTTGCAAGAGGATATCGAAAAGATAGAAGCTTGGATTAGGATAAACAAAATGAGCGTAAATATTAACAAAAGCAAACACGTTACGTTCTCGAACAAAAGACTAATAAGTGAGCGCAGATACAACCTACACGGCGAAATGGTACCAAAATATGATTGCTGCAAGTATTTAGGCGTCCACGTAGCAAAAGATCTAGGATGGGATAGGCATATTGACAGTATTATAGGAAAAGCATATAAAACCTACATTATGTTATGCGTAATCTTAAAGGAAGTAGTAGGGCTGCGAAGGAAAAGGCGTACAAAACTATAGTCAGACCAATATTAGAATACGCGACGAATGTATGGGATCCGCATGGGATAGGTCGAAAAAGGAAAATAGAGAAAGTCCAGAGGAAAGCTGCGAGATATGTGCTAGGTAGGTTTAAAAAGGAAGACAGCGTCACAGAAATGTTGAAAATTCTGGATTGGGAATCATTAGAAAATAGGAGACAAATTAACAGATTAGGGGGACTGTACCAGGCATACAGCAATAATGAAGCATGGGAAGACTTAAGAAGTAGAATGCAGGTGCCGAATTTTTTAGGGAAAAATAGCCATGAATTTAAAATTAAACTTAGGCCGCAAAAGACAAATACAGCAAAGTATTCGTTTCTAAACAGGGGAATCAGCGAGTGGAACAAGTTACCTGAAGTGCTCTTCAAGCCCTTACCTAAGGACGCGAAACATTTTAAACGTAGAGTTAGTTCATATATGCATGGTAAAAATAAGACGAACTGTGAGGAGGGATATTAGTAACATCAATATCTATGTAACTGTGCCTAAGTGCAGGAAAAGTAGGGGATTGCTTTGAAGGGTGAAGTACGGTGGGGACTTCGTGGGCCCCGTGACCGCTACGGTAGCCGAGAAGGCCTTTCATGAACCCACGAAAATCCGCACTCTAGGCACTGATTGTAATTAGTTTGAAATTGTATATTTTTTAATATATTTTAATTTTTCTAATATAATTTATGAGCACATTATTTGTAAAATTGGAATTTTAGAATTATATATTATGTTTTTCTTGCCACCTGGCCGCCTAGCCAAATTGCAATGTTTTTTAAATAAATAAATAAATACATTCATGCCTAAAGCGGGATTCGAACCCGCGACCCTATAGTCAGACACACAAACCTCTCATCTACCCGGGAGGGCAAAAATGCAACATAAAATAACTTCCGTACTCCGGGTGGCCTGGGACCTGCTCCCTCGTGTCAGTTTGTCACAACAATGTAATACATTCTTACATATGTTCCAATTCAGCCAGCATTGTAGACAATTTAAGCATTCGTAATATTCCTTGAAAAAGGAGCTACATATCAGCAGTGGCGGATTTACGCCTCCTGAGGCCCCTGGCGCTAAAGATTTGGGGGCCCCTGGCGCTAAGTAGTCGGGGGCCCTACAATCTAAATATATAGTGAAACCGCTCCTAACGGCTACCCTCTTTTGTGACACCTCTTAACGATCATTTTTCTATGGAATCATAGAGAGGTTCCACTGATTTTTAAATTGAGACATTTAACATTTCTGAGATTATATACACGGACATTTTTTCGGGGCCCCTTACTTCAAGGGGCCCTTGTTGCACGCTAAGTACGACCCCCCTCAAATCCGTCTCTGAGTGTGAGGGAGAAATTCAAGATTTAGGGTAAATGTGCGGTAGCGAAATCTTGCCTTTTTCCCCATTTTCACTGATCCTCATAGAACCCCAAACTTTCACGTAGGGTTCCGCGTAACCCAATTTGAGAAACACTGCCATACGTCACGGGGCCCCATACTTCGCGGGGCCCCTGGCGCACGCCATGTGCGACCCCCCCTTAAATCCGCCACTGCATATCAGTTCTGCTCTGAGATCTGTCCAAGTACCTAGTGTGGAAAGTGCATTTTTGATCAGTGCAGCGTTTACCATAAGACAAACTAGGCAAGTGCTGGGGCCCTAAAATTCGATTTTTTAAATAATTTATTTAAAAAAATAATAATCATATTTAATAATTATAAAATGCAACTGACTTTCTATTTGGAAGTGAAATAATTAAACCAGGAATTGGCTTCGACTGTGAAACGGGGTGGCCTCGGACCCAGGAGCAGGACCGGCGTGATGGGCTATGCAAAGTATGCTACGCATAGGGACTCCCACCGAAGGGGGCCCCAAATTGCTCATGCCGTATCATCCATCGTCCTCGGCAACTGGTAGAACATATTTACATTAATCGGATACAGATAAGTAGGCTACGGTTAAGAATCGGATTCTAATACAAAATCAGTATCCATGCTATCCACTAGTTTCAAGCTACCCGGACAACCGATAATAAAAAGCGGCACGTGGGCTGTCTTCTTCCCGTGTTTTCCCGTTTCGACACACTTTCGGAGGCTTTTCTTTCCTCTCTCCCTTCGCCTTCTTCCCAGCCGAAAATCACATTTTACAAATTATTTTGGAATTGTATGCAAAACTTGCAAAACCTCTTGCTTTAAGTTATCGTTCCCTCGCTTTGAAAACAGCTAAAACAGACGATATTACTAGAAATAGTAATATTGCTCAATTTTCAATACTGCATATGCTTGTGGGGGAATATCGCATAATAGTACAGTTTATATCTAAATCGTGGGGCGGGAAGGTAGTAATACTGCGCATGAGCAAAATTCTACACTGGATGGACATCTCCATAGCAACACAAAACTCGCATAAGTATCGGGTGTTTGTTTTTTTTAGCCATTTTATTGTTTACGTCGTGAGTTACTCCCGCGGCATTTCCGTTGCATCCCTCCTCCCCATGGGGAAAATAGTATTCCTCCTCTTCCCTGTCCTCTTGTCTCCTTATGGTCACCCTCTCTTTCCTTCTCTCCTCCCATCAATCTGCTCCCTCCCCCTCTTACCCCCACCTCCTACCCCCTTTTTCCTCCCTTCCTCTTTCCCCGCATCCCCCTTTTGCGCAGACCCAGACGAGAGGGAAGCCGCGGAGGTGTACCGGTGCCGCAACCGCCTCTCCTCCTCCGCTCGTTCCAGCCCCTCGCCCTTACCGTGTCCCCTACCAACCCTCCTCCTCCCTCCTCATCTTGTTTTTGTTTCCTCCCCTCCCACTCCTTCCTCTACCAACCCCTCTCCCTCCGGCCGCTGCCGCCGTCTCAACCGGTTGCACGCCCATCGCCCTCCAGCTTCTCCCTCCTCCTCTACTCCACACCCTCTCCCTCCCTTTTCAGAAGGCTATCCGCGAAGACACTCCTTCCTCTTCCTCCACCTTAGGCCGCCTCCGTTTATTTTTCCACGGCCTCTTGGCTGCAGGCACACGCTTACTCACGTACGTTTCTCCAAGGTCTCTCTTATCCCCTCCTTTTCTGGTCCATTATGGGTCCGAGATCCGGATTCGATGGTTCGGCACTCCAAAAGTGGAAAAAAACAAAAGGTTACGCGGAATCGGTTCGGAGATCTCGCAAATGTTTGATTTCCCATCGCGATTGCAATTTATGCCTAAGAGCCCGGTATGGATAGGATTTACCTTAATCCAGCATCTATAGTAGGTCCGTTTGCTCCAGTCCTTAAATAATCGAGCCGCGTTGTTTTTGTTTTGTGTTTCTCGCCGGTATCGAGGACGTTGGCCGGGTTATGCACCGAACGATCCAGTTTTGCCAATTCAGGAGTCCGCGGTAATAATAATTGTTTGTACGAAATTGTGAAAGCGTTTCTGTAGCTATTACTGTGGATCAGGGCCTAACTCAGGCGGGGTCAGCTAGGCCATTTGGCCTGGGCCTCAAAGCCAAAGGGGCCTCATATTTTAATGTGAGAAAAAAATATATATGATTAGCCTGTTGAAGCAATTCAAAAACTATCAAAGGTCTACAATGGGTCAAGATCGACTCAATGGACTTGCAATGCTAAATATAAACTGATCTTGCAAGAAAACTTGACTTTACAAGCATTATTGATGCATTATCAAATGCAAAAGCAAGAAGAGCTTTGGCTAAACAAAAATAATCCTAATAAGATTCTGGTGTGCAATAATTCTCTTCAAGAGTTTTCTATAAACATAGTGGTGTTCCACATACTGCATCATTTTTCTATTTTTGCAGATGATGGTGAAACAAATGCGATTTCATGGTTAAGTCAACGACAAAGTATAACTTAAATAGAGCCCATTTCACTTCTAATGTCAATTTGTAATATCATTTGTTATGTTAATTTGTTTAATAAAAACCCATTAAAATATTTTATAGTTAATATTTTTTGAGGGGAGCCTCACATTTTGATTTTGGCCCAGGCCTCAGAATTCCTGAGTTATGCCCTGCTGTGGATTAATTGGATAAGCTAACATAAGAACTGTAAAACATGTAAGATAAAGGTTCTAAGTGAGGGTTTCTATTACTTAAGTGATATTTTCATTTAATGCTATATTCTATCAAAATTTTGCGAGATAGGCGTATCGGGTTTAAAGAAAGCTATGCAACCATCTTTGCAAATGTGCATCTCAAAAAATATTACTCGACGCGTTTTCCCCATACACACAGTCCTAAAAATACATTCCACCCAAATCCACCTAACAAAGCCTATATAAAAACGAACATTATTTTTTTTGTTTACTTTAGTCATCGTGCAATAAGACCGACTTTCAGGCAACAACAAATGTAAAAAAATATATACGGATTGGACTCTGTTTTTAAATGTACATATAATGCGGATTACAGTAAAAACTGAGCTGTTGAATATAATCTGGCTTATATTTTATATCAGACAATGAACAAAGGGTTGTAGATATGGTGCGATTGCTTTACGTAGGGCAATCATTTTTTAAAAACGGCGACGGTTGTGCCAAAAGAATCTTTCGCATCAAGCGAACCGGATATCACAGGCATATTAACTCGGCAGCACCTGAAACCTTTGAAAAAACTTTTTCTTTCAAGCATTTATGGACGCACTCATCACAGTCGGCATTAAACTCCGCGTGGTTTTGCGTATGGGAAACGTAAAAAAAAACAAGTTTCGCGCTAACACCACCTTTCGCTTCATTATGCATTGCGCGTAATTTCGTTTATTTTACGGTCCATGAATATATTTTCCTATTATTTTATTACCTCGGAAAAAGCAAAAACGAGCGCGCTTTAATGTGCCCGCGTAATCTCCAACAACTTCTTCGCATCCCCCCCTTCGGCTGTTTTGCTTTTTCCCTCGCGTGGGATGCTCGTCAGCCAACAATCCCCTTGGGCCGCGTGGCGTAATAAACGTCCGAGTCGCGTACCTTGCTTAATAATTGTGATGAGTCCTTAAAGCCTCTTGCGTGCGCGGAACATCAAAAAACGTCCGTTTCGAGGTAGATTAATGGGGCACGCGAATGGGGAAGAAAGAACTCGAGGGTAAATGATTAACCTCGTGCGACATTTGTTTTCCGAATCTCTTGCCCATTAGGAAGAATTAAAAGCTCCGTTCAGAATGTGAGCGTGAAACGTTACCAAAGGAAAGTAAATCGGTTAGAAAAAATGGATCCAACCTCTCGTGACAAGGCCTTTAGAGAGGGTGCGCCGATGAAAAAGCATCGAACGAGCGTATAGTCGAATCGCCTCGCTATCGTTTGCTATTTAAGGACGCGCAGATGTTTTATGCGGCGATTTCTCCGCATCCCTAGCATCTGTACCATCATGTGCGGAAAAACGAAGAATTCTCAGGCCGGGATACTCGCTTCCCGTCAATGTGTGCATCTCATTACCGCGAGAGAATGGGATCCAAAAACAATTGAAGTTACGCAACAGAATTGATAAATAATAGGCGATGCGGTGCGCGACTTAATTACACGCGGTTACGGCGCCCTGATTCCAAGAGTACTGTCCCAATACGCTCAAAATATGGTAGCTTTTTTATATTTTTCTCCGTCACGCCCCGAGTGACCAAGATGGCCGCGGTTCTTCTTTTTTGTTTCCGTAATTAAGAGCCCGCCGTAATGGCCCGCGTGTCGCCATCGGCTGAACATCTCCCAGCAAAAAAAGTAACGGGTTTCGTTTATATTTCCTTCCCTCCCGCGCACTCCAGTTATTATTTTCGGGAAAATTAGCCTTCAAAAAAATCACGATTATTAGCTTTCCATTTCGACATCCGTCGAATTCCAAAAAAATGAAGTCTCTCACGCGGTCTACGAATGCTTCCAAATTAGCGGGAGTTTTCCCACCGCCATTAAAGTAACATCGCTCTTCCTCCGGGGCTAATTTAAAGCGCTTTTTTCGGGAGGGCGTTTCGCCACATCGCCACCTCCTTGCCCGCCATCTTTTCTCCCCGGGACTCAAAAAACCGGGCTTCGCGACCCGACTTCTCCCCACCACTCCCTGCGACGGTGACGACGACGACAAAACGCTAAGCCAGCCGCCCCACCCATGCATGCACCCACCCCTCCTCCCCTCTCTATCTCTTTCTATCCGCCCCAATTCCTTCCGTTCTCCCATTCCTCTCTCCTCCTCCCTCCCCACATATCGCTCTCTCGCCCTTCCACCCCCGTTACGCCCACTGGACACCCTGCAACCCCACTTCCACGCCTCGCCCACCATCACCCCGCTCTACCTCACTCTCTCTCTCTTTCTCTCTCCTCGCCCGCTTTCAACATCGGAGAGAAAAAGTTTACTTTTACATACGGGATCAAACAGACACGATCTCTTTTTTTGGGCAGTTTTCTTTATCCTCCGTTTTCAACCCCTTAGTATTGACCTCGAAATTTCACCGAGTCAGTTTACGTTCTAAGGGAGAAAGTACCGGAACGATAACGTCGAGCGTAATAAAATGGGGAATCTAGTTTGAACGACTGCGAGAATATTGCGCTTCGAAAATAAGATTCAATAAAAGACATCATTAGAACTTCAACTGAGTGAATGTGAAGGATAATCAAAACCAAATAACTTTTATTTAACCAATTTTTTTTAGTTGAATACGAGTTATGTGGTTATCTTAATTCTTTATGATTGAATACAAAAGATTTAAGACCAACATATTACAGTTTATGAGTAAAATTGAAGTGGAGATAGATTAAAGACGATGAAAAATTAATAAAGTTGGAAATTAAGAACAAGACATGGCGGAGAGGCAAAAATAATTGCCAAAGAAAAAGGCTAAGCGGCAAGTAAAATATTCATCTCGAGAAGGAATGGATTAAGCGGGTTTTTTTTTGTTTTTTTTTGTCGAAATGAAAACGTCTCTTGGAAACAAAACAGGTTTATTTCGGCGCCGACTACCGTTACGAATTTTGTAGTTTTGGAATACTATTAAAAATCAATTTTACTGCTTGGTAAAGTTAAAATCATATGCCGAAAATGATGCAGCTGTCGGAGCCTTTTCAAATTCATGGCCGATCGAGAGTTTACAAGTTGGCGTAAATCACGAAACCAATTTAAGACCGTGGTCGGATCGATAAAATATTCCAAAGATAACTCTTCCCTTTTGAGCTCCGAGCGCCAGATTTATACCGATTTCTCACGAACCCAGCAGCAAAATCCCTCATCCCCCGACCAACACCCTTCAATCTCGCTAATGTTCAATTAGCTGCTCCAATGACTCATCCGCCCCACCCACCCCTTCTCGCCACTTAATTCCTTTCACCAATCTAATCAAATGGCCATTTCCCCGGCGTCACTTGCCATCTGCCCTTGCGAGTCACCTCTCGAGCCACCCGCTCGCCGACCAATCGCAACCTCTCTCCTTTTTCCTTCTCCCTCTCACCTCTCAATCTCCCTTTCCGACATTGAGTCCCTTTCACCTCAACATTTGCATGCTCCCGAGTACGGAGAAAACACGAATTTCTCTGTGTTATTATCATTCGTACGTTTGGCTCAAGTTATTCGAACTTAACGCCACGGCTGGTATTTAATTCTCGACTTATTCTCAGGAATCCGTGAATTTCTTCACGCCTCTTTCTGAGCCACACCCTGTATGCTAGCAATTACCATTTCAGCCGCATATATGATAGATATCTCGTGAATTAATTGTAATCCAAAATACCTTATATTCCCATTTTGTTTTTAAACCACTCAAGTCATAAAATACGCTTACTCTCGCCACTTTCTATGTCACATTGTATTCGAAGAAGCAAGCGAGAGGATTTTCAAAACCTAAATTAAATCCTGAGGTTAATTAATTTACCTCTGCCTGAACGGAATTACACCATTTCCAGTTTGGAATCTTTACGAACACTAGACCTTTTATCCGATGAGATTTAATATAATTCTGGTTATAACAGCTAAATCAAGAGGATAAAAACCATGCTCGAAAGACCGCCGTTGATCAGCCCCAAACTTTCTATATAGAATTTTTGAGCACCTAATTTTTATACTTTAATTTTGAATAAAATAATATTTAGCAACGCATAACGATACGGACCTTATGAACCACTCAAATTTTCAAAATTGTCCTAACTAGAGATGAAAATGCATGTATGCGGGGTTACGCTTTGCCCCTAGCTCCTGATAACCTATGTAAATACGCACGTACATGATTACGTTCTTTCGGAACGTACTTTTAGTCCTGAGAATATTTGAGGGTGTCCCTGTTTCATAAAAACCCAATTTCCATTCCAGATCCTAACGTTTTTCCCAAAATAAAAATTACACCTCGATACTCGCCCATAGAAAAACCGAATCGAATTTTTTTCTCTAGCACGCCGACGTTGTATGCGAAACCTTACGACCGTCGACGCACGCCTCATCCCTCGCATCCTCTCTTCACCTGCGTCCACGAAACCTACCCATCCCGCCCACTTTCCTTCCGCCTCGCTTCCCCCCTTCCTCTACTTCCCCGTATCCCATACGGATCTCGACAACAAACGCCGGGAAATCGTCCGTGCTCGACCGAGTCCCTCTCTCTCTCCCTCTTCACCTCTTTTTCCTCACTCCCCATCCCCTAGGACCCGACACCACCATCGGCCAAAGCCAAAAACTCCGCAATCCGCTTCCTCTTCGCTCTCGAAACACTTTGGGCGCCAAAGGAGGCAGGGAGGGATCCGAAGCTCCAAGATCGTACCAAGAGGACGACTTTCCCTCGCCCGTGTTGTCTTCCTCTCCATCGCGAGGCCTCCCCCTTTCCTCCCCGTCTCCCTCCGGGAGACTCCCACACCTCTCGACTCAACACTCTCCCATCGTGTCCCTCCCCCTCCCCCCCCTTACACACCTTTCGAATGAGAAAAAAAAGAGCTTCATCCTTCCTTTTCCTCCTCCTCTCCGGGCCTCATCCTCCTTTGTGACGCAACCAAAGGTTTCTCCCGGAGGGGCGCATCCAATCACCATTTCACGATTGCCCTCAAACCGGGAATCGCCATTTCCGTGACTCAATTGCACATCGGAGGAAACCATTTAGTTTACGGTTTCGTGGACGTTTTCCCTAAGCGAGCGAGCGAGCGATTCGGCTTGTTTCTTTGGACTCGGCTTTGTTTAACGGGCGGATTGCCTGGACCGGCGACACTAACTTGGGATCTTAATCTACTAATTTGAATGCGTGCATATATAATCAAGGAAGAGACGTGCTTAAACAACGATTTGTCATTAGGAGAGAAAATGAATCGAGATAGACCGGGGGAGACATCCGTGGATTTCCTCTGGTCGAAAAGGAATATGGAAAACGTCGATATCCGCTCTTCTCAAGACGGAGAATCAAATTGTCGCATGTTCAAGATTATGGCGCTTTTTATTTCAGAATTTAATTGTTTTTTTTTTCAAACTCTTGATTCACTGTCATTGTTATGACATTCTTATATTATTAATACGAAGGCTTCCGCGGTGTTTTCGTACTCCTTCTGAAGATGCCACCTGGAATGGAGGCGAAACAGTCCTCACTAGAAGAAAAAACACGCGGTAGAATCCCGAAAGCCTTGGAAGGATTCTTATATTATATTATGACTAAAATCAAACTGACATAATATACCTCTCCAATTGCCATAAAAAGGCTGAAAACCCCAAATTTTCCTCTCGCCCACAAAGCAGCAGTCATCGGTGGTCATTCACCGTTAGTATACTTCAATAAAGAACCTTATTAGAATCAACTATCACTGAATCGCCACCAATGACGGCCGCTTTGTAGCCGAAATCCAAATCATATTGTGTCAAAATTGATTTTAATGCTGTCGAAATCCAGGACTCTTTACATCTTAATATACATACATTTCATCATTTTCCCATCTATCTGGCGGCACAATCATTAACCACATCCACAGCAAGCCCGCAGTGTGATTTTAAACACGCCCAGATTTTTATAATAGAACAAGGTACACGCGTTCGTATATATATATGCAACCTTACGTGTTGTTTTGATTATTAAGTTCTAAAAATGGAACGGAAGAGACGGTAACGATGCTCCGAGATAATGGAAATGGTATCTGTTTGTTTGTCAAAAATTTCTCTCCTTTGCGCGCCGCATCCCACCTCCCTCCGATGATCCCGTTCTCCCCTCTACCCTTCTAGCCTTCCTCTCTTCCCTCCCCCCCTTTCTCTATCACTCTCCTCCCTTTCTCTACTCTTCTTCCCCTGCCACCTACCCTCCCATCCACCGCTCTCTCTCTCTCTCTCCCTTCCCCTCCCCTCTCCTTCCGCTCCGATCCCCGCTCCAGCTCTTTGCCCCGATACCGTTTTACACCGCTCTTTGGTCTTTTACAATAAAGAACGTAGGAATAACTCGGACTGGCAAAAATATAAGTGCAGTCAAACCTTGATTTAGCGCAACCGTTTGTCCATCACTTCATTGGCGCTAAAGCGGGGGTGGAGGTTAATCGAGATACATGCTTGCTCTATGCAATCATAAGGTGGAAGTTCTGTCCACTACGATTAAAGGGCGGTATGCGGGGATGGCGCTATATAGGGGGGCGCAAAATCGGGGTTTGACACACACACACCCACACATATCGACTTTTGAGCAGTCGTTTCGCCGGATTCGTTCTTTCTTTTATTCTTTCGAAGTCAGGAAGACTCGTACCAGTCGCCACGAATTTCGGCCATTTATTTGTTTTTCGCCCAGTGGCGAATGTTTCCGAGAGAACCATCCAGCGTTGACGTGGATTTCTTTTGTAATACTATTTGAACACGGGCATTTTTTAAAACTTAGCGTCGTTCAGACAAATATCACCTACTCTACCGCCTACTAAAATGCTTAAATCTGGATCGATTAACGACAGCATCCATCAATGCAAACACTTCGATCGACTCTTCCGCGTTAAAAAAAATCCGCGAAACTGTAAGCATATTTCCATCTACCGTAAGGGTTCAACAAGTTCGAAGTCAATATTCTCTTCGAGACGGACACATTGGGAAACAATAAGTGAGAGGCGAAAGAAAAAAAACATCGAACCGTTTTCTCGCGGACGGCCATTCTTCTAAACCTCCCGACCAGGGGTAAATTAGCGAATACGAGACGACGAACGCCCGAGAGTTTGGACGCCTTTGTCGCTAGCTCACGTCCACTCATCGGGCGTCCGGGATGAAAGATCTTTTTAACGGAGAAAACTGTCTCTAGGCCATAAAAACAAACACAAACGGTGGATGCCTCGCGCCGCTAGTTAGGGGCGTAGTGGGGGAGGCTCTAGTACCGTCTCTCGCTCCGCTGCTCTTCCCACCGTATAAGAAATCTGTGACAGACATGAGACCCCGGCGGGGATCAATCACTGCTGGCCGCGCGCGACACGCGATTCTCGTGCTCGTCAGGGCGTGGCCGCCACGTCCACCAATCGCCATCCCCTCTCGGTATATAGAACATCACTACCATCCTTTCCTCCCTAGAGAGAGAGAGAGGTTGCAGGGAAAGAACGAGTTTATTCTGTACCGTACAGCGAAGTAGTCCTATAGTAGTCATCCCTGATATTTATCCTGTTTTTAATTAGCTAACTAGTTCTGCTAACTGTGAGATGCCGCGGAATTAATCCGGCAAGAAACATAAACTCGCGATTTTTCCGTTATTTGTATTTTTTCCAATAAGTTCCACAAATTGCCTTGCTTAGATGATGCGTACTAATGGGCATCCATTCGAGTTTTTTTTGTTTTACCGCGAAGTGAAGGAAAAATCCAATCGGGCTATTTTCTGTTTTTCTTGGTATATTCGCACTGAATCGATCACATCGTCAAGAAAAGTTATTTTAGCGTGCGCCCGAGTCCACTACTTGCGACAATCGCTCCTTTATTAGCCCGCAGTAATTTTTCTCCTCGCGTAATTGCCCGTGACAATTTTTAATATTAGATTTTAATATAAAAAAAATAGATTCCATTAAGAAAAGCACGATCATCAATTCCTGTGTTCATCATGCAAAGATTTCCAAAATATTTTTGGCGGCTGCTGAAGACGTGGCTCTATAAAGGTATACGTTTCAAAAATGTTAAGCGTTTTAGTGAGGAAAATATAAACGCTTTCGAGTTCCTTATAGCGAGTCAACCGATAGTTCCTCATTTCGCTTTCAATACAGAAGAAAACACTTTTGTTTTTACAAAGAGATCTTCGTGCGGAAAAATTTGAGCCGACTGATTTCTCTTTCTTGGTGGCGAAATTTATCGTTGCGCTTTTAAGTTATTACCGAGGACGACGCGAAAAGAACGCTCCCGTTGAAAGGAAAATCATTTTTTAAACGGACAAAAGAAAATAAAAGCGACACAAGTTTCGCTTTCTTTTCTCTACCAAAAACAAACGCGAGTTTTTTTCGAAAAAGTACCTTTTTAACTCCGAGAATCCTTCTTGCTCAAAGCATCATAACTGACGCTACCAGATCACGAGCGGAACGCGTTTGCATAATTACGGAAGTAAAATGCCGTCGCAGCCACGCGTTTCTTCAATCAGAAGCGCCTTCTCTCATTGCGTTCAATTTCAACCCCAACTCTTCCCGTGGAGATAGTGAATTAAAGGAATTCGGCCATAAATTGTTAATTAATCTTCTTCTTTTCATCACCAGTCACAATTAGCCGCGGTATAAATGTTTTAAATTTAAAATGAAATACATTTTCCACCGGCGACGCAGGGAGGATTTTTGATTGGAGGCCAGAGAATTCGAATAGACATTTATTATTTTAAGTTAAATAGGTATTATCATCTCTGATGAATAAAAATAATGGCTTCTATCATAATAAGAAATAGATATACAGTGCATGCCGCTATTTATTATTATCAGTGGTTACTGTCATCAGCCGGTTATTGTTAACAAACCCAGAATTTCAAAACCAAATCTAGTTTAGGGAAGTCTGCCGTTTATTGTCATCATCCTCATTATGTTATCAATTAAATTGAATCCGAAGTGATCGCATAAAGCGGCATCTATTGTATGAACTTTAAATTCAGTGACTCCTCGTTTGAAAAATTGCTGTATTGACGACAGGGAAGAGTCATGCCCGGCCGCTCTAAGTTCTTTGTTGCGACACTGTAACTCGCTGTCGCACAATCCGCTTATTACCGCTCTTCCTTCCATCTGAACAAACATCCCTACCGAGCAAAACCTTAACCCAAGAAAGTTTTTCTGATAATCGCTCCTTTCTTACTCGAACTATCATAAATATATCTCCCGCCTAGTGTAGCTAATAAATCATACGAGGTGCGGGTAATATCCTTATCATTATATATCGAGGACTCTTACAGAGGAGGAGGATATAACATATAGGAGGATACTAATGTCCAGCCCAAACTACAAGAGCTAGAGATCTGAAAGTTTTAGTTTTTGTAGATATGACGGAGAAACCTTCAGATAAAATGAGACTTTTTACCTAAGTGACATGAGTTCGACTTCAGAAATTCCGAAAGTTGCGTTTTTTCCCATAAGAAAAGCATTGCGCCATTTTTGTAAATTAATTATAAGCACTTTCCGGTAAGCTAGAAAAATGAAATTTTCAGTGTTGCTAGATGGCTGCAATATCTATTTGGAATTATTGTCACTTTTGCTTGCAGTGTCTTGGGTTCGACTCCAGAGACCCCGGAATATCTCCCATAAGTTAGCATGGGAAAACGCAATCCAGTGTGTAGACCAATCTAATAAGTTTAGGAAGCTGAAATTTTGCAAGATTAAAGAACTTTTCTCATAACCAACTATAAAAATCGAAAATTTAAAAATTATTAATTTTTAGGGGTTGTTTTAACCCCATTTGAACAATAAAGTTTAATAATTTTTTAGGTACTACGGGATGAGCTAGGAAGCTGCAATTTTCAAATTATTTACAGAACAGTGCATTTGCACAAATAAAAATTTCAATTTCTCCATATATATATTGCGGCAACCGTTAAAAATGTTTAAATTTTAAACAATTAGAAAAATATTACTTTACTTCTAGAAGTGCTACAACTTCAAAATTTGGCTGAAATGTGTAGCATTAGTACCCCATAATGGAGAAATTGTAAAATGTTTAAAATTGCAATATTTGGGGATTGTTTTAAACTATTATTTTTACATGTGGGAAAAACGAAAATCGCTGCGGAGGTGAAATCTTTAGAATTAATAGAATATTTGTAATGATGAAATATCTGTCTGAAAAATTAATGTTTTTTCAAGGTGAGATGAATTGCTTGCAGTATGCAAGCACCTTCTACTAGTATCCTTATATCGAACTGACGCATATAATGTGAAACATTAATCTATTTTCACATTCTCGAGAAAGCAGTCGAGATAGGCGAAGTTGTTTTACCGTAGATCCCCAGACAAGTAGAAATCGATTAAACCTATTTATTAATTTGCCATTCGCACAATCGACTGTTTTCCGGTCAGTGCCGAGACCAGGGTATGGCGAAGGTGGCATTTTCCATAGGCGTTGCTTGCAAAAGTTCCCGCAAAAAATCCAAGTTTATGTTACCATAAATAAGTACTGATTTAATACGCAAATGTCAAAGTTATTGTTGATAGAAACGCTATTATGCTTTATTAAAACACAGTAAAATAATATTCTATACAACCAAGGTTTTCTAAAGTGTTGCCATAGGCGCCATATCTCCCTGCTCCCGGCCGTTAAAGTCTCTCATTTCTTAACAAGGAAACTACTGTATTCATCTTCATAAATCTCTGTTAACGATGAAAAATTCTGTCAATAAAGTTCAAGAACTAATAAAAATATCGCTTTTGTCAAAAATGTTTTCATTGCATTACATGAATTTCTTTTGGCTAAATCATGGTTCTATATTCATCATAAAGAAGTTAATTTACATTTTTTCGCTCTTATTTCCTTATTCTCTTTTAAAATCATTAATAGGTCTCGACCTTTTTGATCAATTTTTAATATAGCCGATGAAGCCATTACCAACGACGATTGCTATAAAATTGTTGTTAATGTGTTAAGGTGTATTTAATAAATAAATTTAAATGTTTACTTTTAATAAAGTGGTGGTATACACAAGAAGCCGTAAAAAAGTACGAAAAAAGTGTCATAAATAGATGATTATGAAAGACTTGGGCAGAAAATTTGCGATTGCACGTCGACTGAGAAGTTACTGCTTTCAGGGCATGAGAATATTTGCAAATCGGCAGATCGTTTTTGCGACAAAGGTGAGAGAGAAACAAAGGCAATAAATAAATAATATAACCTGCCAACCTTTAAGATTAAAAATAAAATTTGAATTCGTAAAACTCCCTGGCGTCAGTTGCGCGGTTTGAGGGATGGTCATCCTAACTGCAGTAATATGGAAAGGTTAAAACTGTGTGCATTGTCCGGACACAATAAGACGGAGTGAAATATTTTTCGGAACATAACACGTCGGTGAAGTGACAGATGTTGCAAAAGAACAGAATGACATGTCGAGATATAAGCATCATCAGACGCACCTCCGGAAGAAGCAGCCTACGCAATCATGGACACGAGAAGTGGCAAATCGCCAGGAGGTGACGGAGTTACATTCGACGTCCTAAAAGAATCCTGAGAAGCAAAGGATATCCTTGAAAATCTTCTTATGAGGTGTATTAATATTAGAAGCATAACCATAGCGCGATATAAGATCAATGTTATCCTCTTTCGCAAGAACGGAGCCGAGGAAGACCTTAGGGACTTAAGGAATGTTTTCAACCATTTAAGAGGATTTTCAGATTGATCTGAAAAATTCTATACAAAAAGCCTCAACTCGAGCCAGACCCACAAAGAGCCAAATATAACTCCAACCACCGTACATGGGGAGTTCGACAGGTGCTTTTCTCGCAATCTATTAAAAATCTGATATGGCCGCCACATGACTTTTTCCTTACCTGTTATATTTCTAAAAATTACAAATACGTTAAATGATAATAAATATTGTAGGAACTGCGAGAAAAATTCAGACTTTACAAAGAACATACATAAACTCATACCGTAGCCTTCTGATAGTGGATTTAGCCACGAAGCTGCAACAATAATGCATAAAAAGGAGAGTTGCTAAGACGTAACTAAGCGTTAAGTGTTTACAAAAGTCGCCTACAGGCAGTGTGGTGGTGGTAGATAGAAAATATAATTTTTAAAATATCTCTTAAACAATGCGTTATATGGGAAAATGTTTCGGACAAACGTAGAAAATTAAATTACCTACAACTTTTATTCCAGTAATTTTTTGCGTTGGTCACGTATTAAAGCAAATATTTAAAAAATCTGATGTGGCCACCACATGATTTTCTCCATATCTGTAATATTTCTAAAATTTCCAAATAGGTTACATAATAATAAATATTTTAAGAAATTGCGAGAAAATTTTAGACTACAAACAACAGAAATAAACTCAAACCATAGCCTTCTGATATTAGATATAGCCACAAAGCTCCAACAATCAAGAAAATAAAGAGGAGCGTTACTAAGACATAACTAAGCGTCAATTGTTAACAATAGTCGTCGGTAGGTGCCGTGGTGGTGGCAGCTAAAAATATGACATTTCTTAGAAAATTCATTATATGGGAAAATGTTTCAAACAAATATTGTAGAAAATGAAATTTTCTACAACCTTTTTTTGCAATATATTTTTACATTTAGCAAATATTAAAGCAAATATTTCGAAATAACGGATAAATGACAAGAGAAAACACCCACTTCCAGTTGACGGATTTTTACCAAAAACTAATCATTCCTTGCTCCTTTAATAAAAACGACAAATTTAAAATTTTGCGATGATATTAATAGTTTTTGAGTTACAGCACCCACAAAAGTCCTATCACATACACACTCCCACACGCAGAGATCACCGAGAAAATAGCCAAAACGTGTTCAGGAGACCTCAAAACGTGTATTTCCGTTGAAATCTCGAAATCGACTTTTTTCATGAAAATATTACTTTCCCCTATACCTATACTATACCATACTACGTATGGAGAAAGTAACAAGTAGGGATGTACACGTGTTTCCCGTGGTACGGAAGTGCTTTTCGTCAAATTCATCGTTGTATAATCGTATACTAATATATTTTTTTAAATCAGAAAATTATTTTTCCTTATATTGTGGCAACCCTGCTCTTTAGATCCTTTTTAAACATCTTTATTTCGTTTTGCCATTCTATACTCTTCCTACAAACGAAATTTCTTTGAAATCCGTTCAGCCAATACCTTCGAAATTAATAGTTACAAACAAATTCTAACTTTGATATTGTGGTAGCCCTGTTTAGTCGATCCGGTTTTAATATAATAATTTTGTTATTTATATATATATAAAGATTATATACATCATATTTGGTTAAAATCCATGCCGTCAGTTCTCTAGAATTACGTGTAAAAGATACCACAATATCAAAGTTAGAATTTGACTGTAACTATTAATTTCGAAGGTATTGGCAGAATGGATTTCAAAGAAATTTCTTTTGTAGGGAGAGTATAGAATGGCAAAACGAAATGAACATGTTCAAAACGGATCTAAAAAGCAGGATTGCCACAATACAAGGAAAAATAATTTTCTGATTTCAAAGCGAATATATTAGTATACGATTATACTACAGCAAATTTGACAAAAACCAATTCTGTACCACGGGAAACCCGTGTACATCCCTACTTGTTTATATATGTGTATATTATAAGTATTAAATTTGGTTAAAATTAATGCAGAAAGTTCAACACAAATACATGTTAAAAGAATTATTTTAATTCCTTTATTGTGGCAGCCCTGTTTTTTAAATATATACTATAAATCTTTATTTTGCTTTTTTATGTTGCACGCCTTCTTCGAACAAAAGTTCGTTGAAATCGGTTCACCCAATTCCTTCCAAATTCATAATTACCGAAAAGTTTAACTTTGCAATTGTGGCACCTCTGCTGAATGGATCCGGTCTAAATAGGCCATCTTGGTCGTTAATTTATGTGAGTATTCTATGTACCAAATTTTCTTGAAATCGGTTCAGCCAATTCTTCCCTGATATATGCGTACGGATGGACGGACATAACGAAGATAATAGTGCTTTTCAGCATTGACGAAAAGCACTAAAAATGGACTCGATTGTATCATTGAATGCAGGGGTTGGCAACCTTTTTTGCATGGTGAGCCACATTCATAATTGTGAATGATTCAGAGGGCCGCATTGAAAGTGACGATAGCTTCGACGGGCCGGATGAGCGTTTACATCAGATGTTACCTTTAGATTCTGTGGTCTCATATTTGTGAGAATCATCAGTCATCATCATCAATAGTCAAACTTCAATCATCAATCAATCAAACTATTAATAAAAGCCTAAATCTGTTGGTTTGTTGGTTGGAACGCTATATGGGATTTCCCATAAGAAGTATCTTAAATATACTTCTTTCACACTTGCAGAGATTTATATTCTTTTGCAAAATTAAATTAGAAGTAATTGACGCACAATTTTCGGATAAGAACCATTTTAAAGGAAATTAAATGAAAATTCTTATTCTTATCGTCAATTTTTGTTTCGAATCGAATTCGCTCACATTAAGCTAAAATATTCGAAAATTTGTCAAAATTTTGCATTTTTATTGAAACGTTCCCTTGGCGATCGACAGCATTGTTGTTCATAGCTATATGGGACTTCCCATAAGAGGGATCTTAAATATACACTACTCCCCCGTTATCCGCGAGTTGGTTTTATCTTCCATTACCCAGTATTCGCGAGCAAGGTATCGCATATCCGCGAATCTCTCCAACACGTTATTTTACGTAACCTCTTTAAGGACTGAGTTTTTTATAAACATTTTGTTTAGTAACGATTAATAAGTAACAATTGATCGTTTACGATTATTTATTGTACACATAAGAAATGATAAAATAAAAATTGTAAAAATAATTTTGACTTTTCCAATTAAAATCATTATTATTAAGTTTAGTTTCCCATTTTCTTTTGATTGGCTGTTCACTTTCACTATCGTTATTTCAGACATTAGAAGGGGTAGAATCGCTTTTAGTAGTAAGAAAATTGCTACACAATTCTTCTAAATCTTCGAAATCGTATTCACTTCGACTGTAAGAGCTTAATTTTTATAAATTCAAGAATTTCACAATCTTGCCATGTCCGACTTTTATTAAAATGTCCCGTGCTATTTACTACATATGCCGTGACTTGGCAATAAATATGTATTAGGAAACCTTTTTACTTCTGATAGCAATATCTGTCAGATAAGCGATAATCGGTATATACTTATAGTATCTGAGTCATATTCTTTTACAGTATATAATATAGTATTTAATATTTTAGTTTTCCTTTTAGAACTACGAACGAAGGTAACAGTTCGTAGTTCTCAAAGGAAAGGTAAAAATAACGCAGATACCTAAGGCTATTACTTCTTTTATCCCTTGTAAAATACGATGCTAATAGTAATTTACTCAATGTAATACGATTTCATTCATAAAAATGGACAAATTCAATTATTCTTCTTTAATTACTGTATGAGGATCCCCAACCTTACTTGAGGCAAACCGGAACGAGTGTAACTGATGAAATATTCTTCAAATTCATATAGGTGATATTATTTAGTACTATTACCAGTAAAAATAAGCCTAAATAGCGCATAAAATTTGTTGAAATTACTTCTTTTGTATGGTGACCCTATCCTAAGATATAAGTTAAACATAAGGCCCAGTATCCGCGAATTCGGTATCCGCGACGCTTTTGCAGAACGCATCCCTCGCGGATATCGGGGGAGTATTTTTATTCTTATCGTCGATTTTTGTTTTCGAATCGAATTCGCTCACATTAAGCTAAAATATTAGAAAATTTGTTAAAATTATGCATATTTATTGAAACGTTCCCTTGGCGATCAACAGTATTGTTGTTCATACAGAAAATCAACATATCTACTGAGTCCATAATATCTCATTGTTTCGGAATAAAACGTTAAAGATGTTGTTAACTTATTGTTAGTTAAAAAATTGTATACTATTATTGACTTACTATTAAATATCAAAAAAAGATATTAAAGTGAAAACCTGTTCATCTATCTTATCTAATGTTCGTATAAATGTCAGATTTAGCTCACTTCCTTCCAATATTGTTGAATATATTAAGTTCCAATTTTCCCGTTGAATTTCAACGGGCATTTACTCTAGTGTCTAAATAATTGACTAGCGTTAAAACTTTTTATTTCACAAAAAACTTTCCCGTTGAATTTCAACAGGCATCTCCCTAGTAATGCAATATAAACATTAAATCAATGCTCTTGAAGTATGGAAAATGCATTCCCATTGAAAGGCATTGGGATCATTGCTATGGCAGTTAAAATCTTTCATTGTTAAGAACAGAAAACTTTTCATAATTTTATGATTAAAATCAAATTTTTACGCAAATTCAGCATGGATTTGAATAGTCTTCGGGAAAAATAAACTTCATTTTTTCTTCCACAGTATGGTGCATGTCTTGACTTTGTATCATAATAGTAAATAATTTAAAAAAGCAATTTATATATCCCTGCACAGTTTTCAATGCATTTCTTATGGGTGTTTAAAATTGGATATTGGGGTAAAACACCCTTTAAAAATAACATTTTCTGAAATTTCGGATTTTTTCCTGAGGTTGTACCCAACGATTTATATTCATATTCATGCCAAATTTCAGCTCTGTAACACTTTTAGAAGTACCTTAAGTTTTATATGATATATCCTATATATGTAAGAAGCAGCTATGTATAATGACAAGTAGTTGGTGCTTGCATTCAGCAAGCATTTCAGTCCATATCGGAAGTAACACCGTAGGATTTTGAGGGGATGCAGTGCATCAGGAAGTCCATAACGTCACCAATATTTCCTGTTTTTGGATTTTGACGTCGTTATAGGTTTACGCCGTATTTTTAAATCAATTGCACTATAATAAAATCCACTGATTCTCTTTAGAAGCACTAAATTAAAGCTATTTTTATATACAGTTCATCAACCCCCATAATTGAAAGGAGTAACGTTCTTTTATTTAATAACATGCATCGCGTTTTAAAATTATGATGTCATCATATGTATACGTCTTTGGTTGAAATCGATGGGATAATAAGAATTTCCCTATTAAAAAGCATTAAAGCGATGCTATTATAATACGGATTGCCAATTCCCACTGAAAAGCATTGTCCTGGTTGCTATGGTTATTGTTGAGCATCTGCTTTTTTTCGATTAAAAACATATTTCTTTGTCAATTCGGCATCGATGTGAATTTAGTCTTCAAATATAAGAAACCTCATTCTACTTTTCATTTTAGCTTAAACGTATTATGGTGAAAATGAGTATTAAAATATCTCTGTGTGAACAATTTTAGCTTCGCCGATGGCAACAATTTTTTAACAACATATGGGATAAAGAGCGACTATGAGGAAAACTGCAACAATTCCAACAAAGCGCGAATTGTAAAATAAAGAAATTAAGAATGAAGAGCGTAATACTTCATCAATATTGATGGCGAATACATACGAGAGAGAAAATGCATCTACTGGACTGTTCTTCTTAAACTTCCGTACACTATGCTATTAGCTTGCTAATGTAATAAGTAGTAGATAGTATCTATTCTCTGTCTAATAATATCAAAGTAGAAAATTTAATACTAGTAAAGCAACAGAAATATCACAGGAGTGAGAATCCAAGAAATTCACCAATGCGGAGAGTGTTATTTTTGATGGACCTACGAACTATACAACTTCCCGAGTATTTGTTATGGAGGATATAGGTGCATCTAGCTTCGAACTCGTGACCTCTTTATGCAAATTTTTAAACCTACCATGTTTCCTATTGGCCTTAGGTTTCGAATGCGTTATAAAACTTTTAAATCGGTCAATTATTCTAGAAGGAGTTCACTACGAAACAAACACGCCTATGGTTTGATACAGAAAGATGTTATATGAGAAAGTATCGACTATCAATTGACATGATCATTATCAAAGAAGTGAAAATAAAAGAGAATATGGCCCAAAATGGATTGAAACAAGCGATCAACCTCTTTGCCTAACAACAAAAACCTTTCAGATGGATCCCACCAATTTCCTCATATGAGGCCAAATATAAGGCCTGCTCCAAACCTTCACATGACCCTGAGAATCCATTATTTACACTCACAAACAAAGTAAAAGAAAGCAGCATCGCCAAAACCGACCGTCGAAGAGATAAGACTAGGCACGCAAGAATATTTAAACTTTTATGCGAAGAGACTTGACAATTTTTCTGACGAAAGTCAAAAACGTATTCACACAAGGGCATCGAGTATTTTGATACCTACCTACCTTTACGCACCACTCATTCTCTTTTCTCAACATAATATATGCGACGTTGGATTCCTAGTGTTCAATTTCCCGGAAAAGATAACCAATTTTAGACTTGGGCTAAGCTTCTTTCGAATTTAACAAAATAAGGTAGAATGCGAAGGAAATGGGCCTTTTATAGGGCAATCCGTGACCTTAAAAAATATAATTATGGTCTAACCTTCGTGACTTCCTTTCCATCGCTTCGGTTTTCTAGTACCGCCCAGAATCCCTTTGGTCCAAAAAAATGTAGGACTTCACGTAAAATTATCCTCCCAAAAGATACCGCAATTGCTCAATTTTTACTTGCCTAACAATATTACGTATCCTTCCCCTTTGAAGATGCTAGTAAAATAATATGTGTGGTTGCTGAAAACTAATACCGAGTATTGGAAGGAATTACACTTTCTTCGATGAAAATATAAATCGTAATTCATGGATATTATTTGAAAGTTGGATCTGTTGATTCAAAATACTGTCCTACTAACAATAAGTATAATCCTGTAATTTATTCAGTAAAATAATATAACCGTTAATAATATCACTTTTGTCCCTTTTTTCGTTTATTTGTATTTGTTTGACAAAGAAAAAAACTCCTATTTTATTTATCCTCAGCAACTGTAGAACAAAACAGAGTAAACATTTTCTGTAATACCAATTTTTGTATAGAAAGCCTAGTTTTTGAGAAAATCGCATTAACAAAATACTTTTAGCAAACCAGAATGAAATTTATATAGTCACCCGTTACCTTTTTTGGCACCTTCCACTTTTGTTAAATGATTGATTTCACTCTAACACTTTCAAAATCTTTATTACTCGATTATCAATGAAGATGGGAAAAGACGCAAGAAAACCTTAAATTCCTAGCTCCATTAGGGAGACATCAACCGTCATAAGACTCATCAGAGAAGTTACCAGCGTGCCTGTGGTGTTTTCGATGTAGAAAACAGCACAATAAAAGACATTACATAACGCCCGGATTAAGAATCACAATCGTCTCGGACTGATAATTTTTGCCATTTATCCTATTCTTTTACATTACCAATAACACCGCCATCTCTCTTTCATCAATTTTTTTCATCTCTCACTCTGTATTTGGCAATTATAACCATTAATCTAATAAAATATCGCGTTCCGGAAAGCTCCTTTTGCAAGAGCAACAGGTCGTTTTACAAATATTGCATTCTTTCGTGTTTTTCGATGAAATTTATTTACAGTGTTTATTCTAACTATAACTGCATGCAAGAAAAATAAGCGAATGCCATTAAAATAAGTTGTTTACTTATTTTCCGAACGTCTAAATAAGGAAAAGTTTACTCAAGATGTACACCACGTTACAACTTAGAAAGAGGATCAATAAGCTATTAATTTGTCATTTTGCATAATATATAAATCTCAAGTAAAATAATACTTTAAAGAGCTATTTTATATAATATTATAAATAAATATAAGTTATAATCTGATTCACATTGAAATTTTCGTTGTATTTTCAAACAGCTTGTGTAAGACCACTATATTTCAGTCAAATTTGCAATAGCCAAACAAAAAACATCTGAACATTCAATAAAAAGCTGCGGATACTGCATTGGTAATCCTTAATCAGTTGCGTTTTTCTTTGAGAGCAATTATGTTTCCATTTTACAAAGCATCAAGCAAGATATTTATTACAACATGAAATCTAAAAAGAAAAAAACAATGTAAAAAGGAAATTGATGGAATAAAGTGGTCCGAAGATCCTATGCAGACAGGCATAAGCTGTAAAGTTGAGAATAATTTTGAAACGAGAAAAAAGTCTGCTATGACCGGGAATCGAAATCATCCGCGTTAAGAAACGAGAAAATTGATCTGCTACGATAGTTCAGTGGTAGAATATCCGCCCGGAAAGTGGAAGACCCGGCTTCGATTCCCGGTCATAGCAGACTTTTTTCTCGTTTCAAAATTATTCCCAAAGTAAAATGAAGAAGCTGTTTTGAGAAATTAGAATTTGTTTTAAGCAGAAAAAAATCGATATAGCTTTGGATTAAAAAATGTCACTAGGCGCCTAAATCCAAATATTTTGTTGATGGTAAGGCTGAATTTAAACTTAATAATTTTTCAAAATAGTGTTACAAAGCACTATACTACGGATTATTAGGCTCCCATGCAATGGCATTATGCAATTTTTAATAATTTCATTTTAACCGCGTCTCAAGGCCCAAATTAAAATTATCCTAACAAATTTTAACTTCAATAAGAGTTTGAAAAATCATAGCCAAGGTATTGGATTTTTAAATAATTTTCAGTATTTCGTATGCACATTCTATTTTCGGTATTTGAAAATGGTCACTGTCCACTGCAAAATGTCATCTTTAGCCAATAATCGTTGGAAAAGATAGACCGATTAATGTAAAAACCAGAGAATCTCATTGTGGATAATATTATTCACTTTGAATAGGTATTTCGATTATTTGGTTACTATCTCAAGATAAGCACCTGGTATTCGCGGAGAGTGGGCACGCCAAGATGGCAACCCTCATAGATGCCCGATTATTAGTTCTTCGAACGTTTCTGGGTGATTTAAAACGGGATCGAAAAGTAATCTCTCGGAGCGGTTCTTTATTGCCGGATGAAAGGGCACTGGCTGACGATCACTTTGACGTAGCGTCCTACAATAGCACATTTCGCCAGAAGAAGATGGCGTCGAAATGGCGCCTCATCCGACCGCGACGCAGAAAGCATTTATCAGATTTTTAAATCAGAGATTATGATTATTGTAAGTTTAGACTCCGAAATCTTATCGCACGGCTCCAATTTAGCTACGAATTAAAATTTTTATACCTTGTTTAAAAAATGTATAGATTATTCGTGATAGAAAATAATTAGCTCGGAAGAACAGTTAAAGATTTTTCGTGTCAAAATGAAACGCCTTAGCTGTTTAGCAATCTCTGATGACATAAGAGAAACTACAGTAGCAGAATTCGTGCATTTCGAGGCACTATTTGGATCAATAGGAGAGGATTCGCTCCAGTGGTTCTATTTTTCAAAAGTCAAGCGTCCGTATCCGTGACGCGATTACACCTCCGCATCAAAACACCCCCTCGATATCTATTGTTATAAAAAGTAGACGCTAAGCATTTCGTCATCGAGTTGAATCACAGGTAAACAAATCAACTTCTTAATAACCGCAAGTACTTTTTTAACTGCATAGCGTAATATCCCTACCTGGATTGATGAAGATTAAGATTATTACAAGTAGAACTGCTATAGTCTGCCATCAAATTTGCAGTATGATGACGCTGTAACACATCGAAACTGATTTTATAATTTACAAATAAATAGCGGTTCTAAGATAGGTAAAGTTTTACTGCTCCTCAAAACCAGTTTTTGTAACATTTTCGCTAATCAATGGCAGGTACATCTATCTGGCCAACACCATGCATCCACATAGCCACCAGACGCCAAGATCTAACTCCCAATCCGCTTTCACTTCGCCCCCTCCCTTCGAGACAGCCCTTTCTTGTCTTCGCGTAATTTAATATCCGTTGGTATTATTTTTAGAAATGAAAGGACAAGTTGTATGAGACAGAAGTTAAATAAAAGTTAACATCGATCTAATAATATCAAATAAATCGTCGAAGGGGATCGTTGGAATTACTGTCTGAACTATTTTTGGTTTGTGGGTTTTCCGTCGTTAGTTCCTATCTATCTGATCTTATTATACCGAAAGCAATTGTAATAAACACTTTTCGAAAGATTTTATTTAAAGAAAATAGCGGTATGAAAAAGAAAACAAATATTTTCCAATTGCTTGTGTTTTTACAGCAATAAACTTATGCATCTTATTGACTTAGATCTTTGTAGCAGAATTCACAATGAACTTCTATTGTTATTTTTAAGATTTCATTGAAAGACAGGTATATTTTCTCCATATTCACTCTTTATAAAATCTTCAAGTAGCCAAAAAGCGCCTTTGAATATTTTAGGGAACCAGTGATAAAAAATCAAATTGACACATATATATGCCCCCTTTCCTCAATACACGATATTTCTATGCAATAACCGGACATTTCCACTACAATTAAAAATCTGTATTCATGCACGAAACGATACAGAGCTCAAGACCAGCGTCGAGAAAAACGATCCACACAGAAAAAGCTCTAAGAAAGTAAACAACCGTGGTAGAAAATGCCACATGACAAATTTAATAGCATATGCTTTAAAATCCTGGTGGCGTAATTTTAATTTCGATGCTAATTTTCCCAGCGTAAAACGTCGTCGTCTTTTCTCGTGGCGAGGTGGCATTTAGCCACTCAATAATACCAGCGTCTGCATTCTAAGTGGGTGGTCAAATGCGATAAGAGAGTGTTTGTCGGTACAACGAGGAGACTGGGAGGGTGAAAATAAAGGAGAATGTTGCCATGGAGGCAGGAGGGCGTGGGTTGGGGGGTCCTCGCTCTCGGAGAGAGTGAAAGTGGGAGGGGAAGGGAGAGAGCGAGGGAGGACTATCCTTACTTCGAAATGACGTGGGAGAGACGCATTCGGTGAGAATTCCTCTACTTCCTACCTCATCCTCTTGACTTTAATCCGAAAAGAGAATCAAAGACAAATGAGTGCGTGCTGAGCGCTCGGTTCATTGTGCTTTGGAAGACATTCGCCTCCTTCCGCTCTCACGCTGTTGCTTTGAGTTGCAAGAGGGGATTATCATTACTCACTAAATATCTAAACTCGTTCAAAATTGCATCCATTGCCTTATAAATCCCTCATGGTTTCATCAGCTTACCGCCGACCGAGGGAATTAATGAATACATACCATATTCCTGAGTTGTGGAATAATTTTCATCCAACGAGTAACATAATTTTACATTGTCTCGCGATGTTGAGACTCGTGTTTAAAACGTGTTCGCTGGCAAAATAGTAATATACGGAATATAAGCAAAACATTTTTAACTGTGGCAAAGGTGTTTATTATCGTAACTTTTCCTATATAATATATATTGCGCTCAAGGGCGAATCCAGAAACTTCCCAAGGGGGATGCGATCGCCCCAATTGCCCCTCCTCCTTCTTGATTCCGCCTCTGCCGACGACCACACATTTTGACAATCTCTATCCCTATCAGATTCTATTTTTCCCTTGTCATACAGTCTTGATCTTTAGTGTAGAAACAAGGAATATCGCGCGAAATGAATTTAAGAATGCACCAAGTTTAGAAAATTGGGTCGTCCAAGGGGAGGGCGATCGTCCCCCCCCCCCCTTGGATCCGCCACTGATTGCGCTGGAATCCTATGTATTCAGCGCCGTAAGTTGGAGCCTTTTCCTGCTAACCGTAAGAATAACCTCAACCTATGTGTTTGATAGCTAAATTATGAAACTAAATTTTGTTAGTTCATTTAAAATGTTTGTTGTGCTAGTTTTATTGGTAATTCCTAATATTTTAATTGAGACACTATTAAATTACATAGATGCGAATGATTTTTCGATATCAAAACCAGTAGAATAATATAAGGGGAAGGGTTACGTTGTTATTCAGTGGCGTTAGAACAAAAGATTTCACCTCCTCCAGCATAAAAGCCATTTGGTCCTATGTGTAATTTATTTACTTATAATTGTGATTAGAATTATGGCTTTTCTTGCCCTCTTTCGGCCTCCCCCTCTTTCCTCCACAATCGATTGCAGGATCATATATACCATATTGCATTGATTTCCAGTATTGTCCTCAATAGACAAATTAACTGAATACATAATAAATACGTAAACAAAGGTAGCGATAATAGTTAAGTAATATTTATGAATTAAGTACTTCCTATGCTTACTTTTTACTGAGTAAAAAGTTCCGTAGTTTTTTGTGAAAATACCCCAATAACACCCGGTACAATATAATAAATATTATATATGTTGCGTAATTTAGCTAATTTTAGCACAATTGTCTTATTTTAATAAATAACGATGAGGTTAAAAAGTCGACGAAACGCTCAGCGATAGGTATACATATTTATATTTTCTACAGTCTCCATAATTCAAATCTTCAGTGCGTGCTTCGACCGTCTCTTTCGTTAACCTTTTGCCGTCTTCTTCTTAGTTATGTCTATCCACTCGATGACACACCATTTCTGAGCACAAAGAAAGCCTTCCTTCCCTTCACCTTCGACATTAAAGTTTTGACGTCACTCGATCCCTCGATACACGGCGCCAGCAACCATCACCGTCCCTTCATCGCCCGCTCACCTCTCTTTCCTCCTCCATCTCTTTCTTTGCTCGATTCTCGCTCTTTTTCCTTTGCTCCACCCCTACGTATGGAGCTTCGTAACGAACCGAGAGACTTCAACGCTCGTAGAAAATTTCAAAATCGTTAAACGGAAACGGTGGAAGCAACCATCTCGTAACTTCATTATTAATGTTTAAACGTCTTAAAAGCCTCTGCGAAACAAGTATGGGACATTTATAACAATGTATAACTTTAGAATTCTTCATTTTATTTTCGAAGACAAAGTGCCCTATCGAGAATTTACGCAAAGAAAATCGTGCATCAAATTTATTCGCTTCGCCAAGTTAAAACTTTCGGTAAAATTGTAACATAATACTTCTTTAAATTCTGTACGAAATTATTTTCCTGTATATAAAATATCATCATCATATGTAGACGTCCGCCAGAGAAGGGCCCACTATGTCGGTTCTAGTTTCGGAGATATCAGCATTTTTGTGAAAAAGGGTAGAAAATATCAATGTCTAGAAAAGTGCATAGAACGATTCTCTGGGTTATTAAGAATAATCGTATGGAGGAATTATATCCATAAGTGAACTACGAGTAGAACCTATTTTTAATGTCGTGGTTTTGGCTTCAATATCCTCAAAACACTGTTTTTAAATATCATCTGTAATATTCAATAAAAAAAATATTTTTCAAGACAGGAGTGGGATTTTTTTAAAATTTTACTCGTAATTTATCATAGAATACCGCTGCATTTATAACTCCATACCGACAAAGTAGGCCCTTCTCTAGGGGACGTCCACAATATTTCCTGTAATGGTGATTCTGATAATAAGAAAGCCGATTTCTTCATTTCTCTGTACACGTACGTATATAACGCAATGCCTCTGTTAAAAACATTTTCTGTGTAGATTATTATGGCTGTTAATCATAGTAATTAAATGATTCAAGCTTAGTTGCACTTATTATGTGGGTTGATCATGTTTTCAATATTTTTGCACGAAAAAATATTTAATTTCATATTAAATTAACTTCAGAGTAATTTACTAAAAACATTAAAAACTGATGTTTGACGATTACAAAGCACCTTCTTTGATAAAAAGCGTAGTTAGTACATAAATAGGTTCGAATGAACTAAAGTTAACCTTTCTTGATGTATAATGTAAGCGTATAATTACAGGCATACCTCAATATATCCCGTACTTAAGAAAACCAATTTCTTTATGCCATTAACGTGTTAATTAACGATTCACTGATAATTACGGTCGTGAAAGATTGATGCGGAATACTCGACCATCAGAATTTTATCTAACCAACAGAGTGACGACCAGAAACATCTTCCACAAAACAATAATTTCATAGTTGAGGTCTTATGGTTGAGAATACGCCGTACCGAATGATAAAACGAGATTCCCTTGAATGTTGAATATGTCCTAAATTCTCACTTCTCACGAGGCAGCACCAAGCGAGAGAGCGAAAGGTAGGGCTGGAGCTTGAGGCGCCCACGCACCCGGGGTTGCTTCTCGGCTGCAACAGACTCCATATAAACCAAGTGAGTCACCACCCTGTTCGAGAACTCTTTTATATAAATGACCTTGGATGCGACTAGCTCACTAAATCCTCTTAACCGATTCAAAGATTACTGAACTAACTCTTCTAAATAGCTTAGACCATAATACAGCTGACTGATAATATGCTATTAATTAGGACATCGTTTCTTTTGAATCCTTCATTCGTTACTGTTAAGTTTAGTAAAAAAATATCGATGAAATGAGTTTAAAAAATCGTTATCTTATTATGTTGGAATTCTTAATTTCCGTGATAAATATTTGATAAAAAAGTTATAATTTTTATTACGTACATGGAAATTCGATTTAAAATTTGACGATCAAAATTTTAGTGCATAAGGCGAACGAAAATCAATATTACGACTTATTATTTCTTCATGTGAATGGGACTTCAATATTAAATATAAAGACTACTTTTTGAAATATTAAAGGATAGTTAAAATAATTTTCATCACACTAGATTTTCCAGTTGTCAGAACAATTAATAATGATGGCCAATCAAGATAGTTTCGACGGCGATGGAGAAATTTGAATCGACCCACTCGCTTCTTTTTTGGGTAGGTTAAGCCCAAATCAGTTTAACGGCGTGATCGTTCGAAGCCTCTCGAATATCGCATGAGGAAGATGTCCCTGGTCCTTCCTCCCTTTCCATTTCCTCCATCACTTTCCTCCCTCACCTCTCACTCTCTATTAAACTCCTCTCTCTCTTTGTTACGTCACTCATTTTCGGGGAACCATTTTGCACACTATGTGACGTTTCTCTTCCATGGTTAAATTTCGTCATCTGTATAAATAGGAAATATCACGGTTAGATTTCATATTTAGGTGAGTTTTCGCGATATATGTACATATAAAATAGAAGACAATACGTTTACTTGTAATGGAACGATTTCGCTCTGATTAATATGTATTCCTTAAAAACATGTATCTAAGTGTAATATTTTAGCGAGTGGATAAGGCTGGAAGGAATGTTTTAATGATAAATAACTTTTAGATATACATCGAGCAAAATGTTGGCAACTAAGTATAACTATGTCATTCTTGCATCTTAATAACGACGACTAATTGAAGTAATGCACTCAAGTAGCACAGAATAAATTAGGCGCGTCTCCTTCGGAAGATTTAAGGATTGAAATTATGATCATTATTTTCAGCAAGATTTCCTGAATATAGCGATACGATTCAAATTTGGTAATATATATTTGCATTTAAAATTTTTTCTAAATACCGAATTTAATCGAGTTCTATCAAATGATTAATAATTTCAAATGGTAAATTTTATTTCCGATAATGTGGCAGCCCTAGTCGAATATATTATTCGATAGTGACATTTTCACACCGTATTTTAATATGAGAGAAAATTAGATGACCCACATCTGCCATTTGTGTCTTGGATTTCAATAAAATCTTCGAATATATTGCCGTGATTCAGTGATTTGGTCCGAGCATGCCATTTGTGTTTTTTACTTTAACATAAACCCTAAATAACACATTTTATTGAAACCCGTCAAGCTGTATAACACCTGTTGTACGAGTGCTCACGAACAGACCAGCAAGCGAAATAAGTTAGGCTCTTTTCTCTTTAAAAAATAAACGCACCTAAATAAATTACAACCAAAACACTAAACCCTATCATGCGATACTGTCGAGAAAATTAATCCATTATGACGCAAGAGTAACATCATTTATGGAGTTATCTTTCTACTCTCTCTAAATAAAACAGTATTGTCGCTACTACTAAAATGTTCTCCTAAGATTACCAATCCAATTCACATGGACAGAAACCAAAGCGAAAAATTTGATTCAGCGCAGTGCCGCAAATTTAACCTAGGAGCGTAAATTACAGGACTTAGAACTGCTATGACGCAAATTGACGCGAAATATGTCTCTTTTCTCACGCAAATGCTCATCGTATATGGTACATGATGAAACGCTTGGTACCATTTAGTAAAAACGCAATCATAATTTAGCTGCAACCGGTGCCGACAACTACTTTATGTAAGGAGAATAATTACGACACGGCGGCTGAAATTGAAAAGAAACATTCTCTATTCCTTCATTGTCTCAAAGAAGAACAGACAATGCAATTTTTTTATCTTCGTGACGTACTTCATCGTTCGATGGCGAGCCATTGCGAAGTCACGGAACCAAAGGTCACGTCGCGAGTTTCGAAATCCGATAGCGTTCGCACGAATCGGGACCCGTCGACCTGCGAAGACCTATCGGCGGCGGAGAGAGAAAGAGACGATAGGAGCGCCGCGACGCCGGTAGGGCAGAGCGTCTTCGGAGGGTCTTCGTCGGCGGAGGGGGCGGAACCATCGTCTGTGCGCCGAATGAAATTCAGACTGGTTTCCTTTTCGAGTCCCAGAGGCTGCGAGAGGGCTGATCTTGGGAACCGGTTTATTCTCGAGATGGCAGAAGGGATGAGTCGAAAGCGTCTCGGAGAGGGCGGGGGCGGCAGCGGAGGGTCTCCGACACGCCCTTGCCCAAGAAAACCACGTCGCGACCTCCCGACACCGCCTCGCCTCCTCCGCCTTTCCTCTCCCCGTCCATCCTCTCTCCGTCCCAGCCTCCCGCTGCCTCTTTTCCTTCGCCTCGAAGCTTTTTCCCTTCTCCACTTCCTCTCTTTCCGTTCCCTTCTTTTTTTCTCTTGCCCCATTCCTCCTCTTCTCCCTCTCGTCCGTCCACGGTATCGCCCCTTCGGGTCGCTCCGGGCTGAGAGTCGTTCATCCTCTTTCGTTGTGCCACTCGGTTAACGGGCATGTTACTGCTTATGATTTTCATTACCCTCGCAAACCCCTTCTGTCTCCAGCACCGACGTGGAGGGAATAGCGACGGGAAAGGGAGGAAAGCGCGCAAAACTTAACTATAAAAGGCCGTGATATTTTCAAGTATAAGCAAAAAATTTTAAATGAATTAATATTTTTAATGGATTATTATTTCGTATCTGTTACCATAGTTTGATAGATATATTTTGCCAATTTTCCATTTCATATTTAAAGTTGGTTTGTGATTTCGGGATAATAGTGTTAGGTGCTCATAAACTTAGCTTTAAATTCCAATGCTGTTTTCGCTTTATTGAAGTTGAACACCATTACGAAATTATTGGATGATGAGGAATGACATTTTTTCTGTCTTTGGTTAAATTCTTGGCGAGACTTTGGTAAATACTAACCCAATACCAACAACTGTTGTATATAAAGGAGATAATGAAAAATGAATTTTTTTATGGTGCTAATTTTACTAAAGCATCATGTATCTCATGTAGGTGGATCGCCGTTAAATTCCTTGTCGCACTAAATTTTATCAATAAATCAATTGAATAAAAGAGTTTAATTTTTTAAATTTATACCTCTAAACATTGCGCTAAATATTTCATATTTAGGTTCTAAATTGGCCTTTGTCTCTAATGTGTAAGAATGATTTTTCTTCCTTTCTAGTAAAGTTAAAAATAAAAATTAACTTATTACTTTGCGATTGTTGTTATCCTTCATTAGTGAATCATAGTACCAACTTTTATGTTATTACCTTTTCCTTCTGTTATCACGCAATCAGGGCCGGTTTGGAAAATCGCGGGGTCCGGTGCAAAGAGGTCTCTTGCGATTAAAAAATTCTTAAGAGCTCATTTTAATAAATGAAGCAACCGTTTTTCTCATTACGGAGTGTTCTATATTTTTTCGATTTTTTTTAAAACGTAATTCACATGCACAATAAATATTTTTTTAGAGAGCGCGGACCTCGGTGCAGTTGAACCGTTGCCACCTTCATCAAGTCGGCCCTGTATCGGATGCCACTTTAAATTATGTAATGGTATAAATCAACCGTGGATGATTTCCATTCTTAGTTAATGGTAACAAACTATGCGGGAATGAAAAGCGAAAAGACTCTTGAAATTATTAAGTACCATATTAAGCAACGAAAATCAACATTCGGCTTAAACGTTTTCTGAATCTAAAAGTTCGAAATGAGAGAAGGGTTATAACATTAGTATAAATGCGAATTACATATGTACATCCAATTGAATTTTCTCAATAGTAAATGTGTCACTTATCTTACCCAGGGTGACTGAGTCCATCGTCGCAATGTCTCGGCATCAACCAGAGAGGAGCATTCCTCACCTCCGGGATATCTTCGGCTTCCACGGAGGGAGCGGTGTCAAAGGGACAGAAGCCGAGGGCGAGGTCGGCGGGGAAACGGCGCAGCTCTCTTCGCAATTGAAGGAGGTGGTGCGCCTGCGAGGGGGCGGTAAAAAGTCCTCTGCCGGAGGCGGGAACGATAGCGCCGTCGGGGGTTCCAGCGACGAAGAGGAGGGCGGCGGCGAGGAGAGGAAGCAGCAGCAACAGCAGCAGCCGTCGCACGGCTCTTCCAAGAAAAAGAAGAAGTCAGGGACAGGAGGGGGCGAGAGGGCGGCCAGCAAGAGAGACCGCACGAGGACGCTGACCGAGAGAGATGTGCGCCACCTGGAACGGCACCTGTCCATGAAGAAGACCATCAGGAAAAAGATAATGCGAGACCTTCAGGTGTGACTTCTTCACCCTGCAACCATCTCTCCCCCCGTTACGAGTAATGTTTCGAAAGACAAACAAAAACCGGACTGCTCGGACCTATTTGTTTCCCTGTAAAACAGCAATTCGTAATTTTTAAGTGTGCAAAAAAATGCCTTAAACTCTATATAAGTTTTAATAACCTGCCATTAGCACTCCCACTATGAAACCAGACCGTTCCCCAAAATTTTTAGTTTAGACCAGAGCTTCTCAAACTTTTTGGACCTATGGAACCCTTTAGAAACTGGACACCACTTCGCGGAACAATGCTCTTCACACAAAAATATCTAATGAATATAATACAATAATAATAATCATCATCATAAAAATTGTATGTGTCCCAGAACAAGTGTTCACATATATGGGGCAAGTCATATATCGCACAAAAAATAGAAACATATATGTATACATATACATGTATCATTTACAAAGAAATTCATCAATAGAGTAATAACAATTTAGCACAAGGTATTGTTTCAATTTTTTTTTAAATTCAGTGAGACAAGTTATATTTCTAATTTCTGCAGGCAGGTTGTTGAGTAACTTGGTTCCTGCATAAGCTGGGCTCTTACTACACATTTTTAAGTTATGGAGAGTGGTTCTAAAATCATATTTCCTTCTGGTGTCATGGCTATGCATATCCTTATGCACTTCAAGATCTAGAAGACTGTGATGTTCTTTAACAAACATAATTGCATAGAAAACACATATGCAAGGCAGCGTGAAGATGTCAAGTTCTTTAAATAGAACTTTGCAACTGGAGTACTTAGGCACCCTAGCCAAGATTCTGATAGTCCACTTCTGAAGCTTTAAGAGTCTGATGGTATGGTGGGAGTGTACCCCAGGCTACTATTCCATATTTTAATGTACTATAAATATAGGAATGATAAACAGCTAATGCAGTTTTTTGGTCTGAGAGAGGCATAAGGATCCTGAGAAGGTAACATCCGGAGGCAACTTTACTACACAAGGAGTTAATGTAGGATTGTATTGTACTGTAAGGTAAGGATTTGTTAATGTGGATTCCAAGAAATTTTGTAATGGAAGAGCCTTTAAGTGAAGTGTCAGTAACTTTTATAAGAGGACAGGATGAGATCTTTCTTGGTCGGGATGGAATTGAATGAAAGTGGATTTTTTTTTATTTATGAAAACAGAGTTGCTGCTGCACCAGCTCACCATGTTACTAATAGCATGTTGTGCAACATATTGAATATCATTTCCATTTTTAAGTGATGATTGGTATCATCAGCATACATGAATAACCCACCACAGTTTAGATAGGAGGGACGATCATTTATATATAAGAGGAAGAGCAAAGGCCCCAAGGTGGATCCCTGTGGCACACCTCTTGTAATACTAAGTTGTTCAGATGTGCCTTCAGACTGAGCCGCTGAGGAATAAATAGAAATGAATTGTACTCTAATTAAGAGAAATGACTTCAGCCAATCTTTGGCAGAACCTGAGATACCAAACTTATTTAATTTATGGAGAAGGATACTATGATCTATGCTGTCAAAAGCCTTGTTCAGATCAGAGAAAATACAGCATTACTAAGATGTAACTTACAATAAGCATTAATTGTTAACAATAGTCATCGGTAGGTGGCATGCTGGTGGCAGCTAAAAATATAAGATATCTCTTAAACAATGCATTATATGGGATAATGTTTCAAACAAAGATAGCAGAAAATTAAATTTGCTACAACTTTTATTCTATTATACTTTTACATTTATCAAATATTAAGGCAAATATTTCAAAATAATGGATAAGTGGCACGAGTAAACATCCACTTCTGATTGACTGATTTTTACTAAAAACTAATCAGTTCTTGTGATTTTCATAAAAATGTTAAATGTAAAATATTGCATTGACCTGATTAATAGTTTTTGAGTTAGAACATCCACAAATATCACACACAGACATCAACGAGAAAATGGTCAAAACATGTTCAGGGGACCTCAAAACCCTTCCTGCTGAATTTCCCACACACTGGCTTGCCGGAAAGTGTCCCTTCCTAGAATCAAACCTTCTGGTAAACCATAGCATGTATGGCCACCTTAAGTCTAAGTAGCCCTACAATGAGTCAATATACGAGGAGTGATCAAATTTGACCTGGACTTTATTTTTTTAACATGACTACACAAGCTGCACAAATCTCAAACCTTGCTTATTTTTCAACATAATTTCCCTGCTTCTCAATACATTTTTTTCATCATTTGTGTAACTTGCATACCCCTGAAGCAAATAAGTCTTTTAGTTGCCTGTACAACCAGGTTTGCACTGTTTCCATTACTTCCTCGTTTGAACTGAAGTGCTGGCCTCCCAGGTCTGCCTTGAGTGCTCCAGAGAGATGAAAGTTGCACTGGGCTGTCTGGACTGTAAGGAGGATGTGGCAGTACTTCCTAGCCTAAGTCAGCGAGAGCAACAGTTGTCACCTGTGCAGAATCAGAATGAGGACGGGCATTGTCATTGAGGAGAATTACCCCTTTGGACAGCTGACTGTGCCTTTTGGACCTGATGGCTAGCTTGATTTTTGTTTGTGAGCAGATTGCTGTAATAAGCCGCATTCATTGTTCTTTGATCTACTAAAAATCAATGAAAACAGATCCCTCTGCATCCCTAAAGACAGTGGCCAATACTTTCCCCACAGAGTCTTGAATCTTGAACTTCTTTGGTCGTGGCAAGGTTGAATATTGCCATTACATGCTGGCCAGCTTGCTTTTCAGGGTGTAATGGTAAACCAAAGTCTCATCGGAGGTCACAATCAATGACAGAAACTCTTCACCATCCCCTTTGTAGTGCTGAAGAAGTTCTCTGCAAACCTCAACATGTCTTTCTTGCTGCTCATCCAAATGTTGCTTCAGCACCGATCTGGAACTCACTTTCGTAAATTTAATCTTGTTGTGGATAATGTTTTCAACACTTCTGACACTGATGTTCACTAATTCAGCTAAATCACATACCAATATTTGCCTATCACTACGAATAAGCTCATCAACTCTTTGAATGTTGTGTGGGTTCACTTCCATGGCAGGGCATGAAGCATGAGGAAAATTTGACACCAACGCATGACCATCATTAAATGATTTGCACTATCCAAACACCGAGAAATGTGAAAGACACTCATCCTTAAACTGTGCTTTAAGTCTGTGATGAATCTCAGCCACCTTTACACCCTCCTTGCATAAAATTATAATAATGCGCTGCGAAACTGAGTTTGGTACATCACTGGCTTCCATGATGAATACGCTTGTCATTTGTTGCTGCAAGCATGTTAAGATTGCTGGTGCAGGTAGCCAACATACACGTGCTAAAAACCTTACATGGCTGCCAAAGTCGCTCTTCAATTATGATCAGAAAAAAATAAAGTCCAGGTCAAATTTGAACACCCCTTGTACTTCAATGTGTTACAATCATTTGTGAAGAGCAGCAGATGGCAGTCAGTAAGAGTGTTTTTGGAAAGATCATCTATAAAAAGAGTGAAGAGATAAGGACCAATAACACTTCCTTGCAGTATATCAGAAAGGACAGGAGGCCACAAGAGGATGACTCAGATAAGACTATCCTTTGGATTCCATTAGAGAGAAAGCCATGAAGGAAGGAAATGAAATTACCAATGAGACCATAACAATTTTGCAGTATGGAAAATATAAGTCTGTGGTCTTGGGAATCAAAAGTATTTGTAAGGTGTATAAAACAAATATCAGGTTAAGAACTAAATCTTTTTGAGTTTATGGTATGGTATTGTCGGGAAGAAAGATGTTTGAGTGGTAAGGAAGAAAATCATGCACCACCAAAGAAAGATAAAGGGCAGTAAAATCTGTTAGTCTTTTTTAAATGATGCATTTGCAAATCATTGTCTGCATTGGAACTAAAGAAATGGGACAGTGACATTTTAGTTGATATTTTTCTCATGGCTAATCTAGCATGTCATCTTTTTCATTTTATCCCCTATTAGATTAATTCTATGAAATAATCTATTCATGAAAAACTACTTCCAGTTGTTAGATTACAATTGAAAAAATATTAGTGATTTGCAGTCAATATGTAAGTCTCCCCATAATTTTTGAGTCGGTACTTAGTAGTATACATTAAAAAAGAAAAAACAAGGCAGAATGGTAAAAAATACATAAATCCTTAATTAAATCATGCAGCGTTTTAATTAGCATAAATGCTGCTGCCAATATATAAATATACATTTTTGCATTCAAGAAGAGCTGCAGTGCATAATACTTCAACTATGTAATTTCTCATTTCAGTCGGCATTCTTAGTTGAGGAATCTGAGCCCCGTCTTTCCCCAAGTGTCAAATTGACTCAACCTGAGCCAAGCCTTCTGGATATGCTGCGGGCTGAAGATGACAACGTCGCACAGAGTGGAAAAGTTGTGAATGATGATCGGGACTCTGGACATGAAAGTCCTACAAGAGAGACAACAAACGGTCGACATTCTGACTTCCAATCAACTTGTGATAAAGGTGTCGAGGAAGACCCAGATGATGACGAAGATGCCCCATATGCTGATGTTAGATCCGAAGTGAAGAAAACAAGCTTTTGGAGGAGATTTACGATGAAAGGTCGAAACAAGCGATGATGTACTTCCTATGCTGATTGAATCAAGTTTTAACTAAGTTCCAGGAGGTACTTAGCAGAGGTGTTGTAATGATATAGAAATAACTGTGATATTATGGAAAGTGAAATTCCAGTGCCTTTTATTTTAAATGTAGTTTATAATGCTTAAGTCTATGAACAGTCTAATTTCTCAAAGAATAAACTTCGTTTTTATGGGAGCGGTGATATAGATAAATGTGGTGTCGGTTTTCAAGAATAAAACTGTAATCTTAATCCTGTTTTACTTTTAAATTTCTACCTAATGAACTAGTCACTTAAATACTGTTTAGTCATGCCCAAAGTAAAGACTGGTTGTCTTATGGTACATGGTTTAAATGTTTTCCTTTTGTTTATATCGAATTGTTGCAATTTGAAACTTTACTTCCTTTCAGAAAATAAATAATATTCCTAAGCAAGTAAAGTTTTAACAGCATATTTTAAATGTGAACATATGTGTAATACCTTTACTGAATAAAGTAATCATCATGAATATAGCTAATATAATTCCTTGCAAATTTATAGATATACATCAAACTTCATCACAAATTTGATCTCATTGTTTATGTTATTCTTGTTCCTAATTTTGGCATTCTTTTTCAGTATTTTATTGTGTTTTCCAATAGCAGGCCTGATCTTTTGAGCCTTGCTTTGGTATTAGATGTGAAGATGGTAAAGATTGAAAATAATTGCCATATCAGATAAATCTGTTTCTAAAATGTTCTATGTAGTAATATAAGTACATACAATATTTTAAAGTATTTTAGATATTCATTTATAAATATATGCAAAATTAAATACAATTCAAGCAACTTAGCTTTTTTTTAGAATATAACTGCCTGTTAAAGCTGCACAATAACTGCAAACTTAATTTATCTTACGGTATAAACATTATCAGAATAAATTTTTCTAGAAATATACTTTCAGAATCAGTATGTATCACAAAGAACGCTATTTGTAATATTATAATAATGGGAAATTTAATGTAAAATATTTATGAAATAATGCACCTAATATTTTCATTAAGATTTGGAGAAAATAAATAAATCTTTGGAGCAAAAATTCCGAAATCATTTTGATATTTTATCCTTTTTAAACCATGGGGTAATTGTCTTTCAGTATTCATTCTATACTTTTAATATATACTCTCTTTTTATTGCATGCTATGCAGTTTCTTCATTAAGTTCATAATATCGTACTTTCATATTCTCAGTTGAGAGTAATGGAAATAACTTGAATTTTTCTTTTGATATTGTTGGGAAAACATTTCTATTGTTTTAATTAGTACCACCAATAATATTCTATTTTTTCTTTCTCCACTTTGAACATTATTTCCTTCCTATCCAACATATGTTTTATCCTTCCTCCTACAAGTTCTGAAAACAAGTAAGGTCTATTTGAGAAATTATGCCCAAATAGTCTCACGCATTGTGATTTTTAACTCTGTGTCAATGCTTTGTTGAGTTATTTAAAAAGTTAATCAACTAATGGGGTTAAGATGTTCCATTTCAGTTGATCAAATCTAATTGATTAATCATCATTATTTGTACCAAGCTAAAATATAGTCCAAGATCATGCACTGACTACTATTTTTATATATCCTGGGTATCTGCCTGACAAAATTTAAATGGCATTTTCAAAAATTAAATTTAGCATTTCTTTAAATATTGAATTGTAACAAAAGTATATTAAACATACATAATTGATGAATGTGACTACAGACTGAATTGAAGATTTATTTAAAGCTGAAAAGGATACCGTCTTCCTATTGGAAAAGCAGTAATTTCACAATTGTATATACTACAGAGAAGTAACTTCATCTGATGCATGTACATTTTAAGAGCATTAAAACCATTATTTTTATACTAATCAAATACAGTGGAACCTCGGTTTACGAACTTAATTCGTTCCGTAAAACTGTTCGTAAACCGAGTTGTTCGTAAACCGAAACAATTATTCCCATAAGAATCAATGTAAAATGGATTAATCCGTTCAAGACCCCATGAAAATGGCCCTTTATTATCTTTATTTTCTACTTCATGCTTGAAATCCTATACAAAACAATAAAAATATATAGTTTTAACTGAAAAGGAATTGAAAGTAATAAAACAAAAAGAATAAACATAAAAACAAACTTTATTTCAACTTATCTTACAAAATAGTAAAGTGTTATTGTTTGGAAGGGGAGTCCCCTACCATGATAACATCGGGTGCTTCAAGTTCATCAGGTTTCTGTCACACTAAAAACCTATCCAATGAGATTTATTTCTTCTTGCTTTTTATAATGTTGCGGAAATGAGACATGACATTATCATTGAACAGATTTATAACGCGATTTGATAAAGTTTTATGGGGGTGATATCTTTCCACAAAACTTTGCACCTCACTCCATTTCGCACATATTTCGTGGATCAGGGACCTAGGAACATCTTCTATTCATTCATCAGTCTCTGAAAATAATATTTCCTCTGTCACCGTCTTTTGCTGCTCATTAAGAAGCTGTTCCAGTTCTTCTGTAGCGAGTTCATTGCTGTGGTCTTCCACTAGCTCCTCCACATCAACATTATCAACTTCTAATCCAATCCTATTGCCTATAGCCACAATATCATCGACAATATCAACAGACTCAGTCTCATAGCCCTCAATGCCAGATATACAGTCTGGCCACAATTTCCTCCAGGCTGATTTCGTAGTTCTGTGAGTCACTAGCCCCCAGACTTTGTCAATGAAACTTAAACAATGGAGGATATTCAAATGTTTTTTCCAGAATTCTCTGAGTGTTAATTCTGTGTCAGAGGTTACTTCGAAACACCTTTGAAATAATTCCTTGATGTACAGTTTCTTAAAGTTTTAAATGATCTGCTGGTCCATAAGCTGGATTAGAGGAGTCGTGTTAGGGGGCAGGAACTTCACTGTGATAAAACCAAAGTCCTCAACCAACTCGTCTTGCAAGCCTGGAGGATGACATTGTCCATAACATAACACTGTCCATCACAAGAAGGCATTTTAGTGGCAATTCGTTTTCTTGGAGGTATTTTCTCACGCTTGGGGCAAAGGCTTCATGGATCCACTCAATGAACAGTTGCCTGGCTACCCAAGCCTTGCTAATTAGCCCTCCACATAACAGACAGTTTACTTTTCATTACATTATTTTTCTTAAACACCCTTGGATTCTCAGAGTGGTAGACAAGCAATGGCTTGACCTTGAAGTCCCCACTTGCATTTCCACATAGTAAAAGAGTCAGCCGGTCCTTCATTAGCTTATGTCCAGGCAAAGTCTTTTCTTCCTGAGTGATGTTGGTCCTATTTGGTAATTTTTTCCAAAATAGGCCAGTTTCATCACAGTTGAATACTTGCTGGGGAAGAAAACTCTCAGCTTTTACATAGTCATTAAATTCTTGTACATATTTCTTAGCAGCTTCTTGGTCTAAGCTTGCAGCCTCTTCATGCCTAATTACATTATTTTTTCCAGTTCTCTTCTTAAACTTCTCAAACCATCCTCGGCTAGCTTTGAACAGTTCAGTATAAGTACTCGTACCAGGGTTTGTTATTAAAAGGTCATCATGTAATCATTTCGCTTTTGTACAAATTAGAGCTTCAGAAACACTATCACCAGCTGACTGTTTCTCATTTATCCAAATCAACAGCAATTTCTCCACTTCGTCAATCAATTGTGGTCTTTGTTTACTAATAACTTTTACTCCTTTCGCGACATCAGCTTTCTTGATCATCTCTCTTTTTTAGTATAATACAGATCGATGATTTCGCCGTACCGAATTGCGTAGCAAGATCCAAGACAAACATTATTTTCATATTTAGATATAATTTCTTTTTTCACCTCTATCGTTTTTTTATTTCTTTTCAATTTACTTTTATCATTCTTTGGCTTCATGGTGGTCTAAAAAGATAATTTAATTAAGTGTAAATTAAACTTTGAAACAATAGCAACACGTATACAAAAACAATATAAGACTCACTCGAGCAGCAGTCCAATAAATACGACGCACTCGAACAGCGTCAGCGCCGGTGCGTCTGTCCGGGGTTTTGCGCAGCGGCGCGCCGAGATCTCAGTCCGTGGAGCACGTGACTGCCTGTTCGTAAGCCGAAATTTTGTTCGCAAACCGAAGCATCTTTTCGTCGTGATTTTTGTTCGTAAACCGAATTGTTCGTAAACAGAGTCGTTCGTAAACCCAGGTTCCACTGTATGTCAAACAAACTGGCTAAAGTTATGGACAAGCTAATGACACAAAGCATAATACCAAGTTTGATATTTCACTTTTTCAACAAAGCTAGTAAAATTGACTAATCAGTATAGTATATACTGTACTATACTATACTAATCTCAATAAATAGCCTAGTAGACGACTGAGTGCTATCTGTAGTTTTAGGCTTATTTTAGTCCATAAACCCTTTCTGGGTTAAAATGCCCAAACCCGATTTGATGTTCCAGCCTAAAGCATCCAAAAGATCCTGTTCATAATACGATTTATTTTTTTCCTCTGTTGGAGATCTATGAACAACTTTTTTGTGTTGGGTCTGTTTCCCCTCACTCTATACACTTCTCTTGTCTGTTGTATTAAGTTCCCTTATCTGTAAATACTGAAAAAATAATTTTCTCAATGCTGCCTACCTGTTATGACCACAGCTGAACCAAACAATGACATAGATATATAGACAAACATTTATTTGGGCGAGATTGAGACTAAGCAGTCTCTTCTTCTATCTAACCCACTGTCAATTACAAACAAAATGTAAGTAACAAAGAATAAAAATAAAAAACAAAAAATACAAAATAAAATGTTACATATATAGATCAATGCCAAGTTAGCATTTCTGGAAATGATAAGAGATGGAAATTTGTTTTGTTTGTAAGGAAAACAAAGGATAATTAAATTACTATACCCTAGGAAAACCCCCACTGCACCAAAACACCTGCACAAGAAGAGGATGTGAAAAACCTGAGAAACCTACTGATACCAAAATTTAAAGAAACAGATGAAACAGCTAAGAAGCTGTCATAATTTTGGGCAAATTTGATTTTTCTTTGTGATAGGCATAGTATGTTTTATACATAATAAAGTCTACCCTCTAAAATGCAGTGCAGGAAAATATTTTTTCGATGATTAGATAGGACCGAGTAGAAGTAGAAAACTAAAACTACCTCAAAGTAGGAAAAAATTTTTAAAATAATATATTAATTAGTAAATATTTTCTAAAAATTTAAACAAGCTATGATAAATATTTAATGAGTTACTGTCCAATATGTGAATTATTGTCTTTAGTGTGCGAGAATTAAAAGGTTCAAAACCAGGGATGCTGAATATTAAAATTTAAAACCAGAGATGGTTAAATTATATTTATCAGTTCGTCTGTGTTGTTATAGTAGCTGTGCTCATTTCCCCTCAATAATCCCAAATAACCCTTAAGTACTCACATTAAAAATTATCACACTCACACTGGGCGGAATCAACCAAATGTATATAAAGGTCAAAATGAATAATTAGACTTCCAGAATATTTTAAAAAATTATCAGAAATACTGAAAATATATCAACAAAAGGAAGAACAAATAATTTAAGCTATTTTAAATAATGTATTGAGGATATTATATGCAAAAATATCACAGGAAAAAGTCACAGGAAAAATTTGTCTGACTAGAAGTTTTATGTTACCTTGGGTTGGGTTGAATTTGTCAGTCTTAGGGGGTTTATCTGGTTTTCCATGCCCTTCCTTTGGTCTGAGCTTAAGTTTTGGGTTGCCAGGTCGATATTTTCCATTTTATGTGCGATTTTCTATCGCATTTAGCACCTTCTATCCAAACTTATTCATCATTAAATTTTCAGCAGCAGAACTGTGGACATAGGTGATACATTTAAAGCATTGTCAACCCTAGCTAGCTACTAGCTGAATGAAGTTAGCTGCATTTAAAAATAAAAAATATGAACATTGAAAGTTGCTCTGGGTTGATTCGAACCATATACAAGTAATTAAGGGTTAAGCGAGATTATAATGTATCTACTGAAAAAGTCTAAGAGAGTAAGATTTCACCTTAAAATGTTGAATCAATGAACTGCCACTGATAAATAGACTGATATGTCATAGAATAAAAAGAGAGAATGATGAAGTTATGACTGTTACATAATTATTAAGTATGTCCTTAAAAGTTCTCATGATGAGGGCTTGAGCCAAAAAGTAAGCCTGATGAAGCAGAATTATATGAAAATAAATTGAGAGGGTCAAAATCATTTATTCAGGAGAAGAAGGAGACATCTTTTGTAATTACACCCTGAGTTAAGTTACTATTAGATGTGCTTGCAGCAAATGAAAACTGATGAGGGAAGCACTCAATTCCTTAGCTTTTTATAGCAGCTAATTGAAATTTTGTATAACATTTGTTGCTGGCATTGCCTTTTGAGATCAAGTAATGTTAACTGATATTTTGATGATAATATGTAACCACCCATATTTCAAAAGATGTGAGATAGTTTGTAAGATAAATATAAGGATATATTTTAAATTAGTCAGAATTTGAAGGTTTTTTAGAGGTCAGGTTAAGAAAGTGCAAGAGGAAATAAATGATACTATAGAATATCATATATGCATTAAAGGTACATATTTATGGATTGCTTTTAGCATTAAATGAGTTCAAAATTTTTTTATCAAATACATCATACAATTATTAAATGGCAAGAATAAAATTAAAAATATAATTTTTGATAGTCAAATCCAGTAAAAGGTCCATTATCTGGCACAGATGGGGAATTGAGGTGTTGGTTCATTAAATATTTTGCTTAACAGAGTGCCAAATTTAGAAGACCATTTTTATACATAAAATAAACAATTCAACTGATGTATAATACTGATAAAACACTAAGCGGGGCTATTGCATGGAAATTTGCCACCTGAGGCATAAAGACAAAATGCCACTCCAGTGTAGGGCACATGCTACAATATCACCTCTATGAAGTACTGCCTAAGGTGCTTGCCTCTCAAACTCACCTCAAAGAACAGCCTTGCAGTAAAGCGTAAATACAAATATGAAATATATGCACGTACTCACCAATACAGAAGCATCTTTGTTTTTGAGAAGCACTGGAACTTTACAGAAAAAAGTATAGAACATAAAAGTACAGTATGGTACAGTACATACAGTAATTGGGCAGTGCATGGTATACAGCCTTAAATAAAACTTACAAAAAATTTATGCACTTTCACATAGAGTTGCCAGATTGTCCTGACTTGATAAGGTGTTTCCCACATCCCAACTTATATTTCGAAAGTCTCACTTTTTAAACAAAATTATTCAACACTCAGAATTTTAAATGGAATATAGATGCTACCATCCAGCAACGGTTAAGTTTGTAGTGCTAGTGACTTCGTCACATAAAGAATGCTTTCTGCTCAGAGTTTACTAAATGTGCTTGGCCTGGCATACTTTGCACCTAATGCAATTCCTTTCTTTCTTGTATGCATCTCACCCACCACTTGAAACTAGTTTTATTATATGTAATAGCATGACGTGCAGATACTATGTAAGTTTAGGTACCTTAAAGGGACTGTCATTGTATACATTGTACATGTAGTTGGAATAAATTGATCCTATTAAATATATCAAAACCAAATGGTTTTGATATAATTTTGTCTTGAATTTGATTTCATATACATGTCCCAACTTAATACATATTTCAAAAATCTGGCAACCCTACTTCCACATCAGGTTTGGCTGTGTACACCATATTGAAATTTAACACCATGGTGGAAAATTACAAGTGCTGTCATTTCTTAATATAATCATCAAAACACAAGTATTATTTGTCATTAATCATCTAAGATACCATACTCAAGAAGAAGGTTCTCCAAGAGCGAGGCATACTTATGAGATTGAATTTGTTGATACTGGATAAATCAGTACCAGTGCCTGTTATTGGAATAAAGATTCATATTAAGGGTATGAGAAATAAATCAGTTAATAGACCTTTCAAAAAATGCTAGACAACATAGCTTTTACTGTAATATGGCACCACAATCCAAATACAGAATGCCAATGAAGCTGGCAAAAGTTGCCTAATGTTTTCCAGAAAATAATTTAAGTAGGCTAGCAAATGATTGAAGGATACATACATTTCTAGGTCCAATTTAATCAGACAAGTAATATAATCAGATTAGTATGTTTTAATTGTCTTTGATCTCTTCACCTTCTATTGATGTGATTAATTAGTAGTTTGCTGGACTTTGATGATGGATCAATGACTTCACCATAGCCATGATTTCCAAACATCAATGATAAGTAGATAAATATGCCAGCTATTCAAGTTCAAAATAACATAATGGTTATTTAAAGAGAAGTTAAATTTAAACAATATATTTATATTTTAGATCATATCTATAAATATTTTCAGGAAAGGAGGCTTTAGGTTTGAATCACATATTTTTTAAAGTGAATTTAAATGTTCTTGTCCAAACGAATGAAGATTAGAGTGTGAATGCTTTATTAACTGGAACTTTTGATCTTCCTCAGAAAAACGGTTACGTAATTTCAAGCAAACCAAACATATCAGATGCATTACATGTAATTAACTCTACATGCATTAAATGTTGAGTTACCATCTGTATATTTCAACAAAGCAGCTATCCTCAATGACATCTCACCTTCTTCTGATTCACAACATGGATTTGGTAAACTATGTTGAGTTGTCTAGTGAGCAGTGTGCATGTGTGAATTGTGTTGCTATATGCGTTCCACCATTCTGGGCTGAGAAACCCACTGTGGTTTGTACAGCTTGAGTGACAGTTCAATCTTACTGGAATTACCCAGGATGCCACCAAGTTATGCTATGTGATACTGCAGCTGGAGATCTGTTATGCATCTGAAGTGGAGGATATGATCTCTAATCTGCTGGAGGAGTTAAAGTATCAGAAAATAAAGACAGAGCACAAAAACAAACAGACTTTTCCTTATCCATAATTACAATGTTTCCTTAAAAGCATACATATTTCTTTGAATTTCTTTATCAATCCATATGTTAAGTAACTTTTTCATCTTTATAGTACTTTGATATGGTTAACAAGTAATCCAAAAAGCACTACAAGTTGTAGCAACTTTAGATCTTTCTATAATCTTGTCCCTCGACTTCAATATGGTGTACACAGCCAATAATGGAGGATTCAAAGTAGTAGTTTCTAGACCCCATCGTCCTTTCTCAAAATTTTTCTCACCCTAGTTTTATTTGAAGTAAAACAGCACACTTTTCCATTGGTGCCACATTTCTTTTCATTTCCAACATAAGTAATTACACTGTTCAACAAGGATTTTCTCCTTATAGTAGTGTCGAGTGATTTTGTGTTTTTTATACTGATTATGAAAGTGAAACCAAAATCTTTCCATCACCCAACCTTTTTGGGAAAATTGCATTTGTTCTTTCATTGAAGAAGCCATCGAAATGCTTCACAGCACATTAACATTGGTTAGGAGAATGCCACATCCACAGCCATTTTCACATATGTCACATCATGTGCAACCATAGATCAGGATGAGGGAACCGGTTATGTAGTGGTTAGAGCAGGGATACTCAAACCATGGCCCTCAGGCCAATTGTGGCCAGCAGGTCGATTGTGGCCCTTTCACCTATATTTCTTGGCCTGTGATGAGAGCAGCACATTTGCTACGGTGCAAAAAAAATTGATTCAAGCACTGATATATCAGGAACTGCTCAACTGCCGCTGTTTGTGCACTACTGTATATCTGAATGCGAAGTGATTGAAGACTTGATACCAATGAAGGGACAGACACGAGGCAGTGACTTATTGGAAGCAATGAGAATTTTCTTTGCAATTCATTCCATTCCTAGTGATAGACTTCTTTGTATTTGTACTGACGGATGTTTGTCTATGATTGGTTCAATGAATGGATTTTTTGCTCTTGTGAAAAAGGAGTGAGTTTTTACTGCTTGCTCTATCAGGAGAATTTGGCTTGCAAGATTGAAGGGAAGCAATTGTAGGAGGTCATGCAGGTAGTTGTCAACATTGTTAACTTCATTCGAGTCCATGAATTAAACCACAGGGTGTTCCAAACCTTACTTCTTGAACTCATTTCTGAGTATGGAGACGTTATCTTACATTCCAAAGTTATGTGACTCAGCAAGGGCAAAGTGTTGGAAAGATTCTCCAAACTTCGTTATGAAATCATTCATTTTTTGGTGGAACAAAAATATCAGGACCTTGAAAGTAATGAATGGTGGATTTTGTTAGCATTTTTGGTTGATAGCACAAACAAATTCAATTCACTTCAGCTAGATTTACAGGGGAAAATAAAAATTTATATTATTTAAATAGGACTATTATTTAATCAATTGCTGGAAATTGGTTTTTGGCCTCAGACCTCCCCTGAAGTAAATTTCTGGGTATATGCATGCATCTTGTGGAAAAGATGATGAGAATTTACAAAGCAATGGGTTGGAGTATCTCACTAAATGTACATTTTCTTCACTTTCATCTAAACTTTATACCACTGAATCTGGGCTCTGTCAGCACGAGCATGGAGAGAGTTTCCATCAAGATATATACACAATAGAAAAGTTCTACCAGAACAAATGGAATCTAAGTACATTGGCTGAGTAAAGAGTCTGGTCTTCACACATTTTTCAGAGAATTTCATTAGCGTTAATTGCATCATTAAGAGAAGCAATGTCATAGCTAGGATCTTCTGTGCCCAGGGTCGTTACTAAATCTGCACCCCTAGGCACAATGTCCCAGCCAAATTTAACATGGAATGGAAACCTAAGCATACTACACATACATTTGAGAGCATTTGGCTTATATCACAATATACCTACTTTCTTTTATACTGAAAGTACCTACTGTTTCACAGACATTGTAAACACACAGTATGAAAGTTGATATGATTTTTAAAAAATGAACTATCATTCAACTTTTAATCGAAAAAATTACAATTTTAGAATACACCATGGTCTCCACTTACACGAGTAAGTCGTTAATTCGTGGAGATTTTCTTTGAATCATATCTGTCCTTTTATTTTTATAACAACTTTGTAGCAACATTTTCTTTGAGTATACCAAACATTTATCTACTTTTGAGGGTAATTAAGTGACATTTTTTAAATTTTGCACTCAACTGCTATGAACATTTATGGACATGTTTCTGTCAATTCGTTGCTTGTTCACATGCACATACATTTCTTTGCTCTTTAACTGCTCTGCTAGTCTCATACTCGTGCTATCTGCTCTGCTATGCACATATCCTAAGGCAGTGATTCTTAACCTTTCAGATGCCATAAACATGGGCGTCGGCAGGGGAGGGGCAAGAGGGGCAGTTGCCCCCCCCCCTGGAAATATGAAAAACGTAAATATTTTATTAAAATTTACTTTTAAATGGGAATAAACTGGAAATGCCTAATAAATTAACACGTTAACTATGGATGGCGAGAATTTTTACCATTCAAACATGTCACTTGATTGTAAGAAATATCTTTTTTATCAACAAAATCTTAGGTTTCGTTTATCTTTTAATAAATACAAAGCTTGCATGCACATTATAAAAGATTTTTTAAATAAGTAATATTTATTAAGAACTTCTATGAATTATTGAAATCAACTCCACTAGGTAGGGTCACTGAGAGGACATGGATGCTGGGGCAACATCCCCGGGGCGCAGGACTCTGTGAATACGGGGATCAGGAAGGCCCGAAATTAGGAGGTCAAAAAAATTTCATATTTTAATAAACAGATGCATGCAAGATAGCAGAACAAAACGATAATATCTGTCATTCGGAACAGTGCAGAGGGGCCTTTAAGTCTGTTTATAAAATTTTCCAACGTCCGAACAGTGGTGGATTTCCCTTCCTCCTAGAGGATGAGTGGATGTTCAGGACCGACGGTGCAAGTACATTTGTCTTTTAAAATACATGCATTTTAGCATAGGATTTCCAGTCTAATAAAATTTATCGAGAAAAATCTGTTCAAGATATAGACCAAGAAATATTGGTTAATAAGCTAAAATTATCAATTTTTCATTCACTTTTATCATTCTACTAATTGAAGATTTTCTAAGCACAACAAAGTATAATAATGACATATGTATTCCTTGGTTACTCAATAAAACTCAAAGGTGCAGTTTGCAAATATTGCATATTATTTCCACAAACTGTTCATCGAGGCATGCAAGGAGATTTCATCAATAATCCATTCATAAAATACAAAGATTTTCATCCGAGTGCTAAAAATCATCTTTCGAGTTCCTGGCACAAATAGATAAATCAGCAGTGGCGGCTCGTAGCTAAAATTAGTGGGGGTGCTGCTCCAGAAAATTTTTAGCCTTTGTTTTAAAATTGTGTAAAAGGAAAAAAACATGTATAAAAAGAAAATTTATTCAGGAACTTGATAAAATCTTAACAAAAAAAACCAAACATTTTTTACTTACTTTAACTTAAATTGTTACAGTTCAAGCTTGATCTATTCATTTAAAAATGAAATCCATAAAAGAACCGAAAAAAATGAATCAAATAGAATAGCTGGAAGCAGAATAATAATCTAATTCTACACTCTTCTACACTTTATCACATTCAAGAATATGGTACACGGTTTTTAAGCACAACACACGCTGAGTAAAAAAAACTTCCTTTCACCATCACGCCAGAGCCGGCACTGCGAGAGCAACAGTGCTCTCTCTACCTGGCAGTCCCGCCTTCCTCCCCACCCCCCTCCTATGTGCGCATGCGCACAACAGTCAAACACCATGTTGCTGGCACTGTGAAGCGCACAGTTCCATACAAAGATTTTTGTATCTTTTTCATAAACTGGGGGGTGGCTACTGAAGTACTGACATTAAGCTTAAGGAATATATATTGTACTACAAAAATAAAGAAAGAATTAAAGAAAAAAGGACTCATTATATTAAATGTTATCGATAATATCAAGTGGAAATAGGGGGTGCTGCAGTTCCGCAGTGCCTATACACGAGCCGCCACTGTAAATCAGTCGGATTTTCTATATTAGCAGATGAAAGCACTGCCGTATCAGGTAAAGAACAATTATCTCTTGGTGTGTGATTTGTATACAGTAAGGACATGATATGAGAAGAATTTTTGGGGTTTGCAACCCTTACTAGTTTTGATGCTAAGTCTATTGCTGAAACTATAATGAATAAATTTACACAATTCGGGCTGCGCCTTGAAAACTTAATTGGACAAGGGTATGATGGGTGTGCAACAATGGCTGGGAAGGAGCGAGGAGAGCAGAGCATTGTTAAAGAAATATGTCCTAAAGCCATTTTCGTGCATTGTTCTGCATACAGACAAAATCTAGTTGTACATGATTTAAATGCAGTGCCAGAAATAAGGAACACCATTGGCTCAGTCAAAGCCATTATATACTATTTTCGTGGCAGTCCTAAAAGAAGATCTTTGATTCCGTCTATACCAATGCTATGCGAAACTCATTGGAGTACTAAGTACAAAAGTATTAGGATTTTCATGCCTAACTTTTTGAAAATTTACGAAAAATTAAACCAAATAGCTGAAACAGAGTTTGGTAAAGCATCCCAAGAGGCGCATCTACTAGTCAATGTTACAAACACAACAAGTTTTTTGCCCAGTCTCATTATTATTTCGACCTATTCATCAATACTAGAACCAGTAATGCAAGCTCTTCAGGCCATTCAGTTGGATATTTTGAAAGTTCATGAGCATATACTGAAGCTTTTAATAGTGCTCCGAAATCACAGACAAAATGTTGATAGTCATTTTAACGTAATTTTTTTGGAAGTTAAGGATCTAGCCGAACAACTGAACATTAATCTAATGCTACCAAGAACATGTGCACGCCAGACCTATCGATCCAATTTCAAAGATTTGCCTGTGGAGGATTATTATCATCGTTCTGTTTTTATTCCATATTTAGACTCGATTATCTCATAGCTTGAATGCCGATTTTCTCCAGAAAATGAGAAGCATTTCAATATTTTTATACTCTGTCCAAAACAAATGAGTCAATTGGGATGACAGGAGTATAAAAACAGAATCTTGAATTTTAACATAATTTATGAAATCGATAATTTGGAAAATGAAGCGATGACATGGTATGATATGTGGTCAAGTAAGGCAGATTTTGAGTTGGAGAATGGGATAACTGATTTGATTGATCACACAGACCTTTACTCGGCTATTAGGAAAGCAGTTTTAATTGTATTAACTTTGCTGTTTCTACTTGTATGATAGAACGAAGTTTTAGTACAATGAAGAGAGTAAAGACTTGGTTAAGGTCAACTATGGGTGATGATCGTTTGTCTGGGCTATGCATGTTAAGCATACAGGAAATATGTAAATGAAAACAAAAAAATATTTATGGACCAAGAAGTAGAAAAGTTTGGTGCTGCCACAAAGTGTTTGCAATTTTTGTTTAAAAATTAATTTCTTTGATTTTGAGAACAACTATTCTGTTTTTGTTAATAGTTTTTGTAAATAAATGAATTTCTATGAATCTTATTAGTTGTTTTCTCATTATGTATTTTAACCTGAAAAATGTTCTGCCAATGCAAATGTATGCATTCATGGTTGTTCGTTAAAGGTGGGTATTTTAAATATATTATAAACATGCAATATTTATATTCGACGTTAATCGTTCCATGAAAATTAGGCAAATCAAAGATTAATACATATTTTTTATTTGCATCAAAGCAAAGCCTGTCAGAGTACATTTTACCGTGCTTCAAGGGAAAAGCAATCATCATACACAAAGTGAAAAACTCAAGACAAACGTACCTTAAGCTAATTTCAATAGAATTTGGTTCTTTGGTGAAGATTTGTCGTCACCTGGAGGCCGGTTAAGTAAAAATTTCACGGGTTTGAAAAATCGTGTCTGCCCCTGTGTGTTAGGCATTTTTTTGTGTTTTGCCCCCCTGCAAGATTTTCTGCCGACGCCCATGGCCATGAACCACTTTCAATGAGACAGATTTCACACAGACCATCAATATCTCAAACACCTTATGATATCATTAAAATGTTTAAAATAATCTTAATTTATTATTATGAAATATTATTAACATGAAGTCAGACATATTGAATTCAAATAACTAATTATAAAAATGCTTTTGCATTGCACTGTAGATGTATATTCTGTTATTAGTGCAAGCCCTGAGCTTGAATGTTTGAAAATAATTCTTCAAATCCTGGTGTAAAATTGGACAGAGATAGTTGCAATGTTGAATTTATCTCATCTGTTTTGTTTTAATTTCTGTCATGGCATAGAATCCTACTTTGATGAAGAGAAAGGTGTAAGTACTCGTAATATAAGGAGTATTTTTTAGATTTTGAATAAGGCGGCAGATTTGTAACTTGCCTCTGGGAACAGAAGATCCTAGCTATGCCATTGCTTATCTTAATGACGCAATTCATGCTGATGGAATTCTCTGAAAAACATGTGAAGACCAGAGACTCTTTACTCAGCAACACTCAGTTACAACCTTCCTCTTCTAATGTTCATACCCAGTTTTTAATGCATTATTTATGTTCATTATTATTTTGTATTAAATAGCACTGGGCAGCAAAATTGGTGATAGTCCTAAAAAACCTCCTAAAATATTCGGGAATTATTTTTAATTTAAGCTTATTGATCACTGGTCAGTAGACATAAACCACCCCTCAAATGCTCGTGGACCACAAGTTTAGCCTAAGGGTCCCACATAAGTCATATTTGATATTATGATAAAGAACATGCAAGTTGAATTCGTGTAAGTCGGAACTGTGGTGTATAATTGAATAACTTGAATTCACTGCAAAATACCAATGACAGGAGAAACTTGAATTCATACAGTATTAATGAATGTGTCCAATAACACAAAATTTCAACAAAGAACAGGTATTCTAATCTACTACTATTAACTAGTTTGTAGTAGTTTGTTCCAAGTCTCAAGTCCCAGTTATCTAAAATCAATGCAGTCAGTGTTAGGGACTCTGGATATGATGTCTTTAATAATTGTTAAATCAAGTTAATTTTTTTTTGCATTCACTGCCATAAACTGATTGATTACATCATCATAGTCAATCTTCTTAAGATCTCCCCTCTCCACACTCAGATCGCTAAGTCATTCTACCCCATCAATGCTAGAAGGTAAGACAGAATTATCTTCAATTTAACTAATAGATGAGGCCAAGATTACATGGAATTCCATAATATGGATATAATGTGGCATTGCTAAAATTAAAAACAAAACACAACAGTTTTAATCAAACTTTGACTTATTCCACATGACACTATATAAGAACAACCAGTTTAAATGAATTATCTGATGATGGTAATTATTCATCAAAACCAGTCGTTGTTATATAGTGTTAGGTGTAATATATTGAAATGTGATTTAAACTGTGTTGTTTTAATTTATTTTTAACAATGACACATTATATTCATATCTTCGATTTGCTGAATAAGCATTTTCAGCTGACAATTGGCACAGTAATGGTAAGAAAAATTTGTAGTGCAACACATCTTCTCCATAACTCACAATGAAAGACAGAAGTTCTGAAGGAGGCTTGGGTGCAGCATCCTGGCAGGTGTCATGAATTTCATTGCATTACTCTATCCTTTCCACATCAGAGTCATAAAAATTCCAAGATCAATACAATGATAGCGGAGACTGTTCAAATCATCATCTGTCAAAAAACACTCAACATAGAGAAGAAATTCGAATTTGAAGTTCAGGTCTTTTAGCTTGTTGTCATTTTCTGATGAAGCCAGTCTAGGATGCTCTTCATGATACATACAATCTCTTTTTCGGCCACAAGGCTAACATCTTTTACTATTTCTCCAGGCACTTGTTGACTCCTCCTGATTCTTATTTTTACTGCCACTCCCCATACCTCGCATTCAGGAGCAGCCCAAGGCATTTTGGGGCCCAGGGTGAGAAACCTCTCCTGTGGCCCCTTCCATAAATTTTTGTTAAGGTATTTGAAAAATACATATTAATTTATTCAATGCTCCTCGAGTATTAGTCATAATTAAAGAATAAAAGGAATTCCGTTAAGATACCAGCCTGTTCCATGATATAAACGGTGTCCCAAATTAGTTCACTAACAAGTAAGTCAGGACTGTCCTCGAAACTTTAGCACCCTGGGCCGCCATCCTACTTGCCCGTATCTCTGGCCTGCCCTGCTCCCATCTATCTGTTGCTTTCAGTACTGAATCTCAACACAAATCATCATGGATTCTAGCATAAATCCATCCAAAGAGATTCAAGGTCCGAAGACACTTCATGAAAGTTCATTTTTGGATCTTTAAGTCTTTTATGAACACAATCAATTTACTTAAGGTTGCCACAACGGGAAGGAAGGTGAACCAAGATGTTGGAATCTAAGAATAATTTGTAGCAGATCTACTGCATTACCTCTAGTTTCTTGGGTTCCATTTGGATCACCAGAAAGCCACTCCAGTTTTTACTAGCTTAATTATGGTCATTGTTAATTATTAACTGAATTGAATTCAAATAACATTTTCTAGCATAAAAATTTTTTAAAGACAGTGAAAATAACGTTGAAAACGCTGAGCTGTCAACTGAAAATACAAATTACAAATGAATACTGCGTCACTGTGAAAGTTGTTAAAAGTAGATGGGTACAATTACCGATGTCCTGGTGGGACCGAGTAAAATTTTCCTTCATGTTCAAATTTCCCTTCCCTGGCCCAGCCAAGTTCCAATGGAGTACTGCTCCATGTAATTCCGAATCTCGCCACTTTCAGCAGCTTGTAGTTCCATATCTTGCCACTAGAGGTGCTGCAGAGGTGGAGCCCCATTAATACCAAAATGTACCCCATTAAATATGCCATTGTCGTTTTAAAAGCATAATTCTTCACCTGGACCGATGATATGAGGGAAGTATAGAAAAATTGCAGCACATGGGAAGATCAAGTTCATGAACTAATTGCTATAGAAAAACAGTGAATTATTAAAGAACATTTTGTTTTATTAATAAATGGCATAATATTCATATTTTAAATGTAAAACAATATTTTCATTTTTCCTTTCACTTTAATGACATTACACAATTTCTAAGTAGTTTCATATTCCATCTAACTCTGCAGCATTCAATAAAACCCATAATTTTAAAATTGCCCACTTAGTTTATCATGGCGGCATCCTAATTAATTTTTTCACTAGTTATTTCATAATCTATAGTTACAAATATGCAAAATAAATAAAACTTTTTGGTGGATACTTTAAAAACAGTAATGCATTTAAAGTCTATTGTTAGTGTTTATGAGAAAGGAAAACCATTATTATTTTTTTTAAATAATGAAAGACAGGAATAAGTATCTAACTAAATCCACTTGGGAAGGCTTCACATAGTACAAATATTCCATAATAGTAATGAAATATTTATTGTAATTTCCACTAAACAAAGATTTAGGTACTGTCTAGTTTCCCCTTTTACAGTATCACAATAGGTCTTTCATTACTATTAACAAGTCAGTTCATCACATAATAATAATTTATAAAAACAGAAGGTGAAATTGAAATTTTGCTTAATAATATGGCCAAATTGAACAATAATTTTAGAGAAAAAGAAACCAAAATATATTTAGAAATCAAGTTATAGTAGTGGCTGCCATACAGATTAAAAACATTCACTAATTGAAAATATACAATCAAGTATGTAAAACACAAAAAATAATTGGTCTTTCGAACATCTCCATCTTAAAATTCAGTGTCAAATGAAGAGACACATCAGCAAATCTGAGAAAAATATGGATGAGATTGCAAGATACAGCTGATTAAGTTCATCAAAAAACGAAAATTTACAAATGGATGCAATGGTAAATGGTGAAGTAAGTTAAAAACTAGTTTCATCCCATATAAAGCATTTTGGTTTACTATCATATTTTATAATTTTGTCAATGTTTGTGTATTTCAACTTTAAGCATGTTATGAAGAAATTTATTCATTTACAGTCATATAACTAGATCCAATAATAATTACAGTCAGCAGTGAAATTTCAATCATTTAGATCCTTCCCTGTCTGATCCTAAATTTTATGTGGTTATGGCCACACAAACACATTTGCATGGTAACTTTCAGTTGCTTTCAGCCAACCTCTGACTTGAATTACTATTTACCAGGTACAATATCAACAACTCTTGTGCTTTTCAAGCTGTGCTAAATTTAATTCATAAGACCTTGACTTCCTGACAGTGATTCCTCGATGTTAAAATTTTAATTGAAAGCATGTTAAGTCAAGAAGGTGTATGTTTGGTAAGGTACCTAGCTGCATTATTACCTTTATGTAATTTTAAATTTAATTTGGCATGAAATAAAAAAAAAATTATATATTTGATTCAAAATTTTCTTTAGTAATGCAATTCGTTCTGTACCACTCGTAGAACTAAGTTTCTTGTTATATGTTTACAGCGTACGTAAGTTTCACAAAATATCAGAGAATAACAAATCGAAATAATAATCAAGATCCGTTGTTGAAAATTGTTTTGCTTTCATACTCCGCCGTCTTTTGCAACGAGGTGTCAATGGGACTTGATTGATTCTCCAAACAATACCCTCCCACATTTACCATATCCCCTAATCACCTCATTTAGAAATAACGTTTTAAAATAAAATGAAAATTTGAATCATTTAATTTGTTTAAATATTCCATACGATGTTGTCCAAGGAAAATTGTAAAGGTTCTTGAAATATCTTTACAATGTGCGGCTTTATCATTTAAGGAATATTTCTCCATATGTATAAATATAGGAATATTTCTCCATATGTATAAATCTCATATGAAAAAGACTCATTCGCTCAATCGACTCTCACCATCATACTTCGAAGCATTTAAATAATACTTCGTCATCTAAAACGTACCAGTACATACCTCAGACTCAACCAATTCTAATTTATTCATTCATACTTGCTGGCGCATATCTTAGTGTTCTATTGTCTTATATCGTAATTTCCTCGAGTTTAAGGAGCTTAACCTCAATGACTTCTCGAATCCTCATGGAAAATTCCTTTCATCCATAGTTATCATGCATTTTAGCAGAAGAAACGCGCAGAAATTAAAGGTATAGCTGTACATGACAAAAAGTGAGCAGCAAAACTTCATTGAAGTTAGTCGAAATGTTGGCGTATAGCGAGAACTAAAACATGCTAACAGAAAGTCGTGTTAGGTTCATATTACATTTTGTTTGAATGCCAATACTAAGCACTTTTTTTTAGCTATTACAGTGTACCCACAGTACTTATTGAATTGATACACAAATAAACCGAACTTATTATCAAGTACATTTATACATCGATCCTGCCAAGATTTCGATAGAAACGGCAATCGATTTATATATTCGAATTACGGCCTTGTCATTGTATCGTGGTATCGTTCTATCTGTATTTTTAAAGTTGTTGTTCCTTTAAGTCTTCTCATCTCGGTTGTGTCGTCCGTGTCGTTTCCTTTAAGTCCCTCTAAATAATAAATAATATGGCACCTAATTTTAGTAAGTTCGCTACAAATAAAACTATCGTTGGAGCAGCTACTCTTTCTATGCTTTTGTTAATTCTTCGTAGAAGCAGAAAACCCAGCAGATCACGGTATGACTCGGATCGGCTATTTTGATTCACCAATAATTGAACGCATGTCACTCTTTTAAATTTTATTTAAACTGTTAAACTAATTAAAATCATTGTTTCAGGAAGCTGGGACCACAGGAAGTTCAATATTTAGTAGGCGAGGTGAGAATAAAATTGACGTTATCTTGTTTCATCTTCATCTATTGTTCTCCATTAACATATTAGTATTTAGTAAATGTAATTTTGATGTCTGATTGGAATTTTGTCTTTGGAATGAATTTGAATTGTATTGGCAAGGATCAAAATATCCGTTTGTTTACATTTTCCGCTTTAAACGGTTTCCTTCCGTGGTTGTGCTGTGTTTTATTAATGTGAACCGCAACTTAAAACCCAGTTTTCCTTTTAAGAGCCCGGTATGTAGTTGTATAAACTCATAAATTCTCTAATTTTCAGAAGACAGGCCGGAAAGAATCTGCTCATGTAGATGGAGAATTTTTTCGCCAGCTGAGACAACTTCTCCGCATTTCGATTCCTGGTGTATTTTGTCGTGAGACTGGGTACCTTTTATTGGTAGCGGCTTCGCTCGTCGCCCGGTCCTTGTGTGATTTATGGATGATTCAAAATGGGACACTCATTGAGAGGTACTTAAAAAATTCTATTCCATATTTCGGTAAGTCTTTAATATTCTTATAGTTCCTATTAGTTGATTCCAATTTTCATCACATTACTTAAACCTTAAACTCAAATTGCGTTAAGAATCTCTCACTTTACATGAAAAATCAAATTAAAGGTCTAAAATATTTGAAAATATAGAACAACTTCATTCTCTAGATTTGGCAAATTGTAGGAAGGCCATGTCTATGTATTATTCTTCTATGCATCATAGAATAATGTTATATCTGAGAAAATATTCAGTACTCACCACTAATATATTTCTCAGAAAAAACAATGCCAATAAAGGAAATCACATTTTATTTAAATGAGCTGATTCCATACCACATCTGTGTGACTAACCTTATCTATACTCCACACCATTATGGTGTACATACCAGTCATTACTGCTGGTACTCAATATCGATACATACACTACATACCGGTTGACAGTTCAGATAAAAGCATTATAACACTTGCTTTATTTCAGAATAGAATTTTAATTTTAAAACCTTAAAATTGTTATAAAAAACAAAGAATCACTCCAATGTGAATTAAAGTTCACTTCACAGGATAAAATAATGAAGTAAGAAAAGTTTATTCTGGTATGAGTTAAAATCATTACTTTCCTTTTTTCTTTATTCTTTTAATATTAAACACACTGAATTTTTTAGGAGGAATGGTTTTCTTCTACTTTGCCTCTTCCCTATCTCTCCCTTATCCTCTTCTCAAAAAATGGCAAATGTCTAGCATACAATTGTGTCTGAAACTGCATGAAACTTTCGTACTGCCTTGTCTGGTCTTACTTCTCTATTCATTATGACTTACAAACATTTTAATCTACCTGTACCTTGTCTTCTTTATCAACCTACTGCTTCCTTTGCCAGTTATTGATCTTGTCATTGTCCCTCATTTCTGGTATTCAAGTTCTGACATCATTCAGAGTAGGAATTTTATGCATGAGGTGTCATTCAGTCATTCCACACTTGATCATTTGACTAAGTGTGGGGCATTAAGAATTGAGCAATTCTGACTTTTTATGGCCTAGTTTGCTTTGGCCAACATGGACGTGTGTAAAAAAATCTGATGTGGCCACCACAGAAATTTCAGTTACTCAATCTAAAATTACGGCTTATTTTGTGAACTGACACGTACCATATTCACGGCCAGAGCAATGGATGACACAGCTAGGTGAAGTAAGCGAAGCTTAACACCTAAAAATGAGAAACATTTCCTCTCAAAATGCTTCTCGCACACAAACAAACGAGAGAAATTTCTTTCCTTCCTTCCTAGAAGATCTATCCATTGCAGGTATCTGTTAAGAAAATATAAAAGCATTCTCACAAAACGCATTCACATAACACTTCGTAGAACTAGTTCGTTAGAATTTTTTTCAAAAATATGATATTTTTAAGACCCTGTTGATTGGAGATCAGATCAAATTCATTCCGTCACGTTTTCTTAAACAGTTATGAATGCATATCTACTATATATCTACTTCACAAAATCAGAGTAACTGACAACCGCTCAATGAGCAATGGCGAGCTTTTATCAAGCAAAATGGCTGCTGTTCCGTTACGATACACAAGGAACATGTGGTGCTGTGGTGATGCGGTAGAGAGAGAGAAATAGAGGGAGAAAATGAGAGAGAGAGAGAACTGACTGCGACTGCAGCGCCTATCGCGGACCCCTTAGCATAGTGAACTACGTGTAAAAGCTGGGAATCTATTCTCCCATAAGAGTTTCATACCCCTGGCTATAACCATTAAATTTTCTCCAGATCTCAAAAAACCTATAAAATTGGTTGACATTCCATCCCAAGGAATTTCTGGCAAGTTCCTCCTCAATATAGATTCATGAACAGGAGAAATACACACCAATTGAGAGCTGTGGCATGTGTGGTGGTGTGTCCTTATCAGTTCCTGGCCTCCAAACCTTCCGGGGGTGTTGGTGGCTTAAAAGGGAAGCCCACAAGGTGTGACACTCACATCGGATTGAGACTTTGCAGAATGAAAGTATATGCAAAATAACGGACTCCTATTTCTACCTAGGTGTCAACTCGATGTTGTTTACGAGAAAATGCCCTTTAAAAATCCCGATCCGGGAGTCAACGAAATAAGAACGTTAAAAGTCCTTTCATAATTATCTAGGAGCGTTGGTCTTGGGGGAAACGAGCTGGATTTCAAATATTTTTGCCAGGGTTCGATTTCCGAAGGGACCAAAATTTTTCTCTCCGATTTTAAAAATATTTTTCACAATTTTCAGCATATCGTCGATAAAACTTGCACAAAATTAAAAAAAAATTTATTCCATGCATTATAACTACTATTTTCTTCATCATTCTTCACCGTAATTCTTCACGAACATAATTTTACGGATCACTACCCATTCGCTTTACCATCATGATCAATACATGATGAGAATTATGATGAAGAAAATAGTAGTTATAATGCATGGAATAAATTTTTTAAAAATTTTGTGCAAGTTTTATCGACGATATGCTGGAAATTGTGAAAAAAATTTTAAAAATCTGAGAAAAAAATTTTGGTCCCTTGGGGAATCGAACCCCGGCAAAAATATTTTAAATCCAGCTCGTTTCCCATAGACCAATGCTCCTAGATAATTATGAAAGGACTTTTAACTTCATATTTCGTTGGCTCCCGGATCGGGATTTTTAAAGGGCATTTTCTCGTAAACGATGTCCAGTTGACACCTAGGTGGGAATAGGAGTCCGTTATTTTGCATATACTTTCATTCTGCAAAGTTTCAATCCGATGCGAGTGTCACACCTTGTGGGCTTCCCTTGTTAGTGGTCACGATGCTGGTTGCAACTCTCCTGCTGCTTGAAAGGGTAGCATGAATCCTGCGAAAGGATTTTTTCCAAGGTTGCCTGGCCCCCTGTTTGTGTGGTTTGAGGAGACCACACAAAGTCAGCATTCTGTCCTTTTGAAGGGATGTTAAGCCATTGGCCCCTTGGTGCTCTTCGTTAAGAGTAGGCTAATGTCTGCACCAGCTTTCCCTCCCCCTTGTGTGTTTGGTTGATTAGCCAAAAATACACACACACAAGCCTTCCATTTCATCTTCTGCTTCATTGCCACTATTTCTGGATGACCTTTGTGTGCTTACTCTAGCATCCTCTCCATCCTCTGTCTTGATATAATTATTCTAATCCCTCAAAGGTATAAGTCACCAACTACATAAAGTTCTTCCGGTATACACTGATATGCCTTCAGATCATCCTTCCACATGCCTGTCTTAAGGCTCCATTTTGTTGTCCTGTTTTCACTTCTTTTACAAGTTCTTCAAGTTTCAGAGCCATGAGCACCGACATAGACCTAAGTTGAAGTAGTTGGCGTTCTACACTTCCCTTGATACCCTCTGACTTGTATTTAGGGCATAACCTACTTAAGGGATCTACAATATTCTGTCTACCTGGGATATCATCATCATAGGTAGTCTGTTCATAGACAGGTCTGTGATTATTCATGGTTAAACCTGGTTCTCCTTATACTCCTATTTTCTGCTGTACTCTTCATATCTTAATAACTCTCTTTCCCTCTCAAATCATCTATCAGCTGAAACCTTTTCCTACCTCTTTCTCTATTTCCATCTAATTTTCCTTCTAACACATCAATAATAGTTTTTGAGTTCGAGCACCCACAAAAGCTATCACATGCACACACACATAGACATCGTCGAGAAAATGGTCGAAACGTGTTCAGGGGACCTCAAAACGTGTATTTCCGTTGAAATCTTGAAGTCGATTTTTTTCATGAATACAATACTTTCCCCCATACTACTTATGGAGAAAGTAAAAAGGAGTAGTGTGAAATAATGAAGAGTTTAATCCTAAACCTTTTTTTTGTTGTTTAAATGATGCAAGAGAAAGAAAAACTTTTCTTAACAAAGTTAACAAAAACTTTATTTTTTGCAACCTGTTATTAAAATTTTCGGTGACATCCCGGCTCTTTGAGAAACACTATTGTGTCATAACACACCAGTTGAGAACAACTGCTTTATAATATACTGTAACCAAGGAATGAATCTAAATGTTATACAGTAAATGCCCTCCCAAAATATTTTTGATTCTACAAAATATTCTTTTGATGTATGAAATTTACAGAATTTATAAATATTTTAATTACTTTATTCTTTCTTTGTTCTATATTTTATATTTCCTTATATAGTATTGTTAAATTTCAACACCATGACTTTTGTTGCATACGAAATACCTATTTCCAAAGCTAACATTTTAAGTTGATATTTTTTTCTGGAATCCAGGAAATTACAAAAACCATTTCTCATCTCATGAGTGCAGACTTTGATTGGTTTAATTTTATATACTTAAGGTAATATATTTAAAACTATTTTTAATTTACAGAAAAATTGTTTTTATATTCTAGTGCTGTAATTGGAATGGATAAAACCTTGTTCTGGAAACGGCTTTTCAAATTTTTTGCTGCCATGCCGATTGTAAGTTATTTACATTAACTGTATTTCATTAATTTATTAATTTTTATCATGTTTTCTTAAAAGTAAAAACATGCTTAAGTGATCATACTATCTGTCTATCCATCCATGCATCCATCTGTATGTTGATAATCAACTTCTTGTTTTGAGATGTTTGGAAAACTCTTTTTGAATTAGATAGCTCTTATCAATCTATGAATTTTCTACCAATTGGATTTCCCTAGTTGTTCATAGATTTTCTACTAGGTGACTTCAAAGTCAGAAAATTCAAATTTTTGAAATGGTATTGTAGCCAAGCTACTAAAGCTAGAGGAGTGAAGTTTTCATTGATGGAGAGGTCTAGTGAGCATCTACATTCCAATGGTTCAGATTGCATTCTCTCCAAAGGGGGAGATAAACCGGAACTCTGAAATATTTTAAGAAAACATGCTTCCATTTTTTCCCTTAGCAAAAGTAGCCTACTTATCCTAATTATCTGATTCCATTCTCCTAGGACTTGTATCCATAATTTTGTTTTCTTATATAAAATAAATATTCTGAACAGTTATTTTGTAAAGCATGGGAAGGAATGATAATATTAATATTTTTTGCATTTTTTTTACAGATATCAATGGTCAATAATGTCTTAAAGGTGAGGACATTACATTAATCTGATGGCAGTAATTATCACAATAGAGATATTCTGTGATGATTTTCTTTATGCTATTGTATTTAATTGAATACTTATTCATATTGAACAATATTTTCAGTATGGAATTGGTGCTTTGAAATTGAGGCTGAGAATACGTCTCACACATCATCTCTATGACCAGTATTTGTGGTAAGTACACTATTTGTCTGCCTGAGGAGCAGTATTTCAATATGTTTTTGTAATGACATTATAAATAAACTGATGTGGGCAACACATGACTTTCTCCATATTTATATGGCAAATTACATGTTGTTAGCTCTGGGATCGTTGTCAATATTTACTTCCGATTGAAAATTAAGAATTTAAAAAGGAGCGTTACTAAGACATAACTAAGCGTCAATTGTTAACAATAGTCTTCGTTAGGTGGTGGCAGCTAAAAATATAAGATATCTCTTAAACAATGCATTATATGGAAAAATGTATCAAACAAAGGTTGTAGAAAATGAAATTTGCTACAACTTTTATTCCAATACATTTTTACATTTTTCAAATATTAAAGCAAATATTTCAAAATAACGCATAAGTGACAAGAGTAAACACCCACTTCCGGTCGTCCGATTTTTACCAAAAACTAATCAGATCTTCTAACTTTTATAAAAATATTAAATATAAAATTTTGCGTTGACCTGATTAATAGTTTTTGAGTTAGAGTACCCACAAAAATCTATCACATACAGACAGACACACAGACATCATCAAGAAAATAGTCAAAACGTGTTCAGGGGACCTTAAAACATGTATTTCCATTGAAATGTCGAATTCGATTTTTTTCATGAAAACAATACTTTCTCTATACTTATGAATTAAATTAGATATTTCAAGATATCAACTGAGAATTTTTAAGATATACTGTTTATAAATAAAAAAGCAGATACATGGTTTAGTATAATAGATAAGATAGGTGTTGCAATAAGAGAAAAAATAGCACTGAGATAAAGCAAATAATCATTTCATGAGAGGGCAACATTCTATCTCTGATGTGGAGTATAGTATCATATCAGTCTGTCTTGGATTAAGAGGAAAGGGATTGTACATAGGTTAAAAGTTTTGTAATATGCGTGTGTAAAGTAACAGAGAATTGGCTAGAGAGAGAAGAAAAGAAGTGATTTATTGGATTTAGTTGAATAGAAAGTTTCATTATAGTGGCATAAAATAGGCAGAGGAGATGCTTAGAACTGATTTTTAGAGGAAAAGAAGTGATAATGTAGCCTATCCAAGAAAGGAAAGCATAGATTTCCTAGAGGTTTATGGTTTAACCATTTAGCTATGGAATGCATGTGCTGTTTCCCTTGTCAGCTGATTAGATTTCTTTGGATTCACTATTATAATTCTTAAAAGAAGTTCCTACTTGTATAAATACTGGAATTGCAAGTTTCTCTAACAGAGTGCAACCAAGTCATTATTATTATAATTTCTTAATGCTAAAGGAATGCAAAGTAGAACTTTTCAGATTTTAAACTAAATTCTGGGTTATCCAAAATTCTTTTTCATACTGTATACCTGTTCCAGTTCTTCATGTCTGAGATTTTATTACTTTTTAATGAAATTTTGTCTTGCATCTACTCTCAGGTTAGAATTTGAATATCCACACTGCCAGACCAGTACAGTTCTGGCCCAAAGCTAGGAGCCACTTCCAAAATTCAAATATCTAAATCTGTATACAGTAAACCCTCATTAACATGAACTCCAAGGGAGAAAAAAATCTTATGTTCATTTACCCTGAGTTTGTGATAACTGAATCATGTATAAAAACAGTGAAAATATTAATTTCTTTGCTAAAATATATGTACAAAATATAACACGTAGTTGAGGTAATCTGTTTGTGTTGAATAAATTATTATTATTATAACACCTCAAATGCACGATTTGGACTCTTATTCAAATGAACGTAACATTAAATTTGAAATAAATGATAGATCTCACTTATTTGCAAGTTTTAAATGTCCAAATTGAAATTAAATTATGTAAATATATATGTATTAACTTCTCAACTGGACGACATATGCAAAATTCAAAGATATGAAATAAAATAAATTCATATAAGAATTCATTGCACATCAGAACACAAAATAAAAATAGTTATCATATACATAGTATGTAAATAGTTTATCTACTTACATTACAGTTGTCGTCATAAAAAACAAACAATGCTGTGAATTAAAAATTGTTGGTGTTACTCTAAAATCACCAGAATAAAAAAAATTAAACATTTTTCTAGTCTCCAGAGATGGTTGTTTGAAAAAATCGCTGATTTTTTTTTGCCTCATTTTTGGGCAATTGCATTTAATGCAGACATGCATCATTTTCTGTAAGGACAGAATTAACAGGGGATCCATTTCTGTTATATCTGCAAAACACTGAATTACAGACAATGAAGAGACCACTTCATATCTTGAAGTGCTTTGTAATTCCTCGTCTTTACTGCTGTCAATAGATTCATGAACTGTGTCTTCTGTAGGCATTGCGTCATCTTGAGGAGCACAAATAGCGATGTCATCATCAACTGAAGAAAAATCATGAAATGTGAGGTTTGAAGATGGTTACAGCATGTTTAAGTAGCTACTGTCTGTCAGGTCAGGCTCCTCGATTTCACTCATTTCAATTTGTTTTCTAAGTCAGATCTTGTACAGACCTTTCTGAAACAATTTTTAATTGTTTCAGCACTCACATAATCCCACAAAGCTTATATTGCTCACATGGCTTGCAGAACATTCCACTTTGGCTTGTTTCTACCCTTAGAATTTCAGCCTTTACAACATTGTAGGATCTTTTGAGTGAAGCTATGATAGCTTGGTCTAGAGACTGAACTCAGCTTGTGGTATTAGCAAGGAAAAATACTATCTTAAGGCTTAGCAAATCCAACCCATCAATTTTATAAGTTCCTCAGTTGTCCACTGATTTTTTGCAGCTATCTTCCTTTCCTCCTATTGAATCCAATGATCCATTTCTGAAATGAAGCAACATCGTTCCAGGTTTTCTTGGGGTGGCTGTTTTCACATGGTAAATGAAAATGGCTAAATTTATTTATACATCTTGGGTTCTTGGATTTTCCATTAACCCACAACTTAAATTTTTGTGCCATTTGAATTGCAACAAACGGCTACAGTAACTCTATCCTTGCTCTCTGTACTGCCATGCCACAACACTTTTGAGGTCCAACAAACGATCTGGTAACAGATAGAAGAAAATGCCTTTCCCATCCAAGTTGAAAATGTCCCAATCGGAATATCTGCTCTTAAAGTTTTCAAAATTCTGAAGCCATTCTTTTACTCTTATTTCATTTATTTTATTAGCTCCACCACAAATAACAGGTGAAGTGATTCAATGTCTTACCTCCAAAGCCATCCACTTAAACAGTCAATGTATTCTATTCCAAATTTGGTAACTAATTCCTTGGCCATTTTTTGGAAGAGATATCCAGAAATTGGGACCATTGATGATCCCTTATGTTGAAACCATTTCAACAGTTTTTCTTCTAATCTTATTGTGCAGCTCTATGCATGCGTTTGCTTGTCATTGTTGACTCTCTAACTACAGCTTAGTCAATCTTCTCGTTATTTTTTATAATTGTGGAAATTTAGAATTTTTAGTTTTTCCTCAGTTCTTGTTTTTGAGAGAAGACCCCATTTCACGTCTTCTAGTATTTTCATTTTTATTGCTAGCATAATTTGTATTGTCTTCTTTTGCAGCTTGTGCTATCCATTTAAGCGGTTGAATGCTTACAGACAAAAATTTGCTCAAACAGAGGAATATGGATAGATGTGGATGTTTCCCTCTTTCACCCTCAGGAAGGTGTGTGTGTGTATTTTTGGCTAATCAATCTCTTGGTTTATTATAATCAACCCCAAATTTTTTAGTTTGCCTTCTAGGAGTGATAGAAAGACACTTATGCCTCTGCACAGCCATATTCTCGCAGGTGTGCTAAACAGTGCAGAAAATCTGTTAGCTCTCAGTATCTAGCAAATTAGCATTTAGCAGCCATATATCCACATTAGAATTTCCATTGCAGCAAGGCACACTGTTATTCATCATGAATGACGATATCAGATAAAATAATTTCCTTCCTTACTTTCTCAGTGATCTGTTTGACTGAAAAAAATTACCATAAGGAATGCAAATACCGTAAATACCCTCGTATAATGCGCACTTTTTTTTCGAAATATTTGAGTTAAAAATTAGGATGCCTGTTATACGAGGGTACAAAATCTTTCTATTTCATTTCCACAATTTCGGCACAGTAATTACTGCCCGGGTATCCTCATAATTTTATTGGTGATTTTTACGAAAAGTAAGATGGATAATAGTTAAAATTTATTAATTAATTCTACAAATATTCATTGATTAGATATGAAAAGAATGAATTCAGTATTTATTCATTTTAAAAGCCAAGAAATATTCGATCATTGTCTTAGAACACGTTATTTCACCTATTTGATTCTGGAACGGTAACGCTAAAAAAAATCTGTGCGCACTATACGCGGGTATATAGAAAAATAATAGATTACGAGGCTGAAAACCCCCCTGCGCATTATACGAGGGTGCGCACTATACGCGGGTATTTATGGTACCCATATCGACAGAATGAAAAGGTCTGTGTTTGTCACATCTTCTCCTGTTTGAAGCACTCATGAAAGATGAAATAACTGATGAGTCAAGAGCAGGTAGATTTTGGAATGAAGATGGTAGTTTAATCCTACTTCTTAGAACAACACTGCATCCATGTATTGAACTGTTTACACAAACAACCTCTTAACATACTGGAAATAAAGTCTTCTGGCTCTAAGAGAATTCATACACATTATTACATGAGTCGATGCTTGCATCAACTTACTGGTTTCATGAGGCAAGTTGCAGCATGTTTGAGGATGAATCAAGGGAAGGGAATCAGTATCAGCTGGCAGTGACTCATGTTGCAGAGTCCCATCTCAGATGGGATTCTGCGATTCTCAGACTGATACTGATGCATGTTTCAACATGTTTGGGCCTGGGAATATTTTTGAAAAAAGAAATTCTGGTATGAGCAGAAATCGAACCCAGG
>CM054112.1:181298200-181485666 GCA_028673005.1 Tanypteryx hageni | reverse complement strand
GGGGTGGGGAGCTATGGATGGAGAAAGGTAGAGAGAGACAGGGGAGAGGGAGGAAGGAAAGCGTAGTCTGGGAGGATGGCGAGAAAAGGGAGAAAGGAAGGAGCGAGGAAAATATAGAGCACTGGCTGAAAGATGAAAGCCACATCGTTATCGCGAGGACGAGAGCGCGCCTTCGCTCCCATCTTCTTCTCTCAAGACTTAACGTTAGGAGCGAAGGAACAAAAACAATGAGGCGAGCGCGGATTTGAAATGCATATTTCGCTTGTTCTTTCAAATGATGGTGATGAACTCGGGATGGCTCGGAGGTTAAACTGGGAAACGTGAGCGAAATATTTCATGCTCTCAGCGCCGCAGGTTGTGAGCGAGGGTGAACAGAAATGGTAATATTTCAGGCTTTAATGGGAAGTTATTGGGAGAGAGGAAGGCCTGTCGTGGCGAATCGTTTCGACATTATAACGATCGTAGAAATAAGGAGAATATTCCGGCTAATGCGTGACAAGGGATTGCTCGAATGGTTCTCTTGCCCAAAGAAGCAGAAATTTATTATTTTTACTCTATGAGATTTTTGATCTTAATTCACAATAGCGACATGCAATTAATTTAAAATATAAAAAATTATAATTTCGCATGATGTTAACAAAAAATTATTTCTGCATAAATTACTCCAAATTTTTTAAGCCACGACTCTAAAAGCTGGCATGATGTACCATAACACGGTAAAACTGACGAGCAAACGCGACGAAAAAATTTATCGCGCCATCAATTCAGTCTAGCGAAGATTTATTGCCAATCTAAAAAGTGCTCGCGATGATTTAATGAGTACTTCAAGAAACGCATAAACGTTTTGAAATTTACCTTTACGACTTTCATCCCGGAGGTTTGACATTTCCTCAAATTCCATACTTCCAGACAAGGAGAAGATTTTTCCATTAACGAGTACCGAGTTATTAACCGCAGATATTAAATTCTCTGGCGTATAATTAAAGCGAGAATCCAGTAGGGAGAGGCCTCGAAGCGTTCGCTAAACCATAAAATGTGCAACAACAACAAAAAAATCCGTCGCGGAATTTCATATCGCGTGTCCTGACAAACGTTCGCGGGTTCGGCCGTGAGAGTATCTCGTTTATCCGCGTTTGGAGAGGGAGGAAAAATAAAATAGAAAAACAGACGAATATCGCGGAGCGTTTCCTCTATATACCAGTGGCGCGCCTCCTCTCTCCTTCCGCGTCGACTGAAAGAGGGCGCGGTTTTTTCTTTTTGAAAAAGACGACGTCTTTGCTCCTCTTGCGTACATTTCGCGGGGCACGCGGCATTAAGCGGAGGAATCCATCCCATCGTCTGGTTAATGACTCAACTCCTCGACACCGGGTGGCGTAATGGCATTGTGGCACCACGCACACCCTCAGCAGACCTTATATATCTCTATCTCTTCGGCTCCTTTCCTTCCTCTTCTTCCATTTCCTTCGAGTCGATGAAGAATGAAGGGGAGGTCTCTCCGCGAGTGGTTGGAAACAAAACACGGCGCTATCCCCCAACTCCAGTTCTACCGCCCTGGGGGAGGAGTTGGCGGAGAAGGAATTGGGGAGAGGGGAGGTGGTACGAGGCCAATTCGAGATGGGAAAGCTTTTTAAAGGTTGGTGGAGGTTGGCGCAAAGAACGGGAGACAAAGAAGCAAGGCGCGGGAAGAGAGGCGCCGAGGCGCCGAATACGCAGAAAAAGGGGGCGTTTATGTGCGTGTTGCGGAGGAGGACTTCTCGGGAACGAATTATGGCGGTGTTTTGCGATCCGAATGTACGATTCTCACGCGACTCGTCAACCCCAATCCTCGAGCTACCACAAATAACGCGCGAAACCGTACAAAACGACGGACGGAACGGTGAGGGATATGTACATATTGCTCCATGTCAGTGTTTCTTAAATCTTCAATTGTCGCGGCCCCCTTTCAGGGACGTAACTAGGGGGAGGCCTGGGGGAGCCCTGGCCCCTCTTTATAAGTCCTCGGCTCCCCCTTGGTCCATCTGCCGAATACTGTATTTTAAAAATTAATTAATAAAGTATTTCATGTTTTTATTCTTACTAAATAATTTCCATTTCCGTGACAAGTGCAGTATAAATATTTAAAACATCTTTTCATATTATTATATTTATTGTATTTTTTTAAATTTTGGTGTGGCCTCCAAATATTTTCACAGTCATCCTGCCCCCCCCCCCTACAGCATGAGCTGCCCCCCTCCCCCAAAGTTGGGATGTTCCTGCCCCCTTTGAATTGAAAATAGTAAAATTAAGAAACTTTAATACGTCTTCATTTTATATTACTATTGACAATTTTTATGAAATCGTATTTCCTAAAATTTCCTGGTAAAATTGTACTATTCGTGAAAATTCTATTTTTTTGGCACTTTACCTTACACCTAAAATAATTTTGCGGGCCCCTGGTGGACCGCGGCCCCTAATTTGAGAAACACTTCTCTATGTAATAATAATAAAACGGAAGTCCTGCTCACAACGATTAATGGGCGTTATGCGGGGGTGGCTCTATATAAGAAAGCGCTAAATTGGGGTCTGACTGTATAATGTATATGGGAGGCGAAAAACAATTCGGTCACAACTGGATTCGAAAGAAAGAAAAATAAACCCGGATATGCTTAGGATGAAGACGTTGAGGAAGGAAAAATAATCACGGGGTCCTCTCGGAGGCTTGGAAGTGCTCCAAATGTGGGTCATCCGAAACGCCGCTGTTCACCAGAATACACCTGTCAATCTCCATTCGTTTCATTTTTCGATGGAATCTTTCTTTCGAACGCGGGCTTCCGAGTTTCTTCGCTCGTGGCGTGCTCGTCCGTTCTTCTCTCGTAGTTAATAAACGTTTCGGTCGTGAATTCGAGGTCGCTATGATCGTGTTGCAGGACGCCTTTCCTCAGCTGATTTAGAGGACAGCGACAGTTAGTTGTTCTTTCCAGCGAACTTGATCAACCTTGATCGCCAATGGCGCGTGACTTCCAGATTTTTAGGAATAGCTACCACTTGTCTATCGCCGTTACATGGCGCGCGGACGTGTTAAGCGAGACATGACTCAATTGTACGATAGCAAAATCAATTGTCTTATTGTTAGTGTTCTTTAAATCACTTATTAAATAAATATATTAAACATGAATCATTTGGCATAAGTTAGATCAGGAATATATACAACACATTCAACCATATAACACAGATATAATTGTTAAGTTAGAAAAGAAACGAGTTTCTAAAAAATATCGCAGCATCGTGTAGTTACTTTATCATCTTTTCAAACTTCGATTAAATATTAAAGCGATTTCAAATAATTATATATATTCAAAGCTAAAAAATACGAACATCTTGGGTAAAAGCAGTGTACGGATTTCCGAAAATGACGGATTCTTGAGCCATGTAAATCTCTGGTAACTGGTAACAAATAAAAAATCCCTTTGAAATGGTACAGAAACAAACATTCTCAAATATGAATAAATGGCGAAGGTTTTCGGAGGGATCTTATTTGCTGACGGAGGTTTTCGGTTTTCGCACGATTAAGTGTTAATAAATTAATGTAATTGAATCTATGGATGTCGAATGTTTGGATGGAATTTCTGGCTAATCAACCTCTTGGATTATTATAGCCGTAACTCCTTCCACACCAAACGCACTCACAAGGGGGGAGGGAAACCCAGTGCTGGCATTAGCCTACTCTTTACGAAGAGCACCAAGAGGGCCAACTGCTTAATATCCCTTCCGAAGTACGGAGCGTTGACTTGCGCGGTTTCCTCAAAACACACAAGTAGGGGACGGGACTATCCCAGGTTGAAAAATCCAGACCGGCACCGCCATCCTTTATACACAATAAATGGAATGTAAAAAATAAGCTCGATTTCAGGTTAAAATTAGGATGTAAGAGCGACCATACCCGTAACCTCGATCCCGGTGGGAACTATTCAAAACACTCAGAATCCTTGGTCTAATCTGATTAAAAAGAAGGACTTTTGAGCTTCGACTGCATATTATAAGTAATGCATTCGCTTCGGTGCAAGGACGAAATCTCTGAGGCACAAGAACAGCGACGCGAACTCGTGTGACAAACCGGTTCCTCCGACTCCGAGGGAAAACGACTTTTTCGCTCGGAACCGAACAGACGACCGTACTTGGTACTCAGAAGCTATAAATCTCCACGCATCGTCCAAAAGATAACGCCGTGACAGCGCGGCATTAAAATTCCCTCATAATTCCCCAATATACATTCTCTAGTGGGACAAATAAGACGATAAAAAAATCGAGTTAGACACAAAAAAGACACGCTCCAGAGATTTTGGGAAAAAGAAGCGACGAATAATACCGTAGCGAAAACCGCTATTCTTGACTTTTCCAGCATCTTTCCCCCTAACTTCCCTCCTCCCCATCCGGGGTACCCCATCTTCCGGCATCCGCAGGCAGTAACACTGCCTAGCGTGCCTCTGATCCGCCTCTTAAACCTCCTACTCCCTTACTCATCACCCATGCCTCCCTCCGCCTCTCTCTCTTTCCCCCCGTCCCGAAGTGCCTCGCTATCCAATCTCCCGTGCCATAAAAGATGCATTTTCCGCCTCCTCGCTAGGGATACACCCAAGCCTCCCCCTCCCACCCACGCTCCCCCCTCTCCTCCCCCCCGCCCACGCCCAACCAACCCCCTCCACTTTTTCCTCTACATCGGAAAACTTACTCCCCTCATTTCGCATGCAATCAAATTCGCTCCACTCATTACGGCGGAATTCATCTTCCTTGATCACGAATTTTTACATTAGAAGATCAAAAAAAAGAAAAAGCCCGGCAGCCTCTTAAGGGGAGTACGGGGATGGAAAAGGAGAGGAACGAGACCGCCTCCTCGCTTTTCCTTAATGCTTCTGGCGATTAACGATTTGATTACGAATTGATACTCCGCTGATGGAAGAGAGAAAACGTAACCAAAGGGAGAGAGAGAGAAAAAAATACCTTTTTTAAGTAAGGAGTTACAGAGAGCGAGGAAAAAAGGGTAAATATCATTCGGTACTCCAAGACGTTCGAACCGGAAACGACTCTCGCTTTAAGTCGCCGCGTTTCAACTTCCATCACGTCCCCTTCTTCCACTTTCCTTTTTCCTTCCCTCTCGCAACGTGTAACGAGGTGGAGGAGGATCGTCGTCCTCTTCTTCCTCGCCGCATCCGTCGTCTCCTTTTTCCCTCATTTTCTCTCCGCATTGAATCGTCATCTTTCACTTCGCGCTCCGTCCCTCTCTCTCTCTCTCTCTCTTTCTCTCTCTCGAGGCTCCTTAAAGCCCATTATCCGTCTCGCCGTGTTCCATCATTCCCTCCGTTCCCTTCCTACCCACTCTCCTCCTCTACCCCACACACTCACTCCACATCTTTCCCAGAAGAAACCACACCCCCAGGCAGCAGAAGGAGTCTCCCGCGAGAAAGCGCGCGGGCCTCGGAGTTGGGGGCGGGGTGGAATCCCGCCATATACATATACACCGCCCCCCCTTTCCTTCCATCTCCCCCTCTCTCTCTCTCCTCCCCCTCACAGCCGCAACACGCTACTCTCCCGAACTCCATATAGGCACAAGGGTACCGCACGCCGCCATGGAGCAGCAGCACGCCCGAGACCTTTTCCTATCGCCTCTCTCCATCCCAGCGAAATCCACCACCACGCCCAAACTCCCGACACGCTCGCGATTTCCTCCCTCTCACTACCTCTCCTTCCCGCTCCCATTCAACCCCTCCCTTCCTCTTCGTCGTCCTCCAGCTCCCTCTGGCCGGTCCTCTCCCTCTTTACCCCGATCCCTTCCCAAATAAGGGCATCAACCCCTTCATTCATGCATCTTTATTAATCGCCGAACAATGCGGTTCCCGACCGCTTCGCCCATCCAACTCCCCCCTCCACCCCGTTCTTCTAAGGAGTTCCCTCTCCTCTCTCACCGCGCTTTCTCCACGCCCCTTAAGGTACCTTTCCCTTTCTTTCTCTTCCTTATCCTTTCCATCCGTTCGCCTCCTTCTCTTCTCTCTTAAAAAAACCCACTCCCTCTCTCCCTCACCTGCAATCCATCTCACCTCCTCTGTTTCTCTCCCTCTCTCTCTCTTCCTACGCCGCCCACACGCTTCCTCCGCCTCTCCCTATTCCTATTTACCCTCTCTCCTTCTCCACCCGGGGCCCTTCGCCGGCGGTCGCATGAATTCGGAATGAGCTCGCGATGGCGCCCATCCATTGCCTCTCCGCCACTGCACTAGGGGAGGAGAGAGAGAGAGAGAAAGAGGGAGGGAAGATAGGGGATATGGGAGGAAATGGGAAGTTAGCGCGGGCCATTGATGGGAGGTGGGAGGGAGAGGGATGAATGGATGTTGAAGAATGGAGGGAGATAGGGAAAGTGGGAGGGAAAGAGAGGACGCGGGAGATAGATTGAAATGAAAAGAGAAAGGCCAGTGTCACACCACTTGAGCCAGGGCAGAAAGGAGGGGGAGGGTATAAGAGGGAAGGATAAGGGAGGAAAAGGGAATTTGGGAGGAGTGTGAGTGAGAGAGGGGGGGGAGGATCTAGGTAGAAAATGTAAGCGTGGGTTTCGGCAGAGAGGGAAAAATAAAGAACGAATTCGAGATGCGAACCTGAAAATTCGCGCGCCGTGAGTGCGTGGGACACGGAACCTCTTCCTCTCCAAAAACCCCCGATGTGTCGCACTTTTGGGTAAACTAATTCGGTATCTGGAGAGATGAGAGTTCCGGGTAAGAGAAAGAGATGAAATGGGAGGGAGAGAGCGAAAGAGAGGAAGGACTGATATTTACATAAGAGGCGGAGATTGAGGGGGAGAGAGAGAAAATGGGGGGCCGGAAAGGAATAACTACTTCGGATAAATGAATAGGAGAGAGAGAGAGACGAATTTATTAAAGTGCGATGGAAGTTGGAGATGTGGAAGATAATAAAGCGGAGAGAGGAACGAGGGAAGGGAGAGAGAAGGAAGAATGCAGGACGAAGGAAAGCGTGGTGTAAGCGAGACGGGTTTCGAGAGGAAGCCCTGGCAAGGGGAGAAAAAGGGAGGTAGGAGGAAGAGGCGGGAGACAAGAGGAGGTTTGGGCAAAAGAGGAGATGGACGAGAGGAGAAAAAGAATAGGAGTCAACGGAGGTGAGTAAGAAAGACGAGAAATAAAGCAAGTTTCAATATCATTTTATCAGGCGAAATTAAAAGCGCAAATTGATTTTCCTTCCAAATTACTCATAAAGCTACGAAAACCAACATTAATGGTAAAATTTCCTCTTCGAGAGCCTTGCGAAGAATAAAAACAGGTAGTTAAGAGAGAAAGACAACGAATGGGAAACATTTTTAATCTCGAACCGCAAGAAAGGTTGAGAGCGCCTATTTGCAATTTGTTCTCGTTTGAAGAGTAATTTATTAAAAAGAAAGAGTAAACAATTTCGTCTATTAATTTAAGGATAACACCGGAGGACAGAATAGGGGATAAGGATCGGAGCAGGATCTCGAGAATTTGAGCTAACAAGTAAGTAGGAATTTTTTTTAGGTACATACATAAGTATAAAATCGCAAATGCACACAAGCACTTGCATGTAATACATATATAAATAAACACACAAGTATACATAGATAAATGCGTATATGATGCTCTCTTGTTTTTGTTTGCATGCTCGCGAGGAATGGAGAAGATGTTTTTAAGAAGTCGGATAAAGAAAAAAGGGAGGAAGTGGTTATTGAGAGGGGGGGGGCAGGAAAAAAGAAAGATCGCGATGGAAAGGCGATGTTAATAAGCGAGAGAGATTGTTGGGAGAGAGGGAGATGGGGAGAAAGAAGAAGGGAGACTGAAAGGGAGGCACTAGGGGTGGGCATGTTGAGGGAGAGTGGAGTTTTGATGAAAAGGAGGTGCATTTGATGGCAAGGAAAGCGAAAGAGAGAAAAAGGGAGTCGACAGGGATGGAGAGAGTGAGAGAGAGAGAGAGAGCGTCCCTAGTGGCACTAAGAAGGAGACAGTGCGATGGGATCAAGGATAAAGAGACGGAGATAGAGGGTAGAAGGGAGAGGAGTGGAGAGAGAGGGTATTGGAATCGAGATCGAAGCTGGAGGTGCGGGAACGCAGGAGAGATTTCGGTTCTCCCGGGGACGGAAGAGAGGGAGAGTGGCTGGAGTAGGAAGACGAAGGAGGGAGGGGGTTTGGGGAAGACGCGAATGGATGGCTCGCGGGAGAAGCGTAAGAAGGAACGGTAGGGAGGCATATCTCTCGACGTCACCTAAAGGTTTTTCTCCTCTCTCCTAGTCCTCCATTCTCTCCTCTTTCTCTCTCCCCTCCACCTCCACATCCCCTCCTTAAACACGGTTGACATTCATTCGGTGCGGAGGAGGGAAGGAGGGAGATTGTGGAAAGGAAGAAAGGAAAGGTGAGGAGGGAGAGAGAGAGGTATGGAGGGAGACAGAAGTTAGGAGGGAGAGAGAGGTTTGGAGGGAGAGAGAAGTTAGGAGGGAGAGGTGGAGATGGAGAGATAAAAGATGGAAGAGAGAGAAAGGGGGAGGAAGAGAGTGGTACGGGAGCTAGGAACAGAGGGAAGAGGAGGAAAAACTTGAGAGGAGAGTGGGAGAGAGAACGTGAGAAAGGAAGAAACGAAGGGAGAGAGAGGAATGGAGATAAGGAGAAAGAGGAGCAAATGGGAGGGAGGGTGGGAAGGGAGGAAGAAAAGCGGGGGAAGAATAGAAGAGGAGGGAAAAAGGGGAGAACCCACTCAAAGAGATGGGTACCCGTTTGCTTGGTGAGGCCAAGGGGAAGAGGATGGGGAGAAGTATAAGGGACGCGGTCCTTGTCACCGGATGGAATCCCACGCTTGGGAGTGAATGCTTTGACATCTCCGGCGTGAAGGAGAAGGCTTTTTTTTAAAGTGAGGTTCCGCCATTCAAGAACAAGTGGACAGAACTGCATTTCAAAAAAGGCTTTAAAAATCCAAAAAAGAACGGCACGCAAATAGCGGTGCGTGTAGAAGGGGGGGTTGGCATCTCTAAAAGGATTACGAGCAATTGAATGGGTGCCTCTGCGACTATCTACTCAAGAGCGTGCTTTGGGTTTATAAAGGCGAACGAAGAATCCGACACCTTCCATTAACTTTTTTGGGGAGGAATTCATGCATTCACGAAGTTTTTTCCACGCCGGACTACGATGCAAGGGCCTTCGAAGGAACGATGAAATAGTATTTGGCTCAGGAATTTCTCATTCCTATGTGAAAAAGCCCTTGAATCGGACGAACCCGCGCGAAAGGATTAAGGAATTTTTTTTGTTAGAACCAGCAAGTGCGATGGTGAACTCATTCTCTAACGATGGCAGTCATTTTGATTTCTTTCGTTTATGCCTGATTTTTAAATTTTTTGGCAAAGGACGCGCGCGGTAAATAAAACACCCGAAATTATTTAATCTTGGTGCTTATTTCCACTGAAAAAAGTGCTACGCCACCATTCTGATTTATTTCTTTTTTATTTCGTTTATTGCACGTGTTCTTTTCACTTATGTAGCTCCACAAGGTATCGGTATCTTCAGAGACGTACCTATACACTTCACTTTAATTTTAATATATATATATATATATATATATATATATATATATATATATATATATATATATATATATATATATATATATATATAAATAAACAATCATATACAGTCAGTTTTTGAGAGTTTTGATATTAAAAATTATTTGAAAATACTTCTGATTTAATTCACGCATGTGTTATTTTTCTATTTTCGCTCGTAGAATTTTTATCACAATTACCGTTTTAACGATTCATTCGTGCTTTTTGATGGTGTAACTTTTATGATAGGTTTCATGACCACATTTTTATATTGCATTTTGTTTTGAATTAACCCATCATCATGCGCAAGTTCTTTTATGGTCAAGTGTGAATCTCTGACAATACTCGCGAATGGTTACATGCGTCAAACTTGAATAAGCAGTTTCCGCTACCACGTTGTCGAGCGTCAGCTGCATTTAAAAAATAATGCTAGGTTAGCATAAAATATGACGCTCAAGCGCTGTGCCAACACTTTATGTGAATCGCGCATGATCTACAGCACAGGAAAACGCTCAAAGGGGTGTACTGCTCTCGAAAATCAAATATTTCGTAACCACGGCTAATTCTGCATGAAGTTAATCAAAACTTCAGCGATAACGCTGTATATACAAAATATGCCTACCGAAATCATCGGTTCCGTTCAAGTTTTTAAAGAAATGACAACTCTTGCAAAAAGTAGCGAATTTCATGAAAATATGTCTCTAATTTTGAAAATCCTGATGTCGTCGCGTCATTATCCCTCCGAGCCACCTTCAAAGGCGTTAAAAATAGTTCCAATGAAAGATAAAAAAAAAACATTCTCTCTAGCGAAAACGAGGAGCGGAACCGATACAAGAGCACGATGTATCCAAAGAAGATTGGCGTTGGGAGGCGTGGGGGTGGAGTGGTGGGTGGTGGCGAGAGAGAGAGAGAGAGAGAGAGAGGGCGTGGGTAGATATTGCGTGCGGAGAGGCGTCTTGGGGATCGCTGTGAAGAGAGAGAGACCCGAGAAAGAGAGGGAGAGAGGGGGGGGGGAGGAGGGTTGGAGAAGGGAATGGTAGACGGAGGAAGGGTAGAGAGTAAAGCCTTGCTCTGTTGTGTCCACTAAAAGTTCTGGATATTAGGGATTTTAGTGCCCACAGACTGTTTCCTCTCGAGAGGATATACAGGCGAGTAGGGTGTGTCGGTGTTGGCGGTGAAGGGGGATGGAGGGGTTAGGGAGGTAAGGTTTACGAAACTAGAGGGAGGAAGATGAAGGGAACCCCCTTAAAGGCCTCTCTCTCTCTCTCCATCCCTTCTCCTTCGATGTTTCTCCCACACCTCTCCACCATCCACTCCACTTCCTCCATCCAATTCCCTAAGTTATAGCGCCCTCCCCCCTTCTACTTCCCTCCTACCATACACCCGAGGGGATTCCCAGGATGCGGAGCCACGAGGCGCAGCAGAGAGAAAGAGAGAGGAAGATAGAGAGTGTCGGATAATTCCATTTGCCGGGATAGAAAGAGGGAATTTCCCCTTCCACTGGACAGATGTAGGCGGGGGGAGAGAGGTGTGCGAACCGGGAGGTTTTGGATGGTCGGGGTGGAGAGAGGGGGGGAAGAGATACACAGAGTGAGAGAGAGAGAAAGAGGGCTAACCACTGGGATAAAGGGAACGAGATTACCCGGCAGTTAAAGAGTGATTGGGAGATAATGGGGTGGAGTAAGTGACAACCGGGAGTGGAGATGGATGATTCGCTGCTGGATATTCGCTCCTTCGGTTTTGCTCTGTACGCGAGAGAGTAAAACTGCTTCAATTGCCCGCGGCGAAGATGTAAACTCGAAAATAAAAACGACACATCAAGATTTTTAAACGGCTACGATGCATGTGGAAGTTGTGAGAAATTAATTTACAAGATCATGCGTAAAGCGATAGACTGCATAATTAAAACAGCGATAGAAGGAGACTTTGAAGTCAAAATAAAATTATAGGAATAATGGACGACATGAGGAGGAAAGAGACACTTAAGAAATGAAGAGGGTTGCGGACGATGCGCACAGCTCGGTTTAACCTATAATCATGCATCTACCAACGGACAGAATACTAATGAAGACGCAAAGTAACACACTGAAGAACTCTTTTATGGCGACCTTGTCCAACAGCCAACATGGATTAGACAGTAAATAAATTCTCGCCTTGGCATTAAATTGCGTGATTTTTTAAAATGAATCCGTTAAATTTTGTATAAATTTTAGAAAAATAAATAATAATTGAATTAATATACAAAATGCAGCGTTAATATATCTTAAAAACTGCACGAATGTTTTAGTTACACTTCAACCATGAAAACACATGTCAGATGCTAAAAATTTGGTTTACAACGAAATTCTCTTTCAATTTTCTTTGACGTCGTTATAAACGAGCTCTACACCATGATCATAAAACTTATTCATTCGAATAAATATTTGGGAGGAGAGCACTATTAGCTTCCTTTCGAAAAAGCTTAAGGTGAGGCCAAAAATATGTCCATAAATTGGAATAGCGAGGATGACATCTATTCCTTGTTCACGGCGTAAATGTAACTCCATGAGAAATGAGGATCATTATTTTTAAACATAATTTCTCATCCGAACAAATTGTTTAAAGCAAGAGTGGGCAACCTTTTATAAATGGCGAGTCGCATTGGTGGCAGTGAATCCTTCGACGGGCCGCATTGGAAATTCCCAATGCTTCGGAGGAGTGGATTAAAGTTAAATCGGAAATAACCTTGAGATTCTCAGACATCATATGAATGAAAATCAAGTTCAAATTAGGTTTTTAGGGTTAACATTTCATCATTAAAAATAATGATGGAATTTAACCTTTGAGAAAGGATCAGAAGGAACATTAAAAGGAGCATATTTGAACTGAGAAACATTTACTAAGCTGTCCCAAATTAACACAATAAATTTCAACAGATTTTGTTAGATAAAAATAATATTTGATAGGTATATCAAAAGAAAAATTAAAAAGTTTAGAAAATTACGAAACGCTGGCGGTGGACCTCATAAAATTGCTTAGTGGACCGTATCCAGGACTCAGGTTGGACACCCCTGGTTTAGAGTGTCTCATAACAAATCATCGTCTTCTGTAAAAAGATTGAGATAAATGAGATTTTCTCATTTATTTATTTTTAGGTTATTAATAGTACTTACGATCTTTAACTCTGGAATAAACGATCGGTAAATCATCACGGTTTATTTGTTACCAAAATATTCATCTTTTTTTGCAAGCATTTTGTAAGTGAGCTCATCATTAATTTAATTTGTTTATGCATTATTTGAAGAAACAAGACAAGATGACAATAAACGAATTTCATGATTACATCGATATTTGAAGGGGTGACCGTTAGCTTTGAGATATTCTCTACATATACCTCTAATGAAGTCGACATTTTTTAACGAATTATTTGAAGTAACAACGACAAAAAACGTATTCCATGACCACAGAGGGATTTGAATAGGCGACCGCTAGCCTTGCGATACTTTCTACCTACACCAAGACAAACGGCAAACGCTACTTGAAATACCTAATTTTTTACTACTTTGTTTAAAATTTCAGAAGTATTGAATGGTGGCAACAAACTACGCAACATTCCATGAGATCATAAACTCTTATAATAATCGCATTATATGAAAACATAATCCACCGTTCGGCAGTATGACAGGTGGAAAACGGTCCGTGGTCGGAGGAGGAAGTTGCGCTGGAGATTCCTGGCAGGATGTTTTTCTTCGATTCCCCAATTCTCCCAATGCGCACGACTTCTTCGGTGGTGTGTTTTTATGTGCGTGTGTGAATGCGTGCGAGTGCTCGATGCCCTCCGACTGGAACTGACCTCCCTCACTCCCTTGACCAGGGTTGGCTGTCCTTCGGGCGTTGACAACAATGGATTGCTGGGCTGAGTCTTACTTTAAGAGAAGACGACAGTTGATAGGGGGCGAGTGGAAGGCGAAAAGGATATCTCCTTCTCCCTCCAAATTGGCTTTGTGGCGCGCCTTTTCCGAGAAAACCACGTTGGGCAGCTTCGACGCCAAGGGAGCAAACAGACGTGGTGGCTCCAATAAAACGCATGGCACAAAATCTGTTGGGAGGAGAGAAGGAAAAGGAGGAGAAAGAGAAGGCGTAGGAGGAATAAATAGGATAGTGACTAAACGCACAGTAGAGGGCGAGGAAAGAGAGGGAGAGAAGACAAAAAGGAAACAGGAAGCAGGATAGGAAGTGAGAATGAAGAGAGAGAGAGAGAGAGAACAGGAAAGAAAGGTGGGAGGAAAGGATAGTAGAGGTAAACAGAGAAAGGAGTTTTAGCGAAGGAGAGAGGGAAAATCGAGGTGGAAGAGAGGTGAGAGAATGGACGAGAGGAGGAAAGGGAAGTAGAAAGAGAGAATAAGAAAGGAACATTAGCGAAGAAGAGGACATTTTTAGAGAGGAAAAAGAGGCTGAGGAAAGATTAGGAGAAGGGACGAGAGAGAAAAAGGGAGGAAAGAGAAGTAGAGAAGAGGAATGAGAGGGGAATGTCAGCGAAGAAGAGGACATTTCGGAGAGGAGGGGAAAGGGAGAAGAAAAATGTCTACCGAAGAAGAGCGAGACAAAGGAGGGTGGGCCCTTCGACAAATCCAAGATGATTGATTGAGATGTGCGCGGGAAAAAATGACGACAAAATGAACGAGCAGTGAAATACAAGCGCCTTACATCCTCAACAAACAACATGAATTCTAATAGCGTGGAGAGAAAATGATCACGGTAACGAGCCTGGAAAAGTGCGGCCAGTTTTTTTTTATAAATTTAACCTTATTCTCCTCCTCTCACGTGAATTAGACGGAAGCGCTCCCACTATAATTTGAAAAACCAAACAGAGGCATTGTTAAAGCGGAAGACAAAACCATGGCAAGATTACTCCAGCACTATTACGCGAATTCGAAACAAAAAAATATTCCTCCAAACATGACTCACGTTTCTCCGAATTAAAAGCAACAGAGCGAATTTGTCGGAAAATTCCACGACCGATTTCATTTTCCCCCCTTCATCGTCCTTTTCGCGGAGCGTCCGCGTCTTTGAAAAATTGAAACTTTTCAATTAGCATGTGCAAAGAGAGGAAAAATGGAGCCCGCGGAGAGAGCGAGCGAGGTTTCCCATTCTTTTCATTTTTTCGCAGTTTCGGAGGAGGAGGTGCAGGGGAGGAGGACGAGGAGTCTTCAGTGGGCGTATGGAAGGAAAAAATGTGGGCGATGAGATGAGAATGGGGGAATAGGAGTGGGTTAACAGACAATGGGATTGGCAGGACGAAAGAGAGAGAGGCGGGGTGGGAGAATAGGACGGAGAAAAGTTAAAAGCGTGGGAGAGAAAAGAGTGAGAGAGCAGGATAGGAGTGGCTCACCCAGCGTGGTTGATAAAAGGTTGGGCGGGATTCTCTCTCTGGGAATGAAGGAAGGAGCTAAGGACGAGTATACATTCAAGGAGGCGTGGTAAAGAGTCCCTGAAAATGCATCTGGTTTTGAAACGAACGAGTTTCGCGGACTCCAATGTCTTTCGCGTCCGGATTATCACATTCGCGGGCTCAGTTTCTCTTCTTTTGTTCGTTTCCGAATGGACTTACGAGGAGGCGAGATAATTGTTAATTTTTTCTCCCCCCGCGTTCATCCCAAATCGCCCAAGTCCGTCTCGTTAACGGCTGCAATGGCGGACCTGGCGAAAAATAAAATAAAAAAGCGCGTATTCTCGGCTGCCTCTTTTTGAGCTGGATGGAAAGGGCGTCTGGGTCGATTGTTTGCGTCGAGATGCATTTTTTGCACCGACGGCCATTTAGAAGAAGGAAAAGACTCGTAAGACAATCGCGTCTCGGGAAACGTTTCATTCTCTCGGCTAATTCCCACGATAGAATGTCCAAGGGCTGGATCAAATGTGCATTTGAAACGCCGACAAAGAAGCGCTGCAAAAAGGGATTAATTCGTGGTCGATGAAGAGAAGACTTCCGGAAAAGCTATAAAGTTTATCGCGTGGTCCGCTATCAAGCGTTCAGGTGCGTTTATTATTGAGCATTAGTAAGTATATTTGGCGTTGGCTAATTTTTTTCCATTCAAAATAGTACTGAAATAAAATGGAAACAGGCGATGAGCATTGGATATAAATTAATTAATCCCTTTATTTTTCTGTTGTGTTATTAAGAATATTTTCGTTTGTTTCTTTCGATCCGCTCCTATGTATGGAGGACAATATTTTTATGATATATGGCCCGCTGTTCGGGTTCTCTTAATAGAAAAATAATGGAAAAAATGTTAAAATCCCAAATGGATTGTGTACTATCCTTATGACTCGGATTTAATTTTGAAATAATTTCAATGTTTAAACAATGAGTAAGAGGTAATTTGAACACAAAACCATTAAAAATATCAATCGTTTAAATCTGGGAAATTCGTAGTTTTTCAAAAATAATTCTGAATCTCTATAAGCAGGAGTGGACATTAATTGCACCTTTACTGTTTATAAAATTAAGTAAAATGTTATTAACCTCCGCGAAACAATAAATAATGACATCGAATTTTCTAAAAATCAGTGTTCAACCATAACTTTGCGAAATAAATTTTAATCAGCGATAAAACGCGATTATCGTATTTCAACCGGCAACAATAATCCAGTTTCGTTCCTTTTTAAATCGCGACTCGAATTAAAATAAGCAGGAGGATTAACCTAATACGATATTAATCCGATTTTTCAATTATGCGAAGCAATGAAAACATTGTTCTAAAAATTCCCGGAGCGTGACTCGCGGCTCCTCGTTTTGTCGGCGGTGGAAAAACCGTTTTCGTAAAAAAATAAAACAATGCGGAATCGCTGACATTAACCTGCTGCATTATATTTCACCGTTCGCTTTTTTTATTTTTTCATCTCCAACCTCCCCCGAGAGCAACGCACGTCATTTAATTAATTCTAACAATGGGAGGCGGAAATTAGAACACGCGAAACGCACGCGATGGAATCTCGCGATTATTCAAATCCGCAACGTCGCGGGAAAGAAAGGGCAAAAATAATTTTAAAAAGTAACTCGCGAGGAGGAATATAACCGCCGTTGCACAAAGAGAGAAAGAGAAGGGACCTGCCCCGAAACTACAAAAAAATAAGGGGGAGAAGAGATGAGAAACTGGAAAAAAGGGGAACGCGACGAAAAAACCACTTTAAAACAACCTTAGCGCTTTAAAAGTAGTTTTCGCGTTCCTCTGACTTTAAGCAACTTCGAGGCATGAAACGGAGGGAATGGATGGAGTGAGGGAAGGGAGATAGAGAGTGCGAGAGGCAGGTGGACGGGAGTGAAAATGAAAAGAAAAGACGGACGCGGAATGAATTAACACGGGGGAGAGAGAGAGGGATAGAGAGAGGGAGGGAGGGAGAGGGTGGGAGGGAGAGGGTGGGAGGGAGAGGGAGGGAGAGGGTGGGAGGGAGAGGGAGGGAGAGGGAGGGAGAGGGTGGGAGGGAGAGGGAGGGAGGATGGGAGGGAGAGGGAGGGAGGGAGAGGGAGGGAGAGAGAGAGATAGAGAGGTTAGAGGGAGAGACAGGAGAGAGATGAGAAAGAGAAGGATTTGCAGCGGCGAGGTGGCGGTCGGAGGAGGAGCCAGGGAGGGAAGGTACAGCCTGAAAGAGGGAGATGGGAGGAGGGGTTGGCGCGGCGGCAGGTGAGGTGCGGTTCGCGGGAGAACAAAAACACGAACGGCATTTCGAGGCTCTTTTGTTCCCAAAGAGATCCCGTTTTAATTTCGCCGCTCCTGAATATCACAACGTTCACGTCAGTCCCACGGGTGCTATGCTGCGTGAAGAGAAAGAAGATATAGAGGGGAAAAAGGAGAAATTGGGAGAAAGTCCACCGGGAGTAGCGAGTTATAAAAAGGAGGAAGAAAAGGCGAAGGGAAAAATAATACCGGGAGAAGAGGAGAGATAAACGAAGGCAATTGAGAGGGAAAGAGGGTGGGAGGAGGAAGAGAAAAAGTTATAGAGGAAATGAAACAAAAAAATTGAAGAAAAGATGAAAAGACGAGAAAAGGGGAATTACGCATGGAAGGAAGTTGAGAGAATTAAGTTCGCAATTAAGTTTTTATTCGAGGAAATTTTAATTATTATATTTCTCAACTCGGTTCTCCCTTTTTTGATGCGTCGGCAGAATCAATCTCTTCCGGCATTTCGGAAAATTGTTTATTAAAATTGTGGGTGATCTTGCGGGGTTAAGGTTCTATTCTGGAGCAGATACTGGCCCGTGCGTCATACCGCAATGAATTACCATCACGAAAGGAAGGCAATGATAACATTCTGCGAAATTAAAGCAATTTGATAATAATAATATTAAAAAAACTCGGTTAACGTAGATTGCGGGGGAAATGCACAAGTAACAATCACATCAGCGCTTTCCTAGCAGTAATCATTAGATGTATGGATTAACTTGGTACCTCCATTAGCTAAGAGCATATGGATAGGTTGTCGTAATTTGGAGAGTGCAGATATGCAGATTACGGTAGAGAGGCTGGATGGATTGCAGAGGAGAAAGAGGGAGAGAGAGAAAAGGGAAGGAGAGAGAAATAAATGGGAAGGAAAAGAGAGAAAAAGAAAGAGATAAGAAGGGAAAGGGAGAAAGGGGAAGGAAAAGAGAAAGAAAAAGAGAGGAAGGGAAAGGGAGAGAGAAATGGGAAGGTAGAGAAAGTAGGAGAGATATAAAAGGCGAGGAGGAACGGAGAGAGAGAAAGGGAAGAGAGAGAGAAAAGGGAAGTGAGAAAGAAAGGGGAAGAGAAAGAGAAAGCGAGAAGGGAAAGGGAGAGAAAGGGAAAGGGAGAGAAAGGAGAAGTGGGAGAGAGAAAAGGCGAGGAGGAAGGGGAAGGGAGAGAGAGAAAAGGGAAAGGGAGAGGAAAAGGGGAAGGAAGAGAAAAAGGGGAAGGGAGAGAGAGAGAAAAGGGAAAGGGAGAGAAAAAGGGGAAGGGAGAGAGAGAAAAGGGAAGGGAGAGAGAGAAAGGGGAAGAGAGAGAAAGGGGAAGGGGGAGAGAAAGAGGAAGGGGAGAGACAGGGGAAGGGGGAGAGAAAGAGGAAGGGGAGAGACAGGGGAAGGGGGGGAGAGACAGGGGAAGGGAGAGAGAGAAAGGGGAAGGTAAAGAGAAAGAAAATGCGAGAAAGAGAGAAACAAAAAGCGAGGAGAGAGAGAGAGAGAGAAAGGCCTGGGCGAGGCATTCCAGTTTTGCCAACCATGACTCAATATTTTCACTAACTAAACAGAAGATTCGAGATTGAAGGATAGAAAACTGAGCGAGAGAAATGGAGAGGAGAGGGGGAGATGGAATATGAGAAGACTACGCTTATTCGTGCGATATAGGATGAGTGACGCAACAATACGAATCTGCGGAAAGAAATGACCGCTGAAGCGTTGTGTAGTTAAGCTGACACCGCTTTTGTTTTATTTTGAATCTTATCTTTTGTGGGTTTTTGTTTCTCGGAAAATTCCGTGGAGGACAATAGGTAGCAAATGTAGGTAGCTGGTTTCATTCCTCCTACTGCTACGCGTCGCTGTAATTTAGGCAGATTTTTTTCTCGCGTTTCACATCGCACGAAAAGCTGCTATGCCAAATTAAGTCAAAATCGGTTCGTCCTTTTCTTTACTAGAACTTGCATCAAAACCGATAAAATTAGCTGAATTTTAAGCAACAAAATCTTTTTGGATATTTATAAATTTCCAAATGAAAAATTGGTGGATTTAAAATTAAATCTCTTTTGTTGAATATATAAACACTAGATTTTATGAATCCAAATATCTGAGAACACGATAGGTAGAACTTGCGGTTATAAAAATTCCACGAAAAATCAATCACTGTATCAAATAATGTAGGTAATTAACATTGACGATAATTAATATTCAATAATATTTGTTGCAAAAATCCTTCTAAAGTGAATTTACTCAATCGTTTTACGAATTCGTTTCAAGGTATTTATGAATCTTTAGTTTAACAAATTTAAAATTTGTATTCTCGTTTCTCTTTGATATCTTCTTGGAAAACATTCGAAGACAGAAATTTAATTTTATCAATTTAGTTTTCATGTCAATCATAAAAATCTGCAGTTTTGTTAGTGTCTATTCTATATATTAAATTGTCAAGGCGACACAATGCCCGCCCGCTTTGCTCTGGATGCGTCTCTTCGCGCTTGGTCTTATTGATATCACAAGCCTTTATTTCTTTTTCCGTTTATTTCGTCCTTACTTACTTAGAGGAGAATCAGGCAGGCAATTGGACATTAGTGTTTCTCCCGCCACCCATCCCCCATCAATCTACTTGGCTTTGTTGTGGTTGGACTTTTGGCACTTACTGTATAACTCGAGCACCCTTTTTCTGTCTGTTTTGGAGGATGACTGGTGGATTCTTTCTTTCGATGAAAACGAATAAAATGGTATCGAAAGAATGCATGTACTCTTTGGATTCTCTGTAGCTAGTACGTAGATCTATCAAACCAGATTGGATATGCGTGGCAGGGCGGAGTGTAGCATACCCTGCAAAGGGTATGCAAAGGGTACTTTGCTCGATGTCACTACAGGCAGTAGACGAAATATTATGAGAATAATTAAAGATTAGAAACACAGTACGTATTATAAATTCTGTACTCCCATTTTCCTTAGCAACGCGAAATTCTCTTTGAAACATAAGCTCACACCTTATATTTTGCCGGTATAATCTCAGCCTTTTGTAAATGGAGATGTCCATCGTGCTAAGAACCCACGTGTATATATGTTACGGTAAAGGTACGTTATCGGGAAATGTGTGAATTTACCACCAAGCTCGATAAATGTAAGTTTAAGTTTCCAGAAATACGTATTATCCGTACATTTCTCGGTAAATGTGCACCTTTACCAATGTACCTTGGTAAATGTGGAAATAAGTAAGAATGAGAAATGCTACACTTTAATAATTACGTTAATTCATAACAAAAATCATCGAGGGATCGGCTCCACTGGTATATATTAAGATGAACGCTTCTCAATCCTAGGGGGGAACACAATGAACGCGAGGAGGAACCAAAAACACTTCGACTAACTTACCCAACCCGGTGGGGCCGAGTAAAATTTTCCTTCATGTTCAAATTTAGTTCAGTTAGTTGTGCACATTTACCAGGAAATTTACACATTTACCGGACAACGCACATTTACCGTACTTCTGAAATGCAACAGATATGGTTTTTTTACGACCTGCTGATTCCCTCTTGCCTACGCGCAATGTGTATATAAGAGGTAGTGCAATGAATAGCGGGTAAGTTTTAAAAATTTAGGAAGAAAGATTACTTCCTGATTATAACAGATATGTTGTGGCCTTTGCTACGACGTTTATCCACATTTACCAGTGTCTCTAGGTAAATGTGTACATTTCCCCAAACCAATCGGTAAAAGTATGTTATACTTGCATTTACCGAACTTGGTGGTAAATGTGCACATTAACCGGGAAATGTATACATTTACCGGACTACGCACATTTACCGTGACATATATACGTACTATTAGGGAGATCCATATCCACATATACTTCCGGGAGACGGAGTTGCCACCTGGCCTACTGGAGGGGAACGACTGAGGAACACGGGGAGAGAGAAAAAAAAGAGAGGTTCAACGCTCGGGACAAGAACGCGAACACAAGCGCACTACGATGCAGCGACGACGAACGGCAGGAGAGAGAAAAAAACAGTCGAAAAACAGAGCAAGTAGCGCGAGGAATTTCAAAAGGGGATTAGAGAGAGGCTTTACGGAATCAAACGATGGAGGAGAGAGAGAGAGATATACGGAAGGAGAAAAGGAGAGGGGAGGAGGGATCGTGAATGGAGGAAAGGGTGGCGCGTTACAGAGGAAGAGGGTGGGAAAGGTTAAAAGCTTGGGAAGCAAAGAGGCACAGAGAGAGAAGCAGGAGGTAGGAAATAGGAGGGGGGAAGAGGAAGTGTGTCGAGTGCAGGGATTGGGAAGGCGAGTGCAGGGGGAGGATTGGGATAAGGGGAAGAGGAACTGAGAAGGAGCCCGCGGGTTGGATGAAAACCAGGGAGAATGGAACGCACACGCGAACCGATGCTCGGGTGCACACGCGCTAATCAACGTGCTTTTCAAAAATGCAACCGTGGCCACCCAAGCTCCGATCCTTCGTCTCCACGACCGCGAATAAAAAAAAACGTTTAATCCGTTTTTGGGAGAGCGACGCACGCAACCAACTACCAATCAGTTTCGGGACTTCGACCTCTCTCACACAGTTTGCGAGAACTTTATCGTATCGGGAAAAAAAAACATCGCACTAATTGCTAGAGACCGGGATATGTTTCTTCTTTTTTTCCAGACCTTCTCGGAATTTTTCTCACGGAGTCTAAATATAAAGTCGCTTAGATATGTGGGTCAGCTTAAGAAAGCACTTAAAGCCGTGTGCCGACTACAGCGAGTTATACTGGAACTAAGGCACGCCACAACATACGGTACCGTACGTTACGTGCTTCAATTACCGCATTCTATGACACGGAAAGCAATGTTTCCTTTTCCATGGAGGACTACATTTTTTTGGCAGCCCGGCGTTCTGGAGTATATCCAGTCTCGTTCCTCGAGTTTTCGAAGAGTCGGGGGATAATACGCGATGACGCGCCGTTTCTTTTGTCTCGCTTATATCTTTCAACAATCACCCAATTAATTCCAGATGGAAAACCAAGAACCATTTTCTCTTGCACATGCCTAGGATGACGCATGACTTCCATGATGATTCAATCGAAACTTTTATCGTCAATTAAATAAAAGCAATACTAGCGTTGCCAGATGGTAACGATAGATTTATAAAATTGTTAAAAATACAACGAATCATAAATAGGCTAAGTGAAGTTATGTATGTTGAGATTTTAAGGATTCTTACCAGGCATTCACGGCTACCGCCATTATTCATTTAAATTTTACCTTTTACCAAACTAAGCACGTCAGTGCATGGAAGCATAGTGACCTACGTGGGAATGGGCGAGTTTTGGCGTTACTTCGTTGCCTTACGGCAAAGTCCGCTTATTCCCCACCTTTGAGTTCACCGCAAGAGCCACGTCACCGAGAAACTTCACACTAGAATTGCTCTAAAGAGAATCTTTAGAAAACCCAAGGCTTTCGGAAAATCTCTCGTTGGAATAGATCTCTAAAAGGCAGGATGGACAGTACAGGTTGAGATAGCAGCGTGTATGGAGGGGGAAAGTGAGCGAAAAGAAGGATAGGAAAAGGAAAAAAAATACGAAGGGTGAGAAAGAAATATGGATAGAGGAAAGAGGAGGATGGATAGGAATGGATGAAAAGGAGGGGATGAGAGATATATGGGAAAAGGGTCAGAGGGATGGATAGTGGAAGAGTAGAAGAGGGAAAGGGGGAAAAGAATAGGGAGCTGAGAGATAAAACGCGGGAATATTGTAAAGGAAAGATGGACGGGGGGAAGATTGAGCAAAGAAGATAAAGAAGACTCGGTAGAAGGTGCGAAAGGCGAGGAGAAAGAAACCGGATGCGTGGGAGAAGGGAGAGGAGAATGGATGAAAGACGATGGGGAGAGGGAAAGGAGAAGAGAGAGAGAGAGGGGCAGAAAACGCAAGTATGGGAGGAAGGGATAGGAGGAGGAAAAGCTGGGGGGAATGGGAAACAACCCGTGGAGGCGGAGGTGTTTGATTCCTCCTAGCGCTATGTGGTAAGGTATCTTGTTGGACGAAAGCTATGGAGTGAGGAACAGAGGGGAGAAGAAGAGGGAGAGAGGATAGGAGAAAGGGTAGAGGGAGGCGTGAGGCGTAGACCGGAAGCTTTCGGAGGTGCTACGCGACATACAAATCATTCCGTGGCTTAGGATATTACATTTGGTAAGGGTGATGCGATGGAACTGCTGGAGTGGAAGGGTTTAGGGAGGGAACACAAGGTCAATAGACGTCTTCGGAATTTACGGCAAGACTACGAAATTTAATGAGACTCGGGAAAGAATGGACGGTGATACGAACAGGGTAAAGCATAAACACGGACACCAATTCACGAGCCGGCTTCAAAAAAACGGTGTAATCTTAAGGGCGTGCGGGCCTAACACGTAAACCACCTCCTTCCCGCCGCTAGGATAAAGAGAAAAGATTTAAGCGGCAGAAAATATCCCAATGATAGACCAACACGCGCACACACACGTGCTCCTCGACAATCGTCTCTTAAACTCGAAGCTATGCGACTGCTAAGAGTACGCCCTCAAGTGCTGACAAACAAAGCGATATCATCTGCGAGATAAACCTTGGCACACAGTCATGAATTGGTTAACCAAACACAGCCGAGAGCAAATATTGACACGGTATAAAGGTATCGATCTCGAGCTCCGCAATGATGAGCTAAAAGGGCGCGGGAAAAAAATGAGCCTTAATGAACTGCCAAGTTAATTAGGAATCCCTTCTGATAAAGGAGAAGCTGATGTCTATTCGCGAGGAAAGATAAACGGCGTAATGAATTCCTCAACGAAAGCTCGATTTCCACCTCTTGAGAGAATGATGTTATGATGAAGACTTAAAAGTGATTAATCTGTTAACCTCGTCGCAATTTATGTCGTTAACCTTCCATCCGGTTAAAAAATGCATCCCTAAGAGGTGATTCGTGTTTCCTTAAAATGTTTTCTGTATTCCGCTGCGTGTGCTCATTCTGCCATGTGCCTCAAGGAAAGGAAAAAAATGGGGTTGTATGAAATTCGGCCTTGGATACTGAAAATACGAAAATAAACACCACAGAGAAAATTCTGTACATTGTAATAGAACGGTTGTGCTCTATAACAAGGGCTTCAGCACAGTGAAAGAATATAGCATTACAGCAATTTTCACAAGACACAAACAATAATTACGCTCAAAATTAAACCCCTTTTTGGTGGATTTCAACTTCAATAAAGCAGAAACTGGAAATGATCGATAACGTACATACATCAAGCCGGCAGGCGACGGAAAAAATATCTCGGGATGGAGAAATTTCATCTTACAGACAACAAGGAAATAAAAAATACTTATACGTTTATACGAAGATAAATACAGAGCGGTTCGTGTTTCAAACCTTAAATTAATAAAACAGAATGTCACGATGCCCGTGAAATGACGTCACATAAGCGGTAAAACGATATGCCAATCATCTTGAACCTAAACGTGCCACTCTTCTATGTACGTTTTCGTGAGGTTTGCTTTGTATTACTTTGCTAAAAATAACTTCAACGAAATTAAACAATAGTGTGATTATTTTAACCGCATTTCCAAACGTAGCAATGAGTAATATACCAACTCCCTACTTTAAAGCGGTTCGACTAGCGCTGTCTCTTGTTAACGATCATAACTAATTAATACCCTGTTCCAGAGTGCGCTTGCTTGTTCCCAGTTAACGCTTATTCGTGTACGTTTTAGCTGTATACGAGGTACATGGGATATATGGGCCCTCTGCGCATCAACAGCAGCAGAGTTGGTGTTGTGCATGCTTGTCGCCATCTTGGATCGTTAAAACATTGAGTGGGTTGTGTTTTCAATTAATTTGCCCCCGAAATAAGGAGACCGTGAGTGGTAAGCATCTTACATATTCTTAGTGCTGAGAAGATAAAGAGGTAAAGTTTAATCCTCGAGATTAAACCTGACGTTTAAAAGCGACTGCTAGATGGAGAGACCCAACATGAAATTTGTCAAGCTTTATCTCTGGCTGGTTCTGTTGTAAGGACTGCCGTGAAAAATTCAGATAACATTAAGAGCATTGGAAAGGTGGAACTCCCTTAGCTTGTATTACGTTAATTATTAAGAATAGGTCTGCATCAATGGTAAAAATACTGTATATTGTTGTCGAATATTATTATTTTGTATATTTTTATACATTATTTATTTATTAGTGCCTATAGAACAGATGGGATGAAAACGAGGAAATACCAACATAGAAGAATAGAAGAAAAGAGAATTATTATATACGCTATAAGAAAGAGGAAGGTGAACTGGATCGGGCAATACCTGAGGAGAGAGCGTCATTAAATACGTGTTGGAAGGAAAACTGGGAGGAAACCTAAAAGAGAAAGAGGAAGAAAATGTTTTCAGCCGAGAGGCGACTTGAAAGGGAAAGATAGCTTCCAGGAAACGAAGAGAATTGCGGAAAGCAGGAGTATGCAGAAAACCAGGTTTGACCAATAGTAATCACGGACACTTCCACGGATTACCTATGATAATGATGGCCTATTTTCATATCCATCTATAGGAAGGAATTAATGCTTGTCTATTATTTCTTGGGGGAATATACGTATGTTCCGGAAAGCGCTGTTTCAGTTGGAGCTCGATTTTCGTGGAACCAATTAAGAGTATTAAGTGGGAAGGGCGTGTAACGGTATAATCATGATGCAGTCTTGGATCTAATCTCGCGTTAACAGAATTTAAAGATTTGTTTATTAACACCCTCGGATATGACAAATACACGCTTCAATAAATATTATATTTTTATTTATAAACTTCTATATAGGAACTGGATTCAGAAAGGATGTATGAGGGTGTGTATATCACACACACACAACTATATTTTTCTCGCATACCACGATGGCGAGGGCGGAAATGTGAGTCTAGATTTATGAATTTAGGAAGTTTTCAAAGAGTCGAGAATAAGATGGCGGAGATAGGGACGATAAAAAGAGAAAAGGGAAGTGCAAAGAGAAAAGGGAGAGCGAACATTGCGGATAAAATACGGAAAGAAATGAGGGAAAGGGAGTGACAGAGAGGATAATTAAAGCGAAAGCTTAAAAAAAGAAACGCGCGCACACCAACTTCCCGCGTTTCGACGCCGACAACAAATGCGGCTCGTCGTGAAGGAAAAATGGACCATTTTCCGTTTAATATAACCCGAAAATGAGGTGGCGCTCAAAATGTTTGCTTTAATTTCGCCCGATTTAAGAGAGCGAGGGAAAGAGGAAGGGACGGAGGGAGTGAGGGAAGGATGGAGAGAGGGAGGGAAGAAGAATGGACGAAATGAAAAGTTTGAAGAAGAATGAGGACGAGAGATGGAAACGAAAAGGAGATGAGACATTACTTATTTGGTCGAGATAGAGATTATAGAAGCTCCATCTTAGGCCCGCACCCGAAAAACGGAAAGATAGAGAGGCAGAGGGAATGGGAAAGAGGGAATACGAGGGAGTGAGAGGACAGAGGGAGAGAAAAAGAGAGAGAGAAGGGAGATGACAGCGGCAGTGGTTGCTGAGAAAGAGCGGAATGTTTGATGAGATGAAACGTGGGAATGGAGAGGGGAGAGGGAGGATGAGAGAGGGACGGAGGGAGGGAATGATGGAGGAGCTCCGCACTTCTTTCCAGGGAGGAGTGGGAGGACCGTGGAAGATGGGAGGAAGAATAGGGGAGGGAGTGGCGGACTAAAGATAGGAGGATGGGAGAAGATGGTCGAGGGTCGGAGGACGCGAGGGGTTCGAGGGGGATTCTATGGGGTCGGGAGTGGTACAGGGGAAGGGGGTAGGTTGCGCGTGTTGGGACGGAAGAAGGCTGCGGAAAAGGGATAGGAGGAAAAGGCAGCAATAACAAATGAACGTCATAAGAAAAACAAGAGACTGTCTACCCATTCTTTGGAGCATCCAGGACCCTCGCTCCTACATCCGCTTGGATGAACTACCGAATAAACTTCCGTCCTTCCCTTCCAAACCCCTCTCCCCCTTCCCACCCTGCCTCTCTCCCAACCCTCCACCCACGCATCTTCCTCTTTTTTTAACCTGCTGTGTTTTCCGAAGCGGTCTTCCGACGCTTGTTTATACAAGCCATTAACCGATCCCGTGAAATACTACCTTACTTCGAAAAATCGCTACGATGAATATCCTATCAAAATTGCGTTTTTTTTTTATAAATGCGACCCGCTAAATATTTTTTCGGAAATGTTGAGCCGCAAATTACCATAAAAAAATTTGTGGTTCCAAAAATTAGCAAAATATTACCTGCATCACAAGACTAAAAATCAGTATAGATCAGTGTTGGGCAGCCTTTTCTGCGTGGCTGGTAGCATTGGTGGTTGCGAATTCCACGGCGGGCCGCACTGCAAGTTGCCAATGCTTCGGCGGGCCAGATTGGTCTTTAAATCGGACGTTAACTAGAGATTCTGAGGTATCATATCAGTGAAAATCAACTCTGAGGTTTTTAGGATAAAAATTTCAATATCAAGTGTTTTATAGTTATAATTTGAATTTATACCATGACTTTTTTTGTTACATGTTTTTTTAATCATAGCTTTTACGATTCCACTTGTCGACGCGCAATGGGTGTCTAAGAGGCAATGAATAGCTGGTCAGTTTCAAAAGTTTAGGGAGAATGATATTACCTTTTCACTTCCATTGCATCAATTTATAAGTTTAAAGAAAAGCTTACAAATTGATGTAGATAATAGAAGTGCCATTGACTTAGATTTTTAAATTTATAAGTTTTTTTAAAGACCTGCTGATTCCCTCTTGCCTACACGCAATGGTATCTAAGAGGTAGTGCAATGAATAGCTGGTCACTTTCAAAATTTTAGGAAGAAAGGTGACTTCCTCACTGGTTACCACACATAATTTATAAGTTGTATGTATGCCCAGTCAATTCGCCTCTCTTATAGCACAAATGGGTATCTCAGAGGTAGTGCAATAAAGAACCGGAGAGGGAGGAGGGAAACCCGGTGTCGGCATTTGCCTGCTCTTACGAAGAACACCAGGGGGGGCAACAGCTTAACGTCCCTTCCGAAGGACGGAACAGCTGAATTTGCGCGGTCTCCTCAAACTACGCAAACAGGGGGCCGAGTGACATTGAGAAAAATCCTACTCGCGCAGGATTCGTACCCGATGACTTTTTCAAGCATCAGGCGAGTAGCAGCCAGCGTCCTAACCACTACACCACCGGCACTCCTTATAATTTGTAAGTTTTGATCGTCAGTAGCATCTTAAAAAGCTTTAAAGCGCAAATGTCAAGACGACCATAGAATTTTAAAAAATTCTTCTACGACATCCCTAAAAAAAGTCCTTGAGTCATCACGCGGCCAGAACTCATTGCAAAAACAACCTTAAGAGATACCGTATGACTTTAGCACGCGTCATATTTAAGGAATATTACTCGCCTCGCGTTTTTTTTGTCATTCGCGGCGAAGCCCTGAGGCTGCTGCCCTCTATCGGCTGGGCTCGCAATTTCTCTCTCTGCTCGGGTACCTGCTTTATGAAACTCATTAATAAACGAGATGGAAGGTTTGCAATTAGGAAATTCTGCAATAAAAGCAAAACTGAAGTGTCAATGTCCTGCTTCTGGGAACCCGTCCTGCCCTACATCACCCGTAACGCTCAGCTGTGAGTCAGTCCTCGTTCCACATTTGACTCCCTCCCTCGTGATACCATCCTCATCTTCCCCCTCTTGCCCCCTCCCCACTTTCTCCCTCGCATATGAACCTCCTCGCGCCCTTCTCCCTCTCTCGCTGACATTGGGTCAAGAACATTACCAATCAGCAGCTTCCTTCTCCTCCCCATCTCCCTCTCCTTTTCCTCTCTCCATTCTCCTCCATCACACGCTTCACAATCCTTCACAACAGACAACAGCAGTTTACCGCCGGCACCTCTTCCCTCCCCCTCCAATCCCTCTCTCTCTCCCTCACTTACTCACTCGCTCACTCTCTCTCCACCTTTCCTTCTCCTCTCGCACGCGGAGCCTTCCTTCCTCATCATTGTAACTCTCGCACTCACGCATGCGCACATTCCGACGATTCCGTATCGAAAGGCTCTCTAGGAAAAAAACCACCGTGTCTTCCTTTTCGAAACCGTCGCATCCGATCTCTTCGACCAATCGCAATCGTCCTTGCGAGAAAACAAGTTTAAGCGCAAAAACTCACCGTCGGGACATCTCGATGATGAGATGGTCTTAATGATTCGATGTATAATAATGCTCATAGGAGGGCAAAAATATAATTTTCGTTTTTAAATCATTCCCCTGTAAGTCTCCAATGGCGTTTGGCAGGGAGTGTCATTGCATCATACACACACCCTAATCAAAATCTCTATTGGACTGTCTTATCGTGTCTGCGAAAAATGTGTTTCTCAACCGCTGGGACGCTAAGGTCTTCTACGTGGGACGCGGAGTTTCCATAGTAAATATTATAAAACTCGTCTCGACAAATTTACTGCAATATTTAAGCTACTTAAAATTTTTATAAACGATTAATAAAACACTGAAATATAGTTGACCTAAAAATTCACTTCTTGGAAAACGTGGGGTTTGTTTTTATCACGGTGGGACCAAGGTTTTTTGAAAAAATAGTTAGTGGGACCCAAGATGCAAAAGGTTGAGAACCACTGCTTTAGTAGATATCTTTCGGTTATTAGAGCGCATTTTCTTGTACACTCTGATCAACCCCTAACCTCAATAAAACCAGTGGTTTCAATGGGGGACTGTCAAAATATTTAATTGTTTTTTTTTTAAATTCTTTGTAATTGACTTAATTACTCCCTGTGAACATTCTTTTTGTTAAATCGTCTTCATTATGCAAAAAAATGTTTAAAATAACTCTTTTAAATATCCCGTGAAAACGGCATCCTGGTTGGAGAGAGAGTAGTAAGGGGTACGTGACGTCATCGCATGCCACTCGTTTAAACGTACAACAACCGTACTGAAAGAACGCGGTTTTAATACTTCGTCCTGTAGCTTTTCCTGATATCGTAGCTAAAATGGAGAATATGGAACTTAAGAAGGGTTATAAGTATTGTCTGGTACCTCAGTGCTTAAATACAATGATTAAAACCACGAGAAAATTGTTCTTCACGCTACCGAGCTCCTTGGGAAGAAATAAGAAGCGAAGAATATTGTGGTTGAAAGCCATGAGGAGAAACGCATCTGATATATCGGAACGTACAACTGCATTTGTCTGCGAAGATCTTTTTAATCCAAGTACTAGTTATATGTACGTAATTTTATTGCTTCGTATTTTAGTTTATGACTTATGTTGGCATTACATTGACATGATGCATATATTTCTGGAGATCGTTGAAAGAGTAAATTATATTTTTGTTTCAAAGATTAGCATATATATTTTAACAAAACCTCCATAATGTAATATACCTATTCTAAATACGTAGGATCAAACTTACGGAAATCGTTGGGCTATGGGTTTATTAAGCAAATAATTACTGTTGCAGTGCATATATTTAAGTACAAAGTTTTTAAGCAAACGCAGTATTATCCGCTGAACATCAACGGGACTTTGTAGTGTGATTAAAATATAACTTCTGAGGTGTGTGTGCGTGTGTAAAAACTTGTATATATATATATATATATATATATATAGTAAATGTAGTTGTTTGATTAATTAATAAATTCCTGGCAATCATTTGAATTCTCCAAGAAAATGAAGCGCTTGAAATTAATTACATTCTGGCATCAATGTACGACTTGATTTGCCACTCTTTGGCCCCGTTATTCTTTCTCTTCGTATGTTTACTGAATAATAATATTCTTTAATCATTAACGTTGCAATCTATGAAGTTTGACATTGCGCGAAGCGAATAACACAATTCTTTCGTCTATTTGAAGGCTTAATAGACACTAAATTATCGGAGGCAACAGTGAGGTTCGCCTTGTCAACACCCGGAAAGAGTGCGAAAAAGTCATAAAATTTCGAAAAGAAATGCGTGTTTCTGACAAATTCTTCCGTGTAACATATAAACATTGCAAGAATAGGATATTTTATCGTTTTAGCCGTCGAATGAAACAAAAATGGAGAAATTCGGTCCATATTTACATATTTTCATGAATGAAGGAAATAAATCTTACACCTTGAAAAATTGAAAATCCCGTGTAAACTTATGGGAAAATATAATTGTCTCCCGGAGTCGAATCCGGGACTTTTTCCGGGATGTTTGATTTTTTTAGAGACCACCTCATGGGGGTTTAACGATTGTGAAAGTTTCAGCTCTTAATTCCATTGGGAAATGTCCAAAAATACCGGGACAGACGGACACTTGAGAATTATTATATAAGGATACTTTTACAAATGTTACATATTAAGTTAGATCTGTAATTTAAATATTTTAATAAATTTGTTCCCATAATATCCACGACATATGGTATTTTGAAGGACCATGTTTTGCTAAGTAAGGGCAGTTATGACACTTCACAGAGATGACTTAATCTTCTTCTTCATCTACAACTACACTAACTTCATAACCTCTTTATCTTATTCTGTGTTTAGGGCAAATCTTGCCTTTAACAATGCAAATTTTTCCTTCTCGCTTCAGTTTAACAAATCCAACATCATTACTAACATAGCCTTTTCTCATTGATCTAAAAGGGAGGAAAAAACCATAAAAGCATCGGATGTGATCGGGTTCGGCATTAACTCGTCCGTTTTAAATTGCTTTTTTATAAATATCTGTTAAAAATTTAAAGAAAAAACTTTGTATTTGTCTATAACAATAGCCATACAATACAACTTCATAATATTTCCGGTAATTCCCGATATTCGACAGTCCCCCATTATAACACGCACAGCCTAAATGCGTTCGAGGATCTTAAACTTTCCGAGGAATTCCCTTTTATGCTCCTTCCTTGTACACTTTGCGGTCTCATCAAAAATATGTGATACGGTAGCATCGCATCTATCTATATTAAGCTATAATAACAGAGCTTTTCTTCATGGGAATATTATTAAGAGTGGAATATCTTCATTCGAGTAGCAGATTATCGAGACAATGAAATTTGACTTCAGATGAAGTTGTGAAATTCGACGGTTTCCTTTAAAGCGGGCGGTGACACCATGACAGCGAAGCTTTAAAATTAACTACGTCTTCATTCCTTGCCTTTAGCAGGACAGATTTTCAGGCTGGAGAGGCCGGCATATATCGCAGAATATGTTGTGTTTTCGCGTCAGATTCCCATACTTCAATCCACAATTAACCTACGCGAGGAAACGACGGAGGGATGGGGCAAAGCGGTCGAAATTAAACACCGCCGGAAAGCAATCCTCTTTCACCCCGTGTCTCGACCCTCGACCTGGGCTTTAAATAGGCTTTTTTCGAGTGCCCTCTTGCACCCTCTCTCTCTCTCTCTCATTGCGCCTTTGCCTCCGCCGTCTTTTCCTCCACGGTCCTGGCCACTGCTCCTCCAGCTCTATACCACAGATGGAGAAGAGAGCGCTTGCTTTTTCCTCTTCACCCTCTCTCTCGCAACATGCCCTATTCCAGCCCCTTCTCCGTCAGTCCGTCTTTCTCTCCCTTCCTCCCACTATCTCCTCCCACCTCCTCACCACTCCCAAGGATGCGAGGAAAAAACGCGAGTGCCCGCCACATGCTTCCTTCCAAGATGCGATGCCAGACCTCGACTCAGAACGCCTTCTTCTCCCGACTCGAGCTCAACAACCCACTCCCTCTCATCCCTCTCTACCTTCACATCTCTCTTCCCTCTCCACCCTTCCTCTCCAGTCTCTCTTTCTCTCCCGTCCGATACGACATCCATCTTACGGAAAAAAGGATGAAACAAGTTCTACGAGCCTCATCATACCACACAGCTACCACTGCTGCGGAGAATGGGTGATGCGGGATGGAGAGAGGGCAATGGAAGAGGAAGAGGAAAGGGAGGGACCGCGGGAGTGGTAAGAGAGAGAAAGGAAGAAGCGAGAGGGAGAAGAGTGGAAAGGGAGAAATCAGGAGGGTAATCAGGATTGAAAGATAATAGGAACGAGAAGAGAGAAGAAGAATTGGAAGGCAGGGAAAGAATAGGAATGTAGGGAGAGAGGAAGCGGTGGGAGTGACGACGGAGAGGGAAGAAAGAGCAAGGAAGAAGCGAGAGGGAAGAGAGTGGAAAGGAAGAAATGAAGAGAAGATGATAATCAGGACGGGAAGAAAACAGGAATGAGAAGAGAGGAACAAGATGGAAAAGTATTATATTCCATAAATGGAATACACAGAGATTTCAAAGGCGTTCTTTATAGGAAATACGTAAAAAACGGTATCGAAAGATTGGGTTGTTCTTGAATTTTTATACCCGACATTAAAGTCGTAATTATGTGGTCTCGCGGACTTTTTTGTGGTAAATGAAGTTCTCTATCAGAATTATTTTTTTAATCTATACCTTACAGATCATATAAGAGCTAGGGAGAGAAATTTATGGTTTTTAATTGTTGATTCACGGAAGCCATTTAACGAGATACGAGAGAGAGAGAAACGAACAGTGGTGTAACAATATGGTGGCGTTGGTGGCCAAATGCCTTCGGAGTTGCTAGAATTTTTCCGAATACATAAAAAACAGCGATTTTGTTTTGTATCTTAATTTCTGAATGACTTTCCAGTTAATCATTATTGTTGGACAGAGTAATTTAAAAGAGCTAATATTTTAAGTATATTCCTGATAGTTGATGAATAAGTGCAACTTGATAGGATTTACAATGAGTTTCACTTTTAATTGAACGTATGTATCCGTTGGGTAAGGGGAGAGGGGAGTCATCGATAATATTTTGCCGCAGGCCCTTCCGCTCCTAGTTACGCCAATGGAAAAGAGGGAAAGGGAGATTGTGAAATGATGGAGGGATTGGGGCACAAGGAGTGTAGAGAGATGGAATAAAGGGAGAGGGGGGATATAGGAGACGGAGGTGGGCGGGAAGGAATATGCGATATGACGGAATAGGCAAGAGGGCGGTTGGCGCAAGGAATTCCATCTGAAGGGTGGACGGCGCTGGGCGGCGGCTTGAGGACAAAGCGGCCCTAACAACCCGCTTCCGAAAAGTACGCATTGCCAATATCTGCCCTTTAACTCCAAGGACTCCTCTAATGGGTCCCCGAAGCATAGATGATAAGAGGGACTCGTGGATGGTACCTGCGACGCGCGAATTTCAATCAACGACGACCTTCCGATGAAGATTCTCCAATAAAAAACACTTCCGCAAACCTGAAAAATTACACGTTGTAGGGAAGTGAAGGGATGGGATATTCTTCGAAAAATCTCTCCCGATTCACAGAAAAAGTCGATCAAAATTTATGGGACGGCTTCGGGAATGATATTCAGTTGTGTAGCCAAGATTGTGCACCCCACACCAATCTCCGCTAGATTTTTTCAAGTCTTCACATTCGATCTCTGTCGGGTCCCTCTTAAGCGCGGACTCTCTGGCTCCGCCACAGCTTCCCGGGCTGTAGCTACGTCACATGCTGTGTATCCACTGTGTGAACTATTGTGGTCGACGTCGTTGGATGCTAAGTCAAATCGCAAGTGACTTCTTGTTTAGATTTTTCGACTTTATTCTGAAATTATCATATTTTCAGAGGTATAAAAAAGTATACGCTGAGATTACTTCATAAAGTATTAACATCTCGCGTACGTGCATTCCATCGGACACGTTAAAATTCGTGCAAAAGGACCGAAAATCGAAGGAAGAAAAACACTCGCACGGCTGAGTAACTTATTTTCCCCATCGGAGCGGACGGATTTCCTTTTGAAGGTCAAGGACGACGCAAAAACAGCCTTCCAGAGCCTCGGTGTGCGGAATATCTAAAACAGTCGAGTTTGGGTCGAGTCGAAAGGAAAAAAAAACATAATGGATGCCATATATATAATAAATCTTTGTTTTTATATCGTTAAAAAACATCGTTTTATTACTTTTGCCATGACATATCAGACGGTGAGGTCAGACGGTCTAGAAATAAAGATAGATAGGGATGTTAAATTAGCCCAATTCCGTTCTTTGTTTTGCGCATTTACAAGATATAACACATTTCGGATTGTTCTCAGAAAAGAGGGGCCGAATCACACACGGCCAGGTTGTTTTGGAAAAAGGAGTGCGTGGGAATCGAGGCAAAAAATCATTCGAAATCCGCGTTTCCCCCACTTTTCCTCAAAAAGAGAGCGCCCGCCGTTCAAATCCTCCCCTTTTTTTTTACGCCTGCCGCCTCTTTGGCATTCCCTATCGAACCTCCTTTTCATCCCTCTCTCTCCCCCGTCGCTACTTGCCATATCCACGCACCGAACGGCGCTCTCCCCGTTTTGACCCACGGCCCATTTGGCACGCCGTTGACTCCGCACGCCCACTTGCCTCCCAATGCGCGCACCGCTGCCCGCCCCACTTGGCCATTCAATCTCACCCTACACTCCGCACCAAAATGCCCGTGTGGTGCGCGCATCCGCCTCCATCTCTCCCTCCCTTTCTGTCCTTTCCCCTTCACCTCTCTCCCTCCCAAACCCTAATTCACCCTCTAGCACTCCTTCCCACATTCTATCTCCCTCTTCATTCTTCCCTCCCTCCTCCCCTTCATCCCACCTTCTCCTTCCTCCCTCCCTCCTTCCTACGTCCCTATCTCTCTCCTATTCTCTCTCTCTCCTATTCTCTCTCTATTTTCTACTCGTCCGCACACCTCGATTCACATCGCAAACGGCCGTGAAACGGCAAAAAAAAGGGATTCGCGGTCGGTTTCTGGTAAAACAGGTAAATTCTCGAAAATAAGAACCTTTTTGTTCGATGGAGCGAAGTCTCTACAGTTTCGAATACGGCGATGGGAGTTTTAATTGTGGAGTAAAATCGATAGAAAAAAGAGACAAGCTTCGGAGGGAGCGACGCCTCGCCGTAATGGAACGAAACGTAAACATTTTTATAGCGTTCCGTTTTATCGATCGATAGCGTCGGCAGTAATAACATTCTCGGCAGAAAAATAACTGTAATAATATAAATGCGTTGCGGTTTTTGTTCATATAAAAAACGATTCTTATAAAAAGGTCGCTTTGAACATGGTACAGAGCTCTATGCAAATAGAACAAACTCTTGTGAAACGCGAATTTTATCATACACGGTTGAATAAATGTGACACTTATTTACCCGACACTTATAAATTTAATAATATGCGGTCTTGAATTGGCCATTACATACAGTGACTCAAAGTAAAACTAGGACAGTCATGAACCAGGCTTTTTTCATCGAAAGATACAATAAAGCTTTGAATTTAAACAAAGTAAAAACCTCAAATTACAGATACGACAATGGTTATCATAAATCAATCAAATAAACCTAAGGATATGCAATATCACAGAAGAAAAAATGAAATTGGGAAGTGTAAAAAAAATTACCTCAAAGTGAAACTCGACAGTACAATTCCATCCTACCGCTTGCAACTGTATCCGCCCATTTGACACATTTGCAACATAGTAACTAAAGATCAGATACTATGCTTTGCCAGTTCATGGTGTGCAGGCAGTTAGTGCAGTTTTCCAGGAAGTAGTTCGCAAAATGGGACGCCAAAGTGGTCACACGTCCACGGAAATTAGAAAATTAATAATTTTTCATCGCCAATGTGGAAAATGCGTGCGCGAAATTGCAAAAATTGCCAATCTGAGCCATTCTACGGTACACGACGTAATAAAACGATTCAAAGAAGAAAAACGAATTGAAAATAAGGAGAAAAAAGTCGGAAAATATTTAATGAGACAGATGAGCGTTGGATAATTAGGAAAACTTGGGTTGGGTGCACCGAAACTGGCGGAAGAAGCTGAGAAACATTTGGACAAAACAGCCAACCCGGAAACAATACGAATAATCCTGCGGAAGCACCAGTTCCATGATAGAGTTGCCAGGCGTAAACCCTACATCAACAAAGAAAATAGAGCCAAGAGAATTAAATTTGCAAATGAGAATCTTAACAAGGATTTTTCTTTTTGGAGTTCAGTATGTTTCTCAGATGAGAGAAAATATAATCTCTTCGGCTCAGATGGCAAGGTGTGTATGTGGAAAAAGCCTAATGAAGAGCTACGAGAAAAAAACCTTCGTTCCACAGTGAAGCATGGCGGTGCATCTGTTATGGTGTGGGCGTGCATGGGGGCAAATGGGGTTGGCAAACTACAAATAATAGATGGTATTATGGATCAAAATGTGTATTTAGACATATTGAAATCTAATTTGAAATAAAGTAATGAAAGACTGGGTATCAATGACAGTTTCAGTTTTTACCGGAACAACGATCCCAAGCACAAGGCTCATCAAGTTCGGATGTGGTTACTTAATAATTGCCCGCATGTGCTCGAAACTCCTCCCCAATCTCCCGATTTAAATGTGAATGAAAATTTGTGGAATTACCTGGACGAAAAAATACGAAAGCGCAGTATTTCCAACAAAAGTGAACTCAAACGAGAATGGGAGGAAAACTGACCAGTCTTTTTGTGAAAAGTTGGTCAGATCCATGCCAAAAAGACTCACTGCCGTGAAGGGGAACAAAGGCTATCCAACGAAATATTAGTGTTTCACGTTTGTACTTGCAAATGTGTCAATAAAGGTGCAGGAATTGCAATGTAATTGTACTGTCCGAGTTTCACTTTGAGGTACCTAATTTTTGTTACACTTCGAAATTTGATTTTCTTCTTCTGTGATATTGCATATCCTTATGTTTATTTGGTTGATTTATGATAAGCATTGTCGTATCTGTAATTTGACGTCTTTACTTTGCTTAAATTTAAAGCTTTATTGTATCTTTCGATGAAAAAAGCCTGGCTCATGGCTTTGTCAGAGTTTTACTTTGAGTCACTGTAAGCAAGTGACGTGAGAAAGCTCGTAGCTTATATGATCACGTAATATTTTTCCGTAAGGATTAAATTTGCGCAACCCGCAACTCGGTTTTACTCAATGCGGAATTTTCCATTAAACTAGCTCTCCTTTAGGGCAAGGGATTATGTACTGTATTTGAAAAGTTACGAAGTTTAATTTTTCTAAAAAATATTCCCTTGAAACCTTCCTTTATAGACGGCTTGAATCAGGGATATAACTACGATTTTGGGGTCCCTATGCAAGTAAACATCGTGGGGTATGTAAAAAATCGCTATAAAATTATTTTGATATGATTTTAATTTTTTATTTTTTCGACATTTCAGTTCTGAAAATTTCTCCTCAGTGTTCATTTTGTATGCTTTTGACTTTCCTACTGAAAGAAGTGGTACATACTTTAATATAATTATGGTCATACAAGAGCGTAAGTAGCTTTTTAGTAACTTCAATTCTTAAAAAGATCTTTCATTTGACGACACAGTAACTGGCAATGACAAATGTATCATCAATGCTGCACGTCTAGATTTATGCCACTCTGTATTTAAACATTAAATCGGATAGTTCCTTGATGTTCATACATTTTCTTAATCTCATCTTTCAAAATACTGTTGCTGATAGCGAGAGAAGTTCGTCACAAAGGTCTTGGTCAATAAATTTCCTATAAAGTTTTGTGAATATTCTTTGATTTCTTGTTCATTCAATTTGGTGTCTTCTAAGAGTTTTTTGGGGCTCCCAAAAATCAAGGGATCCCCACGCATTGCGTGAGCCTTCACCACAAAATTTACGCCCTAGGATGGAACCCTATCGTCACGAAGCTTACGCATCGAATGACGCACTTTGCATAACTACGAGCCTCATTCTATCAGAGAAATGAACTCGTCTCATTTTAAGGCCGCGGGAATACTATTCCATATTGAAACGATCGATGCTGTTTGACTTGCAGCAAGCGGACACGCATCTTCTCTGGATTGCTTCGAATACCGGCCGTGTTCACTGTAAATAAATTCATGAGTAAAAGGTTGCGCGTGTATTGCGATTCTCAAACTAACGGCATGCGGCTTCGATGTTTGGTTGGTTCAGCCACCCCCGCCGTAGAATTATGAGGCGGCAGTGAAGAGAGACATTCCAACTGAAAGCAAGGGAGAGTCCGAAAGGGTTTAGTGACTCTATTATTCACGAGCCCGCATGAGGGGGAAAAATGTGGCCGAACCAGATAGGATTAAACGTATTATCTTAAGCCAAAACCGCAAACAAATCCTCTCTCGGCTCTTCCCATCGCCGCTCTATTCAATCCAATTACATAACGCACATTCCAACACCGTCTCCAGCACCCCCGGGAAAAATACCGTTCTCCGCCCTTCTTCCAAAAACAAGCCCGCATAGCTGCCGCTCCAATTTCTCCATCTCCCCATCCACTCTCTTTTATTCCTTAAATTCCAACTTCCCACGAAATAAGGTCGGGAAGAGGGGAGAAAATGAGCGGAGACGCAGCAATTACGCAACCATGATCTCCGATATTGGACCATGGAAAAACTACTCTGCAGTCCAGTGGCGATGTGTAGGGGCCCACAGTCCAAGCAGGTTTATTAATAAACACTGTAAGTATGAGCTTTTCTCTTTATATAACCATGAAAAAATAACATTGACTACTTATTCACAATATTAATAGAGTAACTGATAAAACTGTGTGTTTTCCCGTAACAACTGAAAGCTATTTTAACAGTAATTCTTTATTTATTATTCCAAAGAGCGTAGCTAAGCCACTGTGGCAGTAAACGTTTAACAACTATAAAAACCCAATTCTCTCATATTGAAATACTCTCTGTTTCTGCAGTACTAATTATATTTTATCATTTTAATACTTTATTTATAATTTTGTATGTTACTTTCCGGAATGTTGACATTTTATTTTTCATAACCTACTCCGGTGCAGCATTATAATTTCGTAATGTTACGACATTTTGATTCAACGTGATTTTTGTCTATGCAGCCCTCTTAAACTCGTTTTATAACACACAGTTTAATTAAAACTTATCATGTTCTTACGTCTGCAGTCCAATTACAGGGGTAGCTTCTGTTTATTTAAAACGAAAAACATATTCGATGCGCAAAATATATATGGAAATAATTACGGAACCCGAGTGGCGGACATTTAACAATAAATCAACTCGGACTCCAAACAACGATATAACTAATTGTTTTTTTTATTAAAAACCCCCTCCGTCCACCTTTCAATTTTAACGCTGCGGGTTCCCGCATAAAGAGATATTTCGCCACACATAATGCGCGACGTAATGAAGCAAATGACCATTCCCACTCTGTCAACATGGAGAGGAAGCGCGAGTTTATAAGAGTCGAGGGGGCGAAGGCAAGAGATATGGAAGGGACACGTGACGAGGCTCGGACAATGGCCCAGGCAATTCAGGGCGTCCTTAGAGAGGGGACATCTGCTTCCCCGACGCCCTCTCTGTCATCCCTCCGTGGCCTCATCATCGCCCCACCCAATTGGATCACCCGTCTGGAAGGAGTCGGGGAATTGCGACGGGATGGGCTTTCCGACCGCTTCCCCTCAAATATTATTTTTACCGGGCGAGGGCGCCCGGAAGGGACTCGGACCCCTTCGACGCTCAATTTCTCGCCCTAACCCCATCGCAATCCAATTAACCCGACCGCCAGGGCACCAAATATTAAATAGAATCATTCCTTAATTGGTTCGGATCAAAAAGTCGATGATCTTAAAACCGACACCACTTCAAACCCAATCGGCTTATGTGGAATAGCTTTTGAATTTATAAAAGAAACGAGTGGCCAGAAATGGACAGTTAGGTAATTGAGTTAGTTTTTATTTATGAACGTGCTACCATAGTTACCGCAGGAAATAACTTTTTAAAATGTAAACCTGAGAGAATGCCTTGAAATATTTTTGGAACGTGGAAATTAGATGTCCGTTCGCGCAAATGCTATTCCAGTTTTTTTTTGTAGAATTTATTTATCGAAAGTAGTAGCAAGGTGGATTGTGTAAAATTGAGGATTTCAATTCCAAAAACATAGGCGTTATATAATTTAGTCGAGCTAAAATACATAACTAATAAGATACACTTTAATATGGCATTTTATACGACTTCCATTTTCCGTGCGTAATTACGAAAAGTCTTAATTTTCCAAGAAATAATCGGATTTATTCATATTGACTCAAATGATGCAAATATAAATGTAATAATAATACAAATGATATAAATAAAAAAATGGAACAATAAATAATCAGTATGATTACTTCACCCGGCCTGGATGTTTAAATTTCCCCTACAAGTAAAACTTCATTCTTCTTAGTATTAAGGGACGTGCGAAAAACTAATCATGCCGAGGTTTCCAGAACATCAGCAGGATCTCGAAATTATTTCAACGTTCCCTCTCGCAACACCAGCACAGAAAACATCCATGTCCATAAATCGAAAAACGATGAAAAACTCGTTTCTGGAGGGAAGTACGAACGCAATCGAGTTGCTGGAGAGGGTGGGGGAAGAGTGAGAGAGGGTGAGAGGGGGGAGAGGGAGGGAAACAACGGATATTTCCGAGCAAGGCATCGTACGTGTTGAGGAACAAGAGTAGAGAGGGTGAGAGGAATGGGTTGATGGCGGAGGGAGTGCGGCGTGTGTATGCGTGCGTGGTTAATCCTCGGAATGCAGGCATGCTCCGGAGGCGGAGCAGATGATGAGGTGAGGAGCAGGATAAGAGCGCCCGAGAAGGAGAATGGCAGATAAGAGGAGAAGGCGGGATGGGGTGAGCTTCATCAGTAATCTTTCTCACGCGTGAGGCGGATCCGGAAGTGTCGTGCACGAATAGGTTCCTTCCCGCCCACACTACGCTCTCTTCCCTCCCACCCTTCGCTCCCTCCTCCTTTCATCGTTCGATTTCCAGTGGCTCCCATGAACTCCCCGCCCCCTCCCGCCGGACACCCAGGCGACACCTTCCCTGACCGCCCCCTGCCGTCCATGCGAAGCACTTGTAAGACAAAGGAGACAACGGTTATGGATGGTAGGACGCAAGACGATACCGACCGCTTTGCCAACCAAAGCGTGAGTGCTCGTGAAGGATATGGCGTCAATACACTTGCTCGATTGAGGGAGAGAGGGAGCGCACCGCTGCCACTTGAACCACGCGTCCACGCACCTCACTCCTGCCTCCCCCCCCCTTCTACCTCATCCCCCCTCGTGGATCGGGTAGCGTGCCTCGGTCACATTGGTAGAGGGGAGCGAGTGGAAGAAGGCTCCGCAAGCTAACTGGGAAACGCTTGTAGACAAACAGCGCGCAGAATATATAAAATAACTAACTCCTATGGCAACGACTGATGTACTAATATCATCTATTAGAGAGATAATCAACTTTTTTGTTGACGTACCCCTTTTGGCATTTGGCAACAATCGCGTGTAGCATGCAGTATTTTATAATGGTATCGATATTAAATTGACAAACGAGCGTTATTCATTTTGAAATAAACAGTCCATGTCTAATAACCTAAATAATCGTAAATGACCTTTCTGTTATAGTCTCAACTAAATCCTGTTGTTAATTAAAAGTCCTTTGTCGGTAAAAATGTGCCTATGTTTTGTACAATTATTCACATTTGTGACTTCACAACTTCTGAATCAGAAATCACGCATTAAGAGGTTAATGAAGAGAACAAAACATCTTCAACAACATTTTTGCGTGCCCATAGCAATCTATTGCATGAAAACCATTACTTGAGATCTATAATCCATTTTATGTATAATTTTATTATTTGGAAGGGTTTTAACTAATTATACGATTATATATTATGAAATAGCTCGCAAATTAATTTCAATGACCTAACACTGAAGGGCCGCTGATAAGTTTTAGTCGGCGAAGCTAAATGCACAATACGATAAAAATTGTACGCAATTTGAGGTGAGCCACAATAACCTAATTATAACATTTTTGAAAGGATCTAACAAGTTAATTAATTTAATTAATTACGGAATATAAATTTTCCGTGTACCAATTTTCGACCTACGTATTTTAAATTTGATTTGATCGTTATCTATTCGGTGATCCGATCAAATTCCATGGCGTGTACAGTTGGGATGCCTGCCGTATCTCTTGCATTCCTTTTCCACCGTTGGCCATATTTTATATGAAATGCTTCATTGCGTTCGTTATGAAATGCGATTTAAATGATCGAAAGGGCCGTCACAATGGAAAACTGCGATGCATACCAATATACGCCGAAAACAGATGCTTTCAATGGAACAGGTATTCCCAGGATAATTAACCGCCCTGATCAAAATTCCATAAGGCTAATCAGATGTCCCAGCAATCTGGTTTCAATAGAGCCAGAGCAAATTGAGAAAATGCACGGAAACCTGAAGTTAGCGAATCATTAAAAATCATTAATATTGCGAGTTTATCAGGTACGAAAGTTTGAGATTCAGCGCAAGCACGCAACGACACAACCACGCGAAACTAAAGAATCTCAGGCAACATATTCCTAACCTCTATCGAACTTTCCACCCGCTCGAATTGCATATTTGCTTCCATAGGATCGCGTCTAATCGCTGGATGCTGGCGAATGATAAAAAGTTTCCACAAACAGTCGTATCTTTGCCTCGTCGCGGCTTATCATGCAAAAAATCAAATTTCAGCGAGAAAAACCGCTCCGGATTTTATTTGTAAATTATTATTAAAAGCGACGCGAGGAATAGAAATGGAATCATTATGGAGGAGGGAAATTGAGATCGGTGGTTTTTGGCGGGGGAGAGATTGGAGGAGGGGCGGGTGAGTGGGAACATTCCGAGGAGAAGGTAGAGTGGGATGGGATGAGGAGGAAGAGAGAGAGAGAGCGACGCCGAAGTGGGGGGGATGGCGGAGGGTGGAGCAGGGTTGGAGGGAGGTGCAGGGTGGTTTTTTGTGCGCGGGGTAAGGTTGGCATCAAGGGCCGGGAGACAGATGCTGCGACAATAATGGACTTTTCGTGCCACGTCGCTCGGGAAATTAAAAGAGGTGAGGGTGGAGGAAGGGAGAGGAGGGTATGGGGTGGGTGAACGAGGAAGGGAGGGGGAATCGGAGGGATGAGATGGGAATGGAGGGAGACAGAGCACGGAACGAACGAGAGGGTTTGGGTCGGGTCGGCGTTTTTGGATGCGAAAGGGCGGAAAAAAAACAACGGCGGAGTTGCATCGGAGAGTGCGAATTCGCTCGTTGAGAGCGGCCTAGGGTGCCGGAATTCGAGTGCGTGGGAGGAGAGGGAGGAAGGCGACAGAGTGGGAGAGAAAGGGAGAGCGGAATGGGAGAGATAAATAGGAGGAGAGGAGATGAAGCAGAGGAGTGGGGATGGAAAGAGAGAAAGGAGGGAGCGACAAAAGGGATGCGAAAGAGAAGTGAACGAAACAATAAATTCGAAAGGAACGACAAAATAGCAAGATCGAGGCGGCACGGTCGGATCTAGCAGCGATTGATTCAATTTGGAAAACCCTTTATGGGGAAGACGAAAAGGAAAAAAAATGGAGTTAAAAAAATACAGCGGGAAAAATAATGGAAGAGAAAAGGAATGGAAAAACGGCGGAAAAATAAACAAAACAAAAATTCAGCGGAGGATTTTTTATGTTGACCGAACGGATCGATGACGAGAAATTAATAGTTAAAAATTAAGCGTCCGAAATAATTAGCGAATTTCTCGATTACGAGTCCAATCGAGTAAAATAATGTAATATGTTTGTAATTAGGATCGATGGTGAAAGAACGTGGGACGAAATTAAAAATTGGAGGTCCGAGAGAGAGAGAGAGAGAGAGAGTAGTTAGGAGGAAAGGGAATGAGACGGCGGAAAACACAAGAGGAGAGGGTTGGCAGAGGGTGAGAGGAGAAGCAGATGGCGAGAATAAGAGAAGTGGACAAGATCGAAAAAGAAGATAAAATGGAATTGGAAAAACAGTAAATGCCGCGGGAAAAAGAGATTTTGATGAAGAACGCTCAGAAAGTTTTTAAAAAGAACTCAATTCATGTAATATTTGCGGAATTGCTGGAGCGAGTTAGGTTGGGAGGGGAAGGGGGATTCGACTCGTATGAGGCGCGGAGATGCGGTCACAGTCTAAGACTAGAACTGTTAACATCAGCTCTCTTCCTGTCCGTCGGTATTCTGTCAAAGAGAAATAAATTCGTCCAAAGTGAGGGGTATTTTGAAAACGCGGGGGTACTGGGTAAAGAGGACAAGCAAACATGAAGTCGACAGGAGGGCGATGACGCGAGCAATTTTGAGAACGTCGTTTCGAAAAACCTAAAATAATTAAATGCCAGATAATTATCTCGAAAAAAATTTTGCTTTCGTACAAATATGCTTCGGTGTTTCCGATCGGGGAATTTCGGTAATGTTTACGCGCTCTCCCCGATAAACATCTACAACAATGAGGCATCCCATGAGAGACATCACGTGCGTGGAGCGTGGACAAGCGCATTGGCGAATTATTAATTGATATCGCGACATTCCCTCATACAAGAATCATTTTTGTACGGGCAACACATCAAACTGCTGGGGAAAAAAACAAGGAAAATGTGGATAAAATTCTGGACAAGAGTGAAAGAGATGAAATTTTTAAATCATTCACATCCTATATTCCAACTAAATGTCACAAAATAAACGCGCGTGTAAGAAGTATGGCTGCTTAAATACTTACTAATTATTAAATAAAACATACACGACAAAACCAAATCAATACAGAATCGGTCAGCGCAAAATATTCGTTTATACGAAATATACGTCAGTATCTAGCGAAAACAAAAGCGTATATCGGTTATTCTAGTGATATCGATGCTACCAATCTCATTATTAAAAATCAGGCAATTTCAAGTCCGATGAATTTTGTATTAAAGAGATTATGCTGTAACTAAATGGAACCCATAAATGCATATTACACTCAAAAGACTAAATTATGCGTATAAATGGACACTATATTTAATTAATATTAAAAACGCGTAATAACTAGTTAACAAAATTTATGCATCAAATGATTAAATAAATTGTCCTATATAAAGTACGATACGAGAATAGAATGCTCAATTCAAATAGCAGAGAATAATCAAGACATCTCTCTTTTGAAGGAGGCAATTACATCGTCAAAAAAACGGCAGCTTCAATGTCGGAATATAAATCAGAAAGTGAAAGTTTGATCTCGAATAAAAAATAGGAGGGTTGGGAGTTCCGCTAAAATATTATTTTTTGGAGAGCATAAAGAGAGAGAGAGAGAGGGGGGGGGGGAGGGGGAACGGAAATTTTAACAATGAACCGCGTCGAGTACATCGCGACGATTGCGTCAGAGACCGATTGACAGGAGGGCTCACAATGAGCAAGCGACGAATTCGGAGGAATCGAGTGATATCGAGGAAGAGGGAGCTGAGTGAAAGAGAGGAGGGAGGAGAGAGAGAGAGGAGGGAGGAGAGAATGAAAGGGAGGGAAGATGGAAGAATCCCATTGGGAAGGAAAAAGGGAGAGAAGATAGGAGGGAGAAATGGGAACTCAAGACCACATCAACGCTGACGACGGTGAAAGTATCACAGCGGGCTTCCACCGACGCACACACGCTCGCACCCACACACCCTGACACACACGCACGCACTCCATCACACACTAAAAAGATGAGCTCTTCTACTTTTTTCCCTCTCCTTCCCTCTTGCATCTCCCGCACCCCACCTCTTTCACCCACTTCACCAAACCAATACTTTATCGGAACTTTCATTTTTTTCCCTCTTTCGGGGGAGAATTGGGGAGGAGGGGGAGGGTCGACACGCGATCGATCCCGAAGCCCTTACACGCTCCAACGAATTATCAATTTTTGAAATACCTACAGCTCTCAATCTTCCCACACTCTTTATCTCCTTCCATCTTTTCCTCCTAACAATTGGGTGCCAGGAGAATACGACGACGGTCCCATTCTATTTGGTCCCATTTTCTCCCTCTCTCTCTCCTCTTATCGACTGGCCAATCGAAATGGTGGCTGGGGAGAGTGAGGGAAGGGGGGGGGAGCTGGAGAGGCAGGCGGGAGAGGTCTGCGTGGGCGGAAGACCGAAAGGACATCTGCAGCGGTGGCAACCCCTCGAAAGGGTTTTATACACACCGACGATCACCTCGGAACTGGTCGAAAAGAAAAGAAAAAAGAGTACCACACGGGTCCGATCCCGGATAAATATGGGAGGGGAGTGACAATTGCGAGTCGTAATCGAACGTAAACGCAATCGCGTGACTCGTTTTCTCTTCATTCTGGGCGCAAGAGCGTGGCCCCGGTTTTATCGACCGAGAGCCGATCGGATCGCGGTCCGTTTACCCGAATTCCCATCTTCCATTTGCTTCTCTCTCTCACTCTCTATCTCTCTCTCACTCTCTTTCACATTCTCTGTCACCCGCGCGAATCACGCCGCGCCGCCTGGTCCCGAACCCGCCGACGCGAGGACAAAAGGACGGAGAATTAATGAAAATTCCCCGTCTCTCTTGGCGAAGGGGGTTGAGGGAGAAGCGAGGGAGGGAAATTAACATATCGTCGGAACGAGATTCGATCGTTTTCGTTCGCGTGCGGATCGTCCAGTTTCCCATTAATTTGCGGGAGGTAAGATGTCGCACGATGGGTCCGTGTTTTTTATTATTTCGCGCCCGTGGTGTTGGAAATGACGAGTTCCGAAAAGCGTCGGGCATGTGTATATCCGTCATCGGGGTTGTTTTTTATGATTTTCGGCACGGTTGTTTTTTTTTAAATAAAGGCGGTCGTGAATTAAACCTTTCGCGACGCAAATGTTTCATCTCGAAACGAAATTATTAATTTCTCCGCAAACACGGCCGCACCAATTATATGAGTCGATGAAAATAATTGCTGGTCGTTTGGCCACTTTATATAATGGCTGCGATCTGCGCCGGACGTATGTTTACGGTGGATGGCTGGGGTACAAACGGTTTTGGGAGTTGTGAAAGAAAATGTCACGCCGGCATTTTCAGAGTTTTGAACCTACTAGAAAGTATACTTCATCAATTTTTATTAATCGATTAGAGGGAAAATAAATAAAAAGTGAAAGAACCTTATGCGTAAAAGCTTCTTACAGAACGAGGAACGAGTTACAGCCAGGGTTGCCAGATTTTGATTTTGAAGTTACGGGACAAACAACAAAATTCTCCAGTAATACGGGACACTTAAAAAAATCTGAAACTATCTATTCTTGTGCTTTATTTATAGCGGTATTCCTCATTTAAAGTAAAAAAATAACAAAAAAAAACAATTTAAAACTGTATGCCTATACTGTAAAATTAATCTTGCAGATTGATTAATTATTTTTAAAAAGAGAGGTTAAAAAATAAATACAGGTCTTATATTTAAAAAGTTTACATTATAAGATGAATTATAAGGTTGACATCTTTAATAACACGTAGTTGACTTACATTTAGTAAAGTTTTATTGGAATTGAACATTAATTAAAAAATTAAATGTAATATTTATTTTTAAATTTTACAAATTAATATTTTTCTGATGATTTTGCATCTCTCTGTAAGTGTTAATTTTTAAGTACCTACATACTGATAAAACTCGTTGCACGACATATTTAAATTTACTAAACATCGTAAAATTGATTTCAATGTAGATATGTTCGGTCTGTTCTTCTCTTGGCTCTTAAGTAACATTGTGCGCTGGAATACTGAATACATACTCGCAGATAAATAGTAATAATTGTTCGTAAGATTCGATTTTATGGAGAATATCTGACCACTTCACATGGCCAAGTTTCTTATTCCAATCTTCTATATTTGACTGAAGATTTTGTTCAATGATTTTCTTCAGAATTGTCCACTGATTCAACAACAGAGTACTATCATTTACTCTTAGTCCTCTTTCGTTGAGATAGGTGAAGGTTTCTTCGAGTTGTGCCCATGTCGGAACTTTAAGAAGTGACATCCATGCAAAAGTGTTCAAGGGGTGAAATCCATTTCATAAGATAATCATAACAGGTCTGATAGAATAATTCTACTTCTGACAAGAACTTACTTTTCATGTGTTCAGAATCATTATCCTTACAAATAGTCGACTTTACAATTAAAGGTAAAAAATTTGCTTCCATTTTTCTTTCACACAATCTGCGGTCTCCTGTAAAATTGTTAATACTTCGAAAACACTTTTTTCTCCACCTTCAATTTTCATGATTTTTTTATTAAAAATACTCATCAGACTGTAAACCAAGTGAAGATACGTTTCGCTTAATGAATCATTGAAAAATATTTCCAGGACTTTAGTAATGTTTCTCTCAGATAGAAAGTATGCTCTCAACGCGTCATACAGCTTTAGAATCCTGTCTACTGCATTGGATAAAGAAAGCCAGCGTGTTTTTAGTGTGAGAGGATTGATTGATATTCAGTGCCAAAACTATTACAAAAGTCTTGAACACTCTCTATTCGCACCACAAACAGAAATTAAAGAATTATTGTGTGACTTTTGTTTCCTCAGACGACTCTGTAGGAATATGTCAACCTACTGTTGCTCCAGGTTCCAGTTACCCCATTTTTAACCTTACATTTTAAAAATTAGGATGAGCTTCTATAACCCTACTTTGGATTGAGTTGCGAATTTTTATTGTTGAGTGTTACAAGGAGGGAAAGGGTATACTGACACGCATGTGAGCACATTAGCTGAGCGAGTTACTATAAAATACAAAGAAAGAAGCTTTTATTATTTTTTAAATTCAACATCTATGACGACGTAAATACGGGACATTTCCTATGTTCCGACAGATATTTCAGGGACAACGGGACAAGACAATGAAATACGGGACAGTCTCGTATAATACGGGACGTGCGGCAACCCTAGTTATAGCAAGCCTTCTGGCGCCTTTTATGCATAAATTTAAAATCTAATATATTCCATTACCGATTTATGTGAATTTTTCTTTGGTGCTTCGTGAATTTTTTTAAATGGTTATGTGTTTTCTGCCACAAAAAATTTGTGCAATATTTTGATTTTACAAGGTGCCGTATGCGTTAATGTTTTGCCGCGGGCAGAGCATGAAGATTTGGCCCATCCTTGCCACTCCCCCGCTAAATAAACACCACGAAATCTAAATTTCAAAGCTAATACGTTTATATATATATATATATATATATATATATATATATATATATATATATATATATATAATATGTGAAATATTTAAGAACTGCGTTGTATTCATCCTTGATCACTTCATTCAATGAGATACAATCTCTTATAACCTCTTCAGTAATACTTATTGTATGAATTAAATAAAAAAAATGGCTATATCATCTTTTTGCATGGATAATCTCAAACAACCTTATATATTTACTGTAGAAACTCAGTTATTCTACTATTTTTTGCTATTAAATTTTCAAATTTATGTTATAAAGATTAAAATACGCGAAAATGTGTAAATTAGCTTATTTTGTATTCGAATGTTAAAAGTGATGATCTGCGTGTATTTCCCCGCCTACAAACAATAATTACCAAAAGTTTATAGCTAAGTTGTGCCAAAAATAGCCAGTATGACACTCGTATCCGGTTTTACAGTGCGATGGACTCAGTATAATTCATAGCTTGAATTTTTCATAGTAGCCACCTCTATACTATACATAATTTATTTATTAAGCAGAATGATAACAACCAGGTCTGCGGACAACCATATCGATCATTCAAAAAAGAAGACATTCCCATAACCACGAACACATACCAACCCATGACCATAGCATTGGAAGGAAGGGGGCCCAAATGCCCTAAAAGGAATCCTGACGTCTTTCCCTTTTATAAGAGAATTGGAAATAGGATCTAAAATATAAGTTCTTCCGTACGAATTCAGAAGCTATTATTGTGAATAGAGTATTAGAGTATTAAACGAGAAGCATTTTTCCCCTCTCATTCATCTTTAAGTGTTTAGATGAGGAAACAACTCCACCTGTTTTCCTCTTTCTCTATCATCCCTTCCTTTCTCTTCGGCCGAGCCTTTTGGTGTTACCACCCTCTCTCTCTCTCTCCCGAACTCTCCTTCCTTCATATTTCATTTCCTTCACCCAACTCTCTCTCTCTCTCTCTCTTCCACTTTACCGCACCCTCGATCATTCTCTCATTCCCTTCCGTTCCATTTCCCCTTCGCTCCTTCATCTCCCTCCACCTCCTCCGGACATTCCATCCTCCCTCCCCCACGCGTCCCTTCCCATTCCCTTCCTCTAAACACGCTGGAAAACAAACGACGCACGGTACGATTTGCGCTTTCAATCATGCAATCGATGCGGGAGTGTGGGGCGGGGACTGGGATGGTGGCGGCGACGGCGTCGGGTGTGGCGCGGTGCACCGCCTCTCCCGGTGGGGGTGAATGGGAGCGAGTGCGTGTGTGCGTGGGTAAGGATGTGTGGGGTTACGGGGGTGGGTAGGTCGGTCGGTTCAGCCGCGGCACTGATTAACGAGCTCGTTAACGTCGGGCGGATTGCGCGGGGATAGTCAAACGAGAGAGGAGAGAGAGAGAGAGAGAGGGGGGGGGGAGGGTGGATGGGGTAGAAAAAGAGGAGGCCGCCGCAGGGACTCATAATGACAAGTCAAAACGGATGGATGCGGACAATGGCGCGAAAGAGGTGAGGTGCGAACGCTTCCTGGATTTCCGTCAGACGCACTCATATCCCTCAGATTACGAAGGCAATCGCCTCTTCTCTCCATCCTGCTTTATGTATCGATGCTTCCTCCTTTTGTACACGTGGATGCATATCCGGGTTGACTTTGATACCGCTTCATCTTTCTCTAACCTCCCCCTACTCTCCTGCCTGCCTCTATTTATCCTACCACCCTATTATTCACAGTACCCCCATCCTCCTCTGTATACCCGTCATCTCTCGTCACTCCCAACACTTCCTATTTTTCCCTACCTTGTCCCTACTAAACTACCTCTCCTTTATTTTCCAACTCCTGTTTTCTCTCTCCCATAACACTGGTCTCCTTTCTCCTTTTCGTCGATTTTTCTCCGTTCCTCTTTCTGCTGCTTCGCCTCCCACGCTCCCACACAGTCCTCGAACCACCCTACTTAATTTTCCTTCGCTCCCTCTCTCTTCCGACACACAGAGTCATCTCCCTTTGCTCTCCTTTTCCCAGCTTCCCACTTCTTTCATCTTCTCCTTTTCCTCTCCCGCTCCTCTCTCCAGTCCGCCTCCCTCCCGCTCCTCCCCCTTCCGCTTCTCCACTTCCTGCCCGCATCCGATGTTTTCCTCTGTTGCGAATTTTGGAGCGCCGGTATGCGTTATTCAATGAAGGGCTTTTTAAGAACGGGGCTCATATCTCCTCGTTCATAACCTTTGATCCCATGCTCTCGAAGCTCCGGAGGATCAGGAATCGATAATTCTATAGACACGGCAACAAATTTATTTCGGATCCTAGAGTGACGAGGTCGTAGCCCTAGATAAACTTGTATCTTGCTTAATAATTTTGTCGTGTCTATCTTTCCCAAAAAAAATTGCCATCCTTAAAATCTTAATAGCTTTATGGATTAAACAGGGTATTAACGAGTCGGAAACAGAGGCAGCTCTAGGTATTCTGGCGCCCCGGGCGAGAAACCGCTCCCTTTCGTAAATTTTTTAAAGATTTTTTAAAACTTGTTCATTTGATACGTAAAATAATTTATAATGAAAATTAAGAGGAATTTAATCTAGGTTCCTGCTTTTTACGCGATATAAATTGTAATCCAAAATTTATTCGATTGCAAGTTATGTATAGATATACGATCGGGCTAGCGCCCCCAATACTTGGACGACCCGGGCAGTTGCCCGGCTCGACCGTATCTCGGGCCGGTCCTAGTCGGAAATATATAGTTTAATCGATTTGACTCAATAGTTTGGCCATTAAAATCTATCATCAACTAAAAGTAGCGAAGTCACATAAATGCCGCTTTTGGAAAATCTTATGTTTAATGAAAGAGAACCTCTCGTTCTTCAAAGAATATAAAATACGGAATACGTACATACAATTGCGATGGGTAAAACCGCCAGACATTGCAGAAGTAAGTGTCAAGATAACCTTGTGGCTGACATCAAAATTGATAAACAATGTTTTCCCGATAGCCAAAAGAGGGTTATGTTTTAAAAACTGCTATTGGTGAATCGTGTGGCCAAAATATGCATCTGGTTTTTCCAACTTTTTATCGTTATTGGAGTAACATTTTTTCAATCCATCAGGTATGGTCCTAATATTTTAAAAATAAGGAAAAAAATAATATCGAACTTTTTCGAGCGATAAACTCTACCTTGTGATCGATATTTAAAAAAACAAAGCTTACAAACTGCGGATAAAGACATTCTAATGACGTCATTACGAAAAAAAAGCGATTAGTAGCAGGCTTTACACACCCAGAACATACATCTCACGGATATCCTGATGCATATTCAAACAGCGGACGTGGCTTCGATATTGCGTGAGCTATCATCCAAAGTGGATCTTCGTTAGTTCAGAAGTGCAGGTTGCAAAGCCTAATTATTCTGTTCCATGTGCATCAAAACCAAAGTTTTCGACGCTTTAAAACTTCCGCCGGATAAGATTAAAGATTTCTTTCAACTTAATAGCATGTACGATTATAGGCCAACCTTTCACGGACGTTATGCAGTTCATTCACGTTTTTTTTACCGTAAATAGAGTTTTATCGGTAAACGTATCGTATAATTTGACGGTGGCCGCCATCCATCAAGCGTTCAGAGTGGCCATGCGGGCGCGATCCAAATCTCACGCCGTAGTCAACGGAGCGTGTTCGCGATTCCTGGAGGGACTTTTTCGCGCGTCGATTAGTCGAGTAAAAGGGATAATGGGGCGGTGATATACCCTTCGGGGTTAAAACAGTAATTTCGAGAGAAAACTTTCGTCAAGTATTTATCACAGTAGTCTATATCCGCACACACTATAAGCCTAGTAAGAAAACGTGTTCCGAAGAATTACTTGACGAATAAATTAAAAAACTTCGATTGATTTCGATTGATCCGAAAATTTATGTAATAACTGGTATACCAAACAACTTTTTCATAAGTTATCACTAAAGAAGCGTATAAGACAACACGTATTTCACTTTGTATTGCCTATGCATTGAAACAGTAGTAACATTTCTGGATTCATCATCTCACCAGCACATATGTGCTTTCGTTTCTCCTATGTAATGTATGAGGCAGGAGTTTATCAGCGAGTAAATCCAAAGATCTCAAATGCGAAGGATCATCTTTTCGCTTAGCCTTTCATTCACGAGAAATCGCCATTCTAGATAAAAGAGGCTTTTGTGTAGACAGTCAACCACAGCCCCAAGGCCAAATCGAGCAAAGATTGGTATATTTCACTCGAGCCCGAATTCGCATACGCATGCGGCCATGTCAATCACAAGAAATGGTCAGACTCGACTTCCCGTCCACATCTACATGTTGACATACACCAGAAACGTGGGCGGCAGGGGTCTGCAGTGGGCCGAAATGTCCCTAAGAGCGCTCACATAAAGGGTTAACTCCCCTATGATTCCTGGTATTCTTAGAAAAATCGAACAACGATATCGTTCCATGAAACAGTCGACCTCATTTATTTCATTATCACGATCGTGTCTTTCAATATTTGTGGGGCCTGCAATCACCCCAAAACCTCATCATCTAAACTTTCCGACTGGTTCTTCTCAGGAGCTCCAATTTAGCGTCCATCAGACCCTCCTCCAGCTATAACCCATGAAAATTAATCGATAATGATGTAACGCTTTGTTTTTAATTATAAATCTGTTTCACAAACTCCGTGCAGAATTTTTTTCAACCTGAGTGAGTGGCCTTTCTGGCGTGGACACTATGCATAAACCATATTCAACCCGCAGTCTAACCTAAGATGGGTAAAACGTTTCTCACTACTTTCCGGTAATATTCCATTTTACTATACTGCCGAAAACCATTCCTTGTTGTATGGGGCGTCGATGGTGTAGTGGTTATGACGCTGGCTGCTACTCGCCCGCTACTCGAAGGGGCAGCGGACACGAATTCTGCGAAAGTAGGACTTTTTCTGAGATCGCCCGGCACCCTATTTGTGTGTATATGAACTATGAGAACGGGGAAAAAGGAAATGAGGAGAACGCACAAATCAGCGCTCCGTTCTTCGGAAGAGACGTTAAGCAGTTGGCTCCGTTGGTACTCTTCACAAGAGTAGGCTATTGCCGCCATCGGGTTTCCTCCCTTCTGTGTGTGTCCGGTGTGGAAGGTAACGGGAAACCACCACACCATGAATGTATATATCAAACCAATCTAAGGATTGGTAGTACCTGTCATAAGACAGAACACAAGTGGTGATGATGATAGAAGGTTAAATTAATTAACTGCAATAGAACGCTTTCTTTTATTTATTAGTAGAGGCCTGAGCAGCGAAATTCTTTGTGTTCAACTGCTTTAGCTGTATATGCAAAGATAGTTAAAAATAACTCAGAACGAAGTAAAATATCACATTAACGTGAAAATGGGTGCAATGTGATAAAATTATTGATATTAGTAATAAAGCAGCATCAACCGAGGAAAATCACCATCTTGCCGACCTAGGTGCGTAGCGTGTCTCATATTCGAATCCTACCATGGGCATGATCTTACGAGCACTTCCTAGTTTTAATTGAAATACTCATTACGCAATAATGCCATTCATGATCGAAAACAAGCAAAAAATGACCTACAAAACGCAAAAAAACATGCGTATAGCAGATCTGAGAACCATACGGACAAAAAGTTATATTAATTAAAATGTCGAAAACACAGTTATTTCGTCCATTGTCGGATGAATGCGAGTATCGTGCTCCTGTCACTCCTTTGTACTCCCAAAGGTATATCCGCACGAAATGGCATCGGTAAGCTATACTTAATCGAACATAGGGTTGCTAATACTCCATCGTCAAAGCGAAACATGCACCGATCGACCACCCCTTCGACACGAGCCGTTATTCTCCGGGATAAAGTTAGCGGCGACTAACGTCATTAAATGTTAACCCATACGGGACAACATGGTTCGCAAACCCGAGAGAGAGAGAGAACTAAGAGAGGACAAAACGCGTCACCCTTTATACGCCCAAACAAAAATTCAAGAGAAACAGAGAGAGGTTCATTATTTTCCTCGCGGCTCATCGAGTAAAGCACGCATAAATAGCCCATGAAAAAAGAAGAGTAATTCCTCCGACTCTAAACACCGTGTGAAGCTAATGTCCGCGAATTGCCGCGGACAACGCTGTAAAATTAAATGGCGCGAATTTCCACGGCTTCGCTTGCCGAGTGCCTGTTAGCAGAAACGGACGTCACATCCGCAATGGAGTGACGGCGAGGAGAAGGGGAAGAAATAGGAAGGGGTAGGGGAAGAGAGCGAGGGAGAGAGAGGGTGGGGAAGAGAGAGAGAGGGTGGGGAAGAGAGAGAGAGGGTGGGGAAGAGAGTGAGAGAGGTCGAGACAGTGTCCGCACTCGTCGGCGGCGTGAGAGTGGACAGATGCCATGGAAAGGAAGGTGACAAGGACGGCGGATGACGGCCGTGCGCAGAGTGGCGATGCCAGGGAGTAAGGCCGCTATGAGGCCGACCGAACGCCGCAGGCCTATAACCTCCCCCTTCCCGAAACCTATCTCGCGCATCCCGTGTTCTCCCATCCTCTCCCTCTCTGCCCACCCGCAAACAAACTCCTCTCCGTCCATACCATATGGCCACGCCGCACCTTCCCGACCGCATTACCCCGCGCTCGAAACACCCACAGCCCCTATGCTGTGCAAGTTTTGCGAGAGAGAGAGAAGTAGAAAGAGAGATACACATAGGATGCTGCGTCCTGCAGATGAAGCGGGGGCGCTGTGATCAATGAGAGGGCCCCTCTCTCTAAAATGTTGCCGCCGCCGCCGCTGCTTATGCCGCGCCCTCCTCCGCCTTTTCCTCCTTCTGGTCCACCTCCCCCACAACGCCCCTCTTCCCGAGGTAACCGACCCCGTGTCGAAGGGTAAGCGGAAGTGCTGGGCTTCGTAGGTCTCCCCGATCCCAGGGAGTCCTTTTTCTCTTCCCCTTTCCCTTGATAAGTTCCCATGGCAGGCCTTGTATCCCTGGGCGCTACTACCTACTACTACAACTCTCCTCCCTCCCTCGCCCATCTCTCCCTTCCATTCGCCCCCTTAGTTCGCTTCAATATACAGAACCCTTGGCCGTTGACCCACCCGCAACGAGGGATCCGAACGAGGGCGGAGTGAGACTGGAGGAGGGCGACAGGAGAAATGAGATGGGACGGTCAGTTAGCCGAGGCGAAATCACCGCTCCATCTGAAGGGAATCCCATTTGTGCACGAAACTCCATCATCGACCGGGGGAGAGAGAGGGGGGCCGCAGAGGAAGAAACGATCGAATCCGACATAAAACGATACAGGAAATTATCGGGGTATTCATGACCGTTACCTTTTTGATGCCCGGCAACCAAAAAGAAAGCCATAATTCACGGTAATGGAGCGGAAATATGTCGTTTGATGCGTTATCGATAAATATTCTCGAAGAGAATGTTTTTTATATCTTTGTTTTGATTGGCATTTGGCAGAAATGGCAAACACTGTACTTCAAAGATTTTTCTAATAGCGCCTTGGAAGACCAATACAAAATATCTTTGTTGGGGTTATAATTTCGTTGAATTTACAAAAAACTGCTGACGAATATTGCGGCAGGTCTCAGAATAGAGTAACAGTTGGAAGGGATTCGAAAGCGTCAATATCTTCCTTAACCTTTAACTACTGATGTGCGGTCTGTGAGTAAATTAGTATCAAATTACCCCGCTAGTTTACATTTTACAAAGAAATGAAGAGAATATTAAGTTCTTTCTTTTAGTTATCTCTTAACCCTCATGAAAACTTATTAAATACGGAAAATTCAATTTTAGAGGCAGATAGTGAATAAATAATTATAAAAACAATAACAATCTGGGAGACCGCACTTCAGTTATATTGTGACCATAATTCCACACTATTAATGGTTAACACGAACGAATTATTATTATTATTATTAAGGTCAATGTAGCAATCGGGCAGTAAAGTCATTCAATGATACGCCAATAATGAATTTATATAGTAATTGAAAATTTTCAAGAATGAAGTGTCGAGCTTATCTTATGGCGTGAATGTAATCGATCACAAGTTCTTAATCTGTAGCCCGCGGGCTTGCTACATGTGACACAATTTAATCACAAAGGAAAGCGTTAATGTTTAAATTCTACGCACGCAGGCATGGGCTAGAAGAAAGTCTGGAAAGCAGGAGAAAAATTCTAACTTGACCGGGAAACTAAACTAATGGAAGACATGTTGGAGAATAATGTTGATACTAGCCTGACCTCAACGTGAGAGAAATTCCTTATAATGAAACGAGGATTATTCCGCCTCGTTATTTCAGTGTTGGAATATCCGCGCGGCAAGAGGAAGACTCGGGTTCGATTCCTGTATAAGGCTGAGTTTTTCTCCTGCTTTCCAGATTTTCATCTAATGTAATGATAAACAAAACGAAGTTAGAGGCTTAAAGGGATTGTGGTGAACGTGTGCATGCACCAGCGGTCGGAGGGTTTGGTAGGCGGAGCCGGTAGTAGACCAGCTAAGGAAATACGATCGATAATGGTCCTTCGTTAAATCCTGCTCTTATGGGTGGTCTCTGAGTGAAAAAAGGTTGAGAAACCCTACAATAGAACAGTGGTTCTTAAACTTTCAATTGTCGCGGCCCCTTTTGAATTTAAAATAGTCAAAATAAGAAACTTTATTGCAAATTTATTTATTTTACGTAACTATTGATAATTTTTGTTAAATCTTTTTTTTTCCAAAAATCCCGCGATAAAAGTTTATTTTTCGTGAAAACTTTATTTTTTGGTATTTCACCTTGCATCCAAAATAATTTTGCGGCTCCCTTGGGGGCCGCGGCTCACAGTTTGAGAAACACTGCAATAGAAGATCTAGGATAGCAGTTCCCCACCTGGGGTCGCAAAAACTGAACAATGTTTATAGAATAGCTTCAAAATTTTATTTTTTAAAAGTTTTTTTTTGCAAGTGTGTTGTAGCATTTCACTAAAAAATTTAAATTCTTGCAAAATGTACTATACGAATCGCTCATGATTACAGTGTAACCAATTTTAAATGATTATAGTATTTTGAAATTAATGTTACGTTTTATATTTATTGTTAGATAGATAGGGATAAGAGGGTCGCATCAAGGTCTGCTGCCTTAATAGAGGGATCGTGAATGCATCAAGGTTGGGAACCGCCGACCTAGGGAATTGCTGCAACCATCGCTACTTCCATTAAAGGAAGCGATGAGGAACCATTCACAACACTTTGGGCATAAATCCGTATTTTTACAACTCATTCACTCAATGCGTGCAAGAGCAACGCTTGAAGCAGGGATATAACCAGCATCATCGCCCTAAAGTGAGGCGCGGAAAATAAGAAGGGGAGAGAGCTGCCGTTTTCCCTGCCTTTATGTAGCACAAGCGAGCGTTTTACCCATTTAGTGGAAATTTAATGGCACTGCATATAGAGAGATAAAACTAACTTTTTTCCTGACGACCGCGTATTTATCTTTGCAAACATCGTCGTCACTCTTGTTCCTCGTGGCTTTACATGTTGACCGACAAAAAAATTAACGGGGTGGACTAAAACCACGCGTAGTGAGTCCTTGCTCCTGCAACAACAGTCTCTGCCACTTCGGGATAAGAGAAAGAGTGAGAGAAATAGAGAGAAAGACAGAGAAAGAGATAAAGACAGAGAAAGAGAGAAAGACAGAGAAAGAGATAAAGACAGAGAAAGAGAGAAAGACAGAGAAAGAAAGACAGAAAGAGAGGAAGAAAAAGAGAGTAGAGAAAGAACTAGCTCATGGAACGCAGAAAGAAGAGGCGGGAAGTCATATAAAGAGGCAGAGAGAGTCCCATCGAGGTCGTAAAAGCCATTTTCTCCACTCCCTCCTCTTCCGTTTCTCGCGGCGTTTTGTAAGTAGGGGTCCTTCCAGGTTTTTACAACAGCGCCGCAGGCCTGCGAAGTCGGGGGCGGGGCAGTTAAGAGAGGGGGCGGGGGAGGCATTCGCATTTATCGGGGGCGTATAAGAAGAAATGGGGAGAAGCCAGAAAAAAGCGACGACGAGAGCAGCGTGGTCATTTCTGCCGTGGCGACAGATCAAAAAGGGGGAAAGAGGAATGGGGAAAAATCGCCACATAACGGGGATTGTTATTGCCCGCACCGGATGTAGGCAGCTGCTTAAATATAGCCATTGAACGCGGGGTTAATTGAAGGTCTGAGGATGCAATCCAAAGAGAGATAGAGCCGAAGAGATAGGAAAGAAAACACCTCGGATATTTTTTTTACATAAGTCGAAGGAACGACGAAGACGCAAGGTGCAAACAGGATCGGATTATGGTTACGAGGGGCATAAGGCTAATTTTTCAGTCATCATGGAAAAAAGGGCCCCAAGTTGGGAAGCACTACTGTTTACCCGACCCGGACTGCGAGATATCAGATGCGTCTCAAACTCAGGAAAACCCGAAATCATCCGTCGTAGCAAACGAAAGCAACGTCTAATAAAAAAAAGGAAGCGGCGAGTTCCGTCTCCGAATGAATGAAACGGATCGAGATTACTTTGAATTTTACATCGACCTTCCAATCTCGAGTTTCGCGACCGTAATCTAAAATACCGTTACATTCACACACGTCCGATCAGGAATTCGCACTCAGGGTCGCCAATCGACCGACGCTGCAATCGTTTCCGGTCGCCTTTCGCATCCGCGCTACGAGAGGAGAACGTCTTCGCGAGCGTGCGTAGGTAAAAATGGCCCGTTCGTCACTCCGTGGAAGGAAGCTAACCGAGTACGGAGAGCGAGAGAGAAAAAGGGCGTACCAAGTGAGGGAGGGAGAGAGAGAGAGAGAGGGGGGGGGGAGAGAAGGTAAAGACGGAAGGGACTCGGGACATGTAATGCCGCTCCGACGAACACGCTCCATGCCCCGGAGGAGATAAAAGCGGCCGAGCGTCGCTGACCTAGGCGGCGACGGCGGGTTGGGATTGCGACTGGGAGATATGCCAGAGTGGGGGGAAGGAGTGAAGAAGAGTGTGCGACGTGAGGTGATAGCGAGGTGGAGAAGGGAGATGGAAAGATATGGAGAGACTGAAAGATGGGTAATATAGAGGGAAGTAAAGAGGAGAAAGATAGAGGGAGAGAGGAGAAAGATAGAGGGAGAGAGGAGAAAGATAGAGGGAGAGGAGAGAGATAGAGGGAGAGAGGAGAAAGATAGAGGGAGAGAGGAGAGAGATAGAGGGAGGAGAGAGATAGAGGGAGGAGAGAGATAAAGGGAGGGAGATAGAGGGAGAGAGATAGAGGGAGAGAGATAGAAGAAGAGAGGAGAAAGATAGAGGGAGAGAGAGATAGGGGGAGAGAGGAGAGAGATAGAGGGAGAGAGAAGCAAGATAGAGGGAGAGAGGAGAAAGATAGAGGGAGAGAGGAGAAAGATAGAGGGAGAGAGGAGAGGGAGAGAGATAGAGGGGGAGAGGAGAGAGATAAAGGAGAGAGATAAAGGAGAGAGATAGAGGGAGAGAGGAAAGAGATAGAGGGAGAGAGGAGAGAGAAAGAGGGAGAGAGGAGAGAAATGGAGAGAGAGAGGAGAGAGATAGAGGGAGAGAGGGGAGAGATGGAGAGAGGGGAGAGATGGAGAGAGGAGAGAGAGAGAGATGGAGGAGAGAGAGAGATGGAGAGGAGAGAGAGATGGAGAGGAGAGAGAGATGGAGAGGAGAGAGAGACGGAGAGAGGAGAGAGAGACGGAGAGAGGAGAGAGAGATGGTGAAAGAATGGCGAGATGAGGGGAGAATGTCGTAACTTCGGTAGGTAGGTAGATGAAAAAAGTGACCTGGCAGCTAGGATGGACTTCACAGACGTTAACTCACGCGTCAGCGTGCGTCGGATGCAGGAGTGGGTGGAGCAAGGTGCGGGAGGTATGTGAAGCAGTAGGACCAGTGTCGGTCAGGATGAGGGATGGATGGTTGGGTAAACCTGGCCAGTAGGAAAGAGTGGAGGTGTAAACGTGAGCGTATGTGGGAAGGAATGTGGCGCGTGAATCGCAGCAGACACACCTATTCCTCCTCCGTAGTCCTACGGCAGTGACGCCCAAACTTTACGGCTCGAGGGCCACATGACCCAATGCTGCAACCATCACGGATCACACATCTTACTTCCGTTCTCTTAGCGGGACACACCCATTCGAAAATAGTTGACCAATTTAAGGAAACTAAAGGGTTTTTTTGGGACAGTATTACCCGATTTGCTTTAAATGAACGTACGTATTTATCTATCATGGGAATAGAGGGATTAGATATATATAAATATATTATAGTAATAAAAGAATTATTGTCATTTACACAAAAAAGATACCTCAATTTCTGTGGAAATTACGATGATTATTTTGTTACTATTATGAAAACCTTTCCACACAAGCAGAATCTTCCCAAGAGGATCTTGTACATACAAAACATTGCTTTTACAATTCTCCATTTTAATTTTACGTTACATAGTGTCCTCTAATTGTTAAACCTGGATGTGGTTCGCGGGTAGTAGTTTAGGCAACAGAGTTAAGGACGTAAAAAAAATTTATACTATAAAATCGGTTGCAGGCCGCATGGAGTAAGTTTGCGGGCCGCAGTTGGCCCGTGGGCCACACTTTGGGAACCCCTGTCCTACGGGATCTCAGCGTATACTCTCCTTTCCCTAACCCTCCTATATCCCTCACAACCAGTCCGGATGACGGCGCAAGAGAAAGAGAGGGAGGAAACTGCGATTGTAGAGATCGCCCTCTGTCGCGGCGAGATTCGCATTTTTTCGAGAGCGTACGATTTGACCTGGAAGCGGTCACGCAAAACGCCCTCTCGTAAAAAGAGAGGAGCACTCGGAAGGACAAAAGGCGGAACGAGAAGGTCTAAAAGGAGGAGCGGGGTAGGATGAAGGAAAAGAGGGTCGCGGAAACAACGAAAGAGGTAGAGATGAGAGGGAAGTTAGAGAGGTCGGGAGAGGTAAAAAGCGACGGGGGAGGAGATGGAGGGGAGATGAGAGAGAGAGGTGGGGGCTAAGTGTGGGTGTGTGCAAGGTTCGTATTGATTAGGAGGTGAAGGTGGAGCGTCCTGGGGAGAGTATGGCGGGGGCGTTTGAGGGAGAGAAGGGGGACGCAGGAAGGGGGGGAGAGAGAGAGTACTTCCCTCCATTTCCCTACTCCTCTCTCCCTCTCCCGGTCTTTCTCTCCCGACAACGCCGGCTTTTCCCACACCACGCCGCAGTCGGGGGTGGCCCAGACCTTGGGCTGGTGCCGCATGGGGCGCCGGGGACCGGACGAGGGGCTGAGCGGGAGGGGATGAGGATGATGGGGAGGAGGGGAGAGAAGAGAGAGATAAAAGATAGGATAGGGAAAGGCAGGGAAGAATATACTCCACTTGATGGTTGGAGGGCTCTTTAAAAGAGGGGATCGAAGAGAAATTAGAATCATCCCATTGACCCCGATTAATATGCCGTTATTCGATTCGCCTTCGACGAGGTTGGCTATTATCACTGGCGAAATACGAGCCAAGGTCGGAATCGGGGAATGGTATAGAACCTGAGAGCAATGAGCCAATGAAGGGAACTAACATTTAAATTCCTTTACTATGTAAATACTCGTGCAGGGTTTATTAAACTTTAAAGATTGAGGTGAAATTATGATCATACTGTAACTGACGTGCTCCTCCCAGGCCGCTGTTGTTTATTATTATTATTTATTCAATATCTGTAGCTAAAATTGGATTTTCCGTGTTTAATAAACTATCACGAGGACTAAGAGGCAATTAAAAGAAAAAAATTAATATTCTTTCATTTTTTTGTAAAATGGAAGCTATCGAAAAGTAAAGTAGCGGGGTAATTTGACACAATAACTGACCCGGAGTCTCACAGACCGCACCGCAGTGGTTAAAGGTTAAATTTAATCCGCTGAACGTGGGATTAGATTTTTTTCGCCCTGAACACTTGCAAAAGTCATTCGCAAAAAAACGAATACACGACATCCGACGCGTTGCCCCGTCGGAGTAAATAATTCCGAAGCAACGAGGATTCCAAACGGAATAAAGAGATTTTCTCGTTAATATCAAAGAAGAAAAGAATGCGAGGGATGTTAACCCGAAATCGGGACATCAGAGCGAAACGAATGTGGCCGCAGTTAATTTACCCGCGACTCTGAAACACCGCTAATAGCCTTTTACGCCGTGTTATTCTCGGCTTTATCGTACGGATATCATCAACTTCTCCTTCTACTCTTCCCTCGGGTAATCTCGCGAGTAAATTAAACATGTTTGATCAATATTAGGAGAGCGGATTTACCGAGTGTCACCGGTCCTTCTCTCTCTTCCCTGAAAACACAGAAATGAGAAGTGGTTCGTGTGTTATCTCTAGTAAAAATATATATTCGAATGAAAAGAGAATGGGGTGAGAGTGGATTCAATGAAGAGGAGAGGAGGGAGGGAAAAGGGAGATAGAAAAAACTGGATTAAGAGCAAAAAGAGGTTAGAAAAAAGGGGACGGTGCGAGTGAGAGAGGAGATATAGAGAGATGTGGAGGGAGAGAGGGATAGAAAGAGGGAGAGAGATGGAGGGAGAATGAGAGAAGGATAGAGGGGGAGAGAGGGATAGGGAGAGTTAGAGAGAGAAAGAGATAGAGAGGAAGAGAAGAATGGAGGGAGATGTGGAGAGAGAGAGAGAGAGAGGAATGGAGGGGGAATGATAGGGATAGAAAAAAAGGAGAGGAATAGAAAGAGGGAAAGAAATAGAGAGAGGTAGAAGGATAAAAAGAGGGAGACGATGGAGAGGGAGAAGGAAGATGGTGGGAGACATAGGAGAGAAACAGAGTACGAGAGGGGGAAAAGAAAGGGGAAAGATAAAGGCTGGAAGAGGGAGTGAGAGAGAGATGGATAGAGAGGAGGGGAGAGAGAGGAAGAGGGAGGGTGAGATCCAAGATAATGATGGGGTTGGGGTAAGTGAAGGTATAATGAAGAAGATAAGGGTGGGTATTAAAATGAACACGCTGTTTCAGCATAGAGTGCGAAAAAGGACTGGAAAGAAAAGAATCGAGGATCAGGAAAGGAAAGGGTTGGATGCGGAATTCTGGCGAAAAAAGGGAAAAGAACGAAAGAGTGGCGAGAGGAAATGACTCCTGGAAAAAGGGAGGGATGAAAAAGGGGGAAAAAAGAAAGGGCCGAAATCGGGCGCAGTGAAAAAAGCGGGAGAGGGAGGGAGGAGGAAAGGATGCTCTGCTCGATACACGCACGAGAACTCTAAACACACACTTTTGAGCTTCTCCCATAAATACGATCTGGTTACGAATCCGAGAGACTGTTCTGCGAGAACAAACATGTAACGCAAGGGTGGGGGAGAGGGGGTGGGAGAGGTGACCATGGAGGAGGAGGGGGAAGCCCTGGACGATAAATCAGAGTACGTCGCGAGTGAGGAGTAGTGGTAGCGGTGTGTGAGAGAGGGTGGAGCGGGGAAGGGTGGATTTCGTCGCAAAAGAGAGTCAGTTCTACGCGTGGTAAAATTTTAAGAGAGAAGTAAAGAGGGGTGGGGGGTTGAGTACGGCGAGGGGGAGAATGAGACAAGTGAGTTGTGGAGGCAAATGGGCAATAATCGTGGTGGAGGGAACAATGAGAGGGAGAGAGAGGAGGAAGAGGATGGAGGGGGAGAGAAAGCCGACGCAGGTGGGGACATAACGGAACGCTTGCCGTCAAAAGGGTATGGCACTAAATCCCGACTTTAAAACGGTGGCTTGTTTAACTGGCATATTGGTGGTGCTTCGCCATATTGAAGACATTAAAGGTCTTTTGATTAAAAAGAGTACAAAAATGAAACACGTTCTGGTCAGATTGACATATAATTAATAATATTTCGAAAGGATTTCCCATTTCCTTGCTGGAAAAAATTGTTGCGCCTGTCGGAACTTATCCAAGAACATAAGGGTATTCTATTTTAGTTTGAAAATTGCGCGTAAACGTTTATTATTATAGGTTCGTTGAAGATAATTTTACAGCAATTATGAGGAGAAAAATGAAAAATTTAGACATAAAATTTTTTAAACCTTTTAAAGGCTTCAACTTGGTTTAGCATACTAAGAAATTACGAAACACCCGAAGTTTTAAATTACCTCAATAACAGATATTCAAAATCGACCCAAATCGGGTGACACCAAACTTTTGCGAACGGATTATGCAAATTGATAGCCAAAAACGATAAAATACAGGAAGCTCGACAACGCAAAGGCACGAATAATCGAGATTCCATTCCTTTTCAGATTAAGACGATCAGAAGGATTTACATAATTTCCGCGAAAGACGAGATGAAGACGCAATGCTCCGAGTCCCGGAGAAAGAGTCAACCGTCCCTCTTTCTCTCTCATCCCTCTCCCTTTCTCTCTCTCTCTCGGGAGTTTTTGATGAGTGGAGTGCTCGCGTGAGATGAGGAGAGAGGACTTGACTTCTTGTCCCACTCTACAATTCCACGTTACCTCTCTTTTCTCTCCCTCTCACTCATCTCAAAGGGATCTCGAAACGAATTTCACGCACTTCGGATTTCCTCGAGTACGAATTCTGTGATTCCACTCCTCCCCACCCAACCCACTACACAGCCCCACACACGCATTACATCCCTCTTGTACTCATCCTCCTCTCCTCTATCCCCCCCTTAATCTCTCTCGCGTCCCACACTAAGTCGGCGCCAGCGACCTAAACTCACCTCAACTCTTCAGAGCAGGGGAGAGGAAGTTTATCGCGGCTGAGCGAGAAAGGGAAAAGTCATGCAAAAAAAAGAAGAGCGTGTCGCCGAGATAAGCTTGGAATTGATACACGTCGATTCGAATTTTCGAGAAGGTCTTCGTTTTTCCAGCGCACCGAGTGCGAACGGTTACACCTGCGTAAGAGACGTGAGAATTCAGAGGAGTTTAAAATTGTCTCCGACAGTCTGTCGTAAGGTTCGCGAACTTTCGTTTCCTTTCCCGTTCCCTACAGATCTTTTGTCAATATTGAATCATTCATCTTTGAGTAAATGAGCCAATGGATAGGGACACTATCAGTAATGTTGAGCATCCTCACTATTAAATGATAATTTCATTTACGACCAGGACATGTTTTTATATATTTACCTTTCGTTAGTTCTTAAAACTTCGCGACATTTTATAAAGAGCAACAAGGACGACCACACACAATAGGATAAGAAACTTGCGACATTAACATTAGGAAGCAGAGATCCTCTCTACATTTTATAATAGCTGTTTTATATGATCAGATATTTAAAATTCCAACGGTGTTTATATGTCGACAGGACTTGGATAGAGTTTTTAGTAAACAGACATTCTAAAACTTCATTGTTGGTTCCAAATACGTTTCAAATTCATTATAAGAATTGATAGGGAATGAATCGGTTTAAACTATTCCATTACGCCATTCAATCATACAATAATGCCAGTACAGCTAATCCCCGACTTACGCGATAGTTACGTCAGCATTGGTCGCTTTACTCGAAATCGCGTAACTTCAATTTTTTTCCCGATAGCAATAATATTGTAGATGAGGGTTGCTTACCGTAATACATTATCTTTTTTCTATTATCTTTTCTATTATCTTATTTCCAAGTGTTTTTGGTTTGTTAGTTAAAAAACATAAAATAAAGGAATACATTATTTAATTGTTTTCGTTATAACAATTAATTTAATAAAAAACATGTGTTGCGGTTTATAAAACTTTTGTTTGGGTGAAGCGAAGCTTCGGAGGCTTTACGCACGGCAGAGACGACAGTGTGTGTTGAGATGCTCGAGAGAGACGACAATGTGTGCTGAGATGCTCGAGAGAGACGACAGTGTGTGTGCTGAGACGCTCGAGAAAGAGGACGGAGAAAACTGACGACGAGTTGCGGACTACGGTGCTTGTGTTTTGTGTGAGTAGAACCTTTAGACTACGTTAATTATACAGTCCACTATATTGCATACGTGTTAATCATTATTTCAATTTAACCTTTGTGTAACCGGCCCTCTGATTTGATATCATTCGATGTGCATGCCACATTTTGGTCCTTCGGGCCGGATCTTCGTGCTAAATTAATATTTAGTATTGGTTTCAAGCATCTAGTTTTGAGAAATCTTTGATATAAAACTCGTGTGCATTGGCTCAAGAAAGACGAGTTATCGGGCGAAAGGTGCATTCAAGGTCATAAGGTACGCCGGCTTCGTGAGTGTTACCAGGCCACCAGCTGCGCGGGGTGGATGACGTAAGAGCTGCCTGACGCCGACCGTGGTTTCCAGTCCAGACCAGACGGCGCCCAGCTGATTCATCCTACTTTGTTCCAAATTCAACATTGTCTACGCTTCATCCAGGTCAGACAGACTTTGACGGCTCTTATCCTTTCCCAAACATATTTACCCTGCCTTACATTGTATATGTTGTGTAATCATGGAATCAAGCGAGAGAAAGTTACTCATTAAACAACGAGGTTTAGCTAAGAGTAGTTTAACACGAATTATAACTTACGTAGAGCAGTTTCAGCCAGGTTTAAATTTAAATCTTATACGTGCTAGAGCTGAGCTTTTGACAAACATCTGGGAGAGATATGATGAGGTTCAAAATAAGTTAGAAATTTATGACGACGAGGAAGACCATGCTGCGGACAGAGACCTTTTTGAGAATAATTTTTGTGATGCGAAAGCAAAAATTAATACTCTTCTAGAAGAAGCTGACAATAGGTCACTTCCCAGTGAAAACAGTCGAGTAGGAAGTGCGAACACACCGGTTCATAATAACAGTGTGAAACTTCCCACAGTACAATTACCTCAGTTTTCTGGGTGTTATACACAATGGATACATTAGAGACACGTTTGAAAGTTTGATTGTAGCCAATCCAGCACTTCCAGATATTCAAAGGTTTTATTATTTGATTTCATCCTTAAAAGAATGAACCGCGTGCATTGTTACAGAATTTGAGTGTCAAATGAAAATTTTAGTGTTGCATGGAACCTCATTGGTCAGAGATACAACAATCCAAAACTCATTGCATCCAAGCATGTTAAGGCTTTGTTGACGCCCATGAAGGCTAGCGATGATCAGCTACAGAGTTGAGACAAGTAGTTAATCATTTATCAAGCAATTTAAACGCAGTTGAAGCTTTAAGCCTAGAAACACCATTGCATGAAATAATGCTTATGCAATTGACTCTAGACCAGTTGGGCCCTTCTATCAGAAAAGAGTGGGAGACTACATCAGTGTTACATGACTTTCCCAAATTAGATGAGCTTATTAAATTCCTAGAACAAAAATGTCAAACGTTAGAATTATTGCAACCCAGTCAAGCAGTTAAGGCTAGCGGCAGCAATATATACAAACCAGTGGAATCTAAATTCAAATTGAACAAGACCAGGTCATCTAGTTTCTTTATGACGACGAGCAATAGTACATTGTGTCCGTATTGTGAACAAAATCATGGGTTGCAGAAATGTTTATCCTTTGATAATGCTAGTGTACAACAACGAATAGTGTGTTAAGCGAAACAAATTATGCTTTAACTGTCTAAGGGCTTTTCATAGCGTTAAGGAGTGCCAATCAGGCAATTGTCGGAAGTGTGAGAGGAAACACAATACGCTGCTTCATTTTGAGAGACCGGTGACAGCAAAATTGCCTGACAGGAATGAACGACCACACTTACAATGTGCCTCAACTAGTGACCACTTCAGGAACGTCAGCCCCAACCAATTAGAGAACGATTATTCAAGGACATTGGGAAGTTACTGTGCCTTAAAACCACGACTGATTAAGCAGGTGTTATTGTCGACAGTTATTGTAAATGTGGAGGACTCATTAGGTAGACTTCATCAATGCCGCGCTCTTCTCGATAGTTGCTCACAAAGCAACTTTATTACTGAAGAGATTGTTAGACTACTCAATTTAAAGAAAATTCGAGACGTAATTCCGATACAAGGCATCGGGGATGTGACTGCAGGCACCACGCACAGTGTTAATGTAGGTGACCATTCAAGAACAAATGACTTCAAGGTCAACCTCAATTGTTCCATTCTTCAGAAGATAACAGACAACGTTCCCCCAACTTTCATTGATTACAAGGATTGGGGTATACCTTCAGATATTGTGTTAGCCGATGGCAAGTTCAACGAGCCAAGCAAGAAAGATCTTCTAATAGGTGCGGAGTTCTACCTTCAGCTCTTATGCCCTGATCAAAGAACCAGAACTGGCAACTACCCAATTCTGCAAGATACCAAGTTTGGATACATCCTAGCTGGAAGACTTCCCTGCCAGACCTCAGGACATGCTTCACAGCGATCATTCCTTACTAGGAGAGACAACGTATTGGATAAGCTACTTCAACGTTTTTGGGAAATCGAAGAACTTGTTCAACCATTACCTACGAGGGAGGAAAAGTTATGTGAACAACATTTCAAGGAACACACCAGAAGAGACTCTACGGGCAAGTTCATTGTTCGATTCCCTCGCCGCCAGGGAGTAGGACATTTAGGTGACTCATATCAACAGGAAAGCACACGACTACAACAATTGGAACGCCGACTACACAGACAGCCACCTTTGCGTCAGACTTACAATGCCTTTCTTCAAGAGTATGAAGAGCTTGGTCATATGAAAAGGCTAGATGACAACGCAACCAACAACCAGAGGGAATTGTTTTACTTGCCCCACCATGCAGTGATCAAAGAAGCTAGCTCCACCACCAAGACGAGGGTCATGAAGTGGTGTTTACAGCAGACATCGCTAAAACGTATAGACAGGTCCAGGTGCATGCTGACGATACCGGACTCCAGCGCATTCTCTGGAGAAGATCATCTGCAGATCCAGTGAACATCTATGAGCTCATCACACTCACAAATGGTACGGCGTCTGCTCCGTTTCTTGCAACGAGATGTCTCCAGCAGTTAGCTGAGGAAGAAGCAGTCAGATACCCTCACGCTGCTGAAGTATTGCGAAGAGACTTTTACATTGATGATGTGCTCTGCGGGGCAAACAACTGCAAGGAAGCGCTTCAATTGCAACAGGAATTGATAGATATACTCAGTACCGGTGGCTTTCAGTTGAGAATGTTTTGCTCTAATCATTCTGCCATTCTGGAAGCCGTCCCACCAGAATACAGAGAAACGGAACTGCCAAGACATTTTACAGCATTAATGAAGTCAAAACACTTGGGTTATTATGGGATCCAACGCAAGACGTTTTCAATTGCTATCAAGACACCATCATCATCCTCGATGTTGTTAAGCGATCAGCCAAACTCACCTGTCACTAAACGTACAGTGTCTTCTGTGATTGCATCTATTTTTGACCCGCTTGGGCTAGTAAGTCCCATTGTTATTATATATAAAATGTTTCTACAGCAATTATGGCAGTGTAATCTACAATGGGATGAATGTCTTACAACTGAGTTATTAGCAGACTGGAAGAAACTGTGTTCACTTCTCCCTGAAGTTAAGAACATTCCAATCGAACGACGTGCGTTAGCCAAAGGAATCCTGTTAGACATACAATTACATGGGTTTACAGATGCAAGTGAAAGAGCTTATGGTGCTTGTTTATACCTGCACTCAGTGTCTCAACATGGGGAGGTAGTACAAAATTACTGTGTTCAAAATCAAAGGTGGCACCAGTAAAATGTATCACGATCCCTCGACTGGAATTGTGTGGAGCATTGTTGCTTGCTCAACTGGTAAACAAAGTAGCACCTATTTTGAATTTAGATATTTCCAAGACAATGTTGTAGACAGACTCAACAATTGTCCTATCATGGCTGGCAGCGCCAGCTGCGCTATGAAAAACGTTTGTAGCAAACAGAGTAGCCCAGATACAGGACTTTGCAGCTACTGAGAGAATTCAATGGCATTTTATTCCTCCCAGTTCTCCACACTTTGGAGGATTATGGGAAGCTGGGGTGCGATCAATTAAGTATCATTGAAAACGAGTAACAGGAACATCCATTTTTACTTTCGAGGAGCTGTCAACCCTTCTCGCACAAATAGAAGCTTGCTTGAACTCCAGACCTATTACAGTCTTATCCGATGACCCTAATGATCCGAGTTATCTTACCCCTGGTCATTTCCTCATTGGTGGTCCTTTAACTTCCTTCCCTGAGCCTAGTCTGTCTGATGTGTCGCTGAAGCATCTTTCCAGACGGCAGCATATTCAACAGGTGACGCAGCAGTTATGGAAGAGGTGGTCCATGGATTACCTAACATCACTTCAGCAGAGAAGAAAATGGCGTTCGGAACAGAAGAATCTTCAACCTGGGAACGTGGTTCTGGACAAGGAGGACAACCTACCCCCACTTTCTTGGAGGATTGCAGTCATCCAGGAAGTATTTCCGGGAGAAGATGGGCTGGTTCGAGTAGCCAGCATAAAAAACTCCCACCGGCATTGTAAAGAGACCTATACATAAATTGATAATTTTACCCCTACACTAATGTGCTTATAAAGTGTTTAATAGTATTTAGTATTGTAATGTAATATGTTGTTGTTGTATGTAATATGTCAATTGTTTTGAATTTTGTAAAATTAAACGGGGGAGCTTATGTTGCGGTTTATAAAACTCTTTTGTTTGGGTGAAGCGAAGCTTCGGAGGCTTTACGCACGGCAGAGACGACAGTGTGTGTTGAGATGCTCGAGAGAGACGACAGTGTGTGTTGAGATGCTCGAGAGAGACGACAGTGTGTGTTGAGATGCTCGAGAGAGACGACAGTGTGTGTTGAGATGCTCGAGAGAGACGACAGTGTGTGTTGAGATGCTCGAGAGAGACGACAATGTGTGCTGAGATGCTCGAGAGAGACGACAGTGTGTGTGCTGAGACGCTCGAGAAAGAGGACGGAGAAAACTGACGACGAGTTGCGGACTACGGTGCTTGTGTTTTGTGTGTGTAGAACCTTTAGACTACGTTAATTATACAGTCCACTATATTGCATACGTGTTAATCATTATTTCAATTTAACCTTTGTGTAACCGGCCCTCTGATTTGATATCAGTCGATGTGCATGCCACAACACGCATGAAAAGAAAAATTAATAAAATATTTATTGATTGTTTTGACGTTTAAAATTTGTCTAAAGATAGTTGATTAGCATGCTTAATTTTCTCTTTATAGAGCTCCTTATAGCAAGCCACGGCATTCTGCAACTCTCTCACTCTCATTATATTGTCCTCAAGAAATACTGAACTAAGCACTCACTAGCCCAGACCCGAAGACCCTTCCACCTCCATTTCCATATAGTTCTCAAGTGTTGAAGGAAAAGAAAAAATATCAATTTCAGGAGTGAGAGACGTCACAGAGCAGATAAACATTGCCTAAATCTCCTTCCACTACACAGTAGCTTTCGCGAAGAGGTTCGGTTCGTTTTAGCATTGAATGGAGGCTTTTATAAGCCATAATTCGCATAACTACGTGAAAATTCAATCACAAAATTTAACGTATAATAAAGATAAAAAGGACGGTAAAATTGCAGAATTAAGCAAAATAGGAAGGCCCAAGTTTACTATTTTGAAATATATGAAGTTTTTTTTCATATTTAAGAAAAGTTATTGCGTCAGAAATACAAAGAAATCTAGCGATCTCCGCGGTGTACTCAGTATGCAGGACGACGTTGAGGGGTTAAAAACTAAATAAAAATAACCCATATGAAATCGCGTTAACGCGAAAATCGGGGGATAGGTGTATATGCAAATATAATGAATAAATTTGTTAGAGAAATTGCGCAGAGATAATAAATAATTTAAATCTATTCAAACGTATACAAAAACTTGAGATGGATAATTAAAAAAATAAACTGCAGTTATTTTCAATTACCATTGGAATCTAAAAGAATTGCGTGCCTTATTTCAGCCATTAAAATCTTCGAATAGTGAGGTAAATGATATAATTAATTCATTAATAAGTCGTCCTAAAACGCCATGCAATAAAAACATTATCAACCCTTAACAATATGCTTATACAGTGCCACGTGTGTATACCCTTTCATTTACAGCAAAATTTTTCTTTTAATGGCATATAAATTTGATCAAATAATACCTACTGTGTGATACCAAAAACAGTGATGAAATATTCAAAAGGCAAATACCCGCATTGCGTGCAAGTAACACGAGAAATTAGCCTCCCAATTCCACCTTGCTTTTCAAAACTCTCCTTCCGAAAACAAAATGGAGAGAGAAAAGGGTAAAAAAGACATTTTTCTGCTTTAAGGCGTGATAAATCGCTAAATGCGAGCCTTTTCCTAATTACTCGGCCGGAATGTTAACAATAATTACCTTAAGTGCGCCGAGGAGGCGATCTCTCGGGGAAATAAAACAACTCATTGACGCGATGTACAATTAATGTGAGACTCGGCGTATCCTCAGCGCAGGAATACGCAGCGGTAATTACGGAGAAGGATGGGGGGAGGGGGAGGGCGTGGGGTCGGGGGAGATGACGAGCAAAGGGGCTGAAGTGGGCAACGGTAGGATGAGGGAAGAAGGGGGCACTCGGCTAATGAAATAAGAGGCAGGAGGGGGCAGCACCGGGAAGCCGCTCTCGCAAGAGGGCGGGACCACGGAGAGCGTAAACAAATTAGGGGACAAATATGTACGCGGGACATCACAAGATCGCGAGGAAGAGGGAGAAAAGAGTGAGAGGCAAAGAGGAGTGAGAGAAAGAGGCCAGAAGAGCGAGAGGCGGAAGGAAGAGATGAAGAGGGAGGAAGAGATGAAGAGGGATGAAGAGAGAAAAGAGATGAGGAGGGAGGGAGAGACGAGGAAGGAGGGAGAAATGAAGAGGGAGGGAGAGATGAAGAGGGAGGAAGAGATGAGGAGAGGGGAAAGAATTGCATGGAAAACGAAATGAAGGGAATGAGGTGGAGTGAGGAAAAACTAAGAGGGAATAGATGGAATGGAAGAAGATAAGAGGAAGAGAGAAGGCAAATAGTTAGAAAGTGAGAAGGAAAGTTTTCTCATAGTACAACTTTCGATAAAGTTTATGCATAAAAACCTGGGTTTTTCACCTCTGCATAGGAGAAAATGTAAGGTAGTTCAGTCCTCGCATCTAAATTTAGAAGACCGTAAGACCATGCAATACTTAACGACACAAGCCTTTGAAGAATTTGAAATTTCCTAAAATAACAAAGTAAGGTTAGCAATTTTCCTCTGGCGGAAATCGCGAGCCATTAGTAAAAATCTAATAAGTGGTAACAGATAGAACGTTCAGAGACAGACGGGAAGACAGACGAAGTTTTAACATTAGCACGTATTTTGATTTCAATCAAATTTTCCTCCAAGTAGGTAAGAAGGAGAGAGTAGAAAAGGAAGAGACGCGGGGCCAAAAGACGAGAGGAGAAGAAGAAGGAATGGGAGGGAGAAGTAGGTGAGTCGAGTGGAGATTTGTTGGAAGAGGATGAGATTGGATTAAGAGGCAATGGGGGAGAACGAGAGAGAGAAAGTGATTAGATAATAGCCGGAGGTTGAGGTAAGGATGCAGTTAAAGGAGGGTAAGAGGAGGGGAGAGATAAGGGGGAGAGATTTGAGATTAGGAGGAGCGTGCGGAGCAATGTATGTACGATAGGAGAGAGAGAGAGGAAGAGACAAGACACAAGGGGAGAGACACGGGAGATAGGGGACGAACGAGGCTCGGGAAGAAGAGGAGAGGGATAACAAGAGCGATTGCGAGAGTATGACACCATTAAGCAGACAATGGGAGATACAGAGGAGCTTCAGAGCGGCAGGGTCCTTCCATTATGACTTTGGAACAATCAAGAAAGAAGGATACATATATGTGTATGTATGTGTGTGTATATATATATATATATATATATATATATATATATATATATATATATACACACACACACATCAAATACTTGAAAAGGTTTGAAAGTGGACTTGGGAGGAGAATGTTGAAAATGGACAGATAGGATGAAAAACGATGAAGTGTTGGGAAGAGTAGAAGAGAAGCGAATGATTATACAGAATATTAGAAAGAGGAAGGCAAACTGGGTTGGACATTACCTGAGGAGAGAATGATTAAAGACGTGTTAGAAGGAAAACTAGATGGAAAAGGGGGAAAGAGGTATGAAAAGATTTCAACTAATAGACGATTTGAAAGGAAAAGAGAGTTACCAAGATATTAAGAGGGCAGCGGAAAATATGGGTAAATGGAGAACCAGGTTTAACCAAGAATAATCACGGACCTGTCTACGGACAGACTACCTATGATGATATAGGTATATATATCCACTACCGGAAAATAAATGACTTTTAAAAACTCGGCTTGTGAACTGAAAATAAAAATTCGATCCGTACAATAACGTCGGGTGCATAATTTTTTGGTTAAAACTCCCAAAACTCGAGGATTCGACCGTGACCGGAGGGCAACGCGGTCGATTCCGACCCGAACTTATGGAGAAAATAACAGAAAAACGCCAAGTCGTTCGTCATTCGGTATACGTCAGCCTTTAACAAAATGCACGCGTGTTTATTTGCGGTCGCATAGTTTCGCGCGTCGACGCAAACCGCTTCAATGATTTCCGAGTGTGGTTTCGGGGAAGCAGCATTACTCACGCACACGGCACACGAGACTCCCTTTTCGCTTCCCCTATTCTCCCTCCCTCTGCCCCCTCACTCCGAAACCGCCACTTCTCCTCGCCGACGCTGCCGCGACTAATCATCCGCATTGCCGTTTTCTCAAAAGGAATCCTTAAGGTACGCAATTCGCGGGAGAGGGGGGGGGTGGGGAGCGGGGGGGGGGGGGGGGGGGAGCGGGGAGGGCGTTGGTGCCGGGAGGACGAGGAGTGGGCGAGTCGCTCGAGAACTTTCCTTCCCCATTTCCCGAAGTGCACCCGAGGAGGAGCCACGAGAATTCATCGATTGCACCGTAGGGCGCCGTCGCCTCTCATCCGGAGTTTTAATCGCCCTCAATGCGCAAACCATAAAACAAAAGACGGCGCCAAGTCTTTATCTTTTCATTCCTACGGGGGAGGAGGTAGAGGGAATGATACCGCGTCTTTTCGTCTCGTTTCGAAAAAGAAGTACAAAATATTTTTTTAATGAGACGCGCGATGCATCCGAGTTGATTTTTCTATTCACGCCCGTAAGAAAATGAGCGAGTCGAAACGACTTCTTGAGTCGTTGTCCCCCTCGCTATAAACGGAATATAAGATCGTTTTTTACCGAAATTCTTCGAATTTCTCGGAATGGCGCTCAAATTCCGTTTATAATCGTAAGTTTCTCTAATTTTCCAATATATTGGAGGCGACGTGATAAACATTAACGCCTTGCACCTAGGGATGGGCTAATCCGATAAGATTCGTGGATGAATCGATTAAAATGATTCGCTTTTATAGTTTTTTCCCAAAGTAATACATGTGTATGGTTTGATACGACTCGATCAATCTGTCAAATCTTCCTCAAAATCTATAATTTTGGAGCCATGCATCGCCACCGATTTTCAAACGAGGATATTCTTAATTTCTACTGATTTGAATTGTTTTTAACTCTATTTTTCCTATGTACCACGCATGTATTTAATTTCTAATGGTTTTTGCTAAAACCTATGTTAAGTTCTGGCGTTGGAAGAAAACATTGGGTAATTCTTAAAGTTTTATTTTATTTTACATTACATGTCATCTTACTACATTTTTTCAACTACTGGGCGCATGTTTTCGTTTTAAGGGTTTTATAAAAAACCGAATTGATTCACTGCATTGATAGATTCTTAAATTTATTTTAATTTATGTTGCGTGTCATCTTCATAGGAAATTTACCATTTAAAGTACAATTCTTCGTTTTAAAACTTTATTATAAGGATCGAATCAAATGAATCGGATTAATCGATTAAAATTACTCGATTATTAATTGGAGTCGAAACATCAATTCAATGACCAAATTCGTCCATTCCTACTTGCACCACAAAACGACTTAGATATTTTATGTGATATATTTTATTAATAATTAGTTTATGCGTAGTACCTCAGGACATATTGCAATGAGCTTAACAACGTAAACAGAGATGCTAACGGCAATATCAGAACCCGCGACACTCATCCGGGGTTACCAGCCCTATATTTAGCATAGAAGACGACTAATTTGCTACTAAAATTCGTATCTGGCTTATTCAAATCGTATTATGGCAAAGGGATTCATCCTGAACGTCAACAATTGAATTCCAGCTGTAATATTATTACGAAAATCCTCCTTCCCTTGAATTATTCATTTATGGATCTTCGCCGATGACAATGTATATGTCGCATCATCTGACACGCAAAAGCTTGCAAATCTATTCCCTCGCTGAGTTTTAAAAGTTTCAAATCTATGTAGCATCCGGTATAGAGCATACACAGTGCGCAAATAGTTTTAAATCGAGATAATAGTTACGATTCAAGAGGCACTTGACATTTATTCCTTAAAAGCGCGGGAGCAAGCGAGAAAATCTGATGAATTATCGAACAAAAGGGAGAAAAGGGAGACAAGCGAAGATATTAGGGCACGGAGGTTAGCTGAAGGAGTTACGGCAAGAGGAAGTTGGGAGTCGGAACGAGGGCGAAGAGGTTTCGGTGGGTACGCTAAAGGAAGGTCTTTAAGGAAGCAGGGAGAGAGAAGGGTTGGTTGCATTATCCAACAAAAGACAGGGGTTAAGGGAGAGAGAGGCAGAGTTCAGAGAGAAAGATGAGACCCACAGTTTCCAGCAGAAAAATGCACGTACCCAAAGAGACATTCCTTCAGTGACGGTCCCCATCTCTCGTCTTCCTCCAACTTACTATACTTCCTTCCCTTTCTCTACTTCCCTCCTCTTCCCCATCTCCCTCCCACACACACACGAGGAACCATCACAGGCGTTCCAAATGACGCCCTTCAACGGAGTTATCGCCGGAACAGCGTGAAAGTTGCGCATCCCTTCTCGACAAGCGACTGCCACCATTGCTGTCAGCTGACGGTAGGGTCTAAAGAGAGAAGAATGGTCGAGGTTGGTGAGAAAAGGGAGGAAGGAGTGAGAGAGCGAGAGAGGGTTGGCGAGAGAGTGGGAGGAGTTGGGGTGAAGCCGAAGGATGCGGCAAGGAACGGGACAGAAGATGATGGGAGAAAGGGAAAGAGGGAGAGGTTGCGTAAGGCCAGAGAGTGGGTTGAATGGACTGGGAAAGGAGCGAGAGAGAGAGAGAAAGACAGAGAGATTGCTATGAGGGTTGACTGGGAGTTGGTGGTGAACGGAGAGAAATGACAAGGAAGGTTGTTGATAGTTGAAGAAAGTGATTTGGGATGAAGTGAGAGAGAGATATTGAGGGGAAATTTTGAGTTGATTGGAAAATAAAGAATTGACAGAAACGAGTGAAAAGGCAGAGCGAGGGTTGCAAATAATAGCCACGAGAGCCGTTCTTGGAGTTGAAACTTGGCAATGGACGTGTGTCCTCGAGGGTCGAGGCAAGGAGAGGTGACAGTTTCTCCCCTGGAATGTCTGGCGAATATATAAAAAATATATAATTCATCATTTTATAAAAAGGTTAAATAAATTAACGTAACAATGGATATCATATATAATTTGAAGGGTGTAAAGTGGGGGATGGGAACCGGGTGCAATAGCACCACTGCACATTACTCAAGCCGACCCTATGTTTCTCCCCTCTGGAAAAGTTATTGCGGAAGCCCATGGCAGTGTTTCTTTTATTTTAAATAGCCCATAAACGGCCGTTACCGGCCTTTTATATTGAACGTAACTAGCAGACACGCCCGGCTTCGCTCGGGAAAGTTTTCTTTTAAGTTGCAAACGATTTTTATTATTTTTATTGATATACCACTTTTGATGTCATATTACAATAAAAATAATAAAATAAATTTTGAAATTTACTTACTTTTTCTGTTGGGTACCCCAAGTTTTGAATTGCTGGTTCAGGGGTTTGGAGGCGGAGCCCCCACGAAAAAAGATCCAAACTTTACCAAACGTTCTCCATTCCTTAATTACACAAGCGATGTTTACATTAACATTTACTATTTTATGTATTGTATAGTAAAGTTTTACCATTAATATAATTACGCATTAACGTCTTACTTAATATTCACATGGCTAGATGCACCGAAACCTTTAAAGCAGCAATAAAATTATGTGAATTATTTTGATACTATTAGCCAAAACGTAAACAATAAACATTTTGGTTAGCGAACAAATGTAAATAGATGTTTCGATTTATGTTGCGATAAATCTTTCAATGTTAATGGTAAAAGATAACAATGCCCTAATATTCCTGAAAAATCATTTGACTCACTTTAAAAGTGTTCACAGACTATATTTAATCCATTTGTACCCTTTATCTTGGCGTTGGCCATTCTTCCTCTACGGCGTGGATTTTCCGGAAAATTTGAAACCTCGATCTCAGATCCTTAAAACCCAAAATCTCCGGGTTTTGGATTTTTCCTGTCAGTTGTGAGCTAAAAGCTACCAGTGTGCCAAATTTCAACTTTCTAGGTCTTCTGGAAGTGGGTTAAACATTTTGGACATACAAACATACATCCACTCTGTTTTATATATTAAGATAACAACAACCACAACGACTATCATACCCAACCATACCCTCGGTAGGATTCAAACCCAAACTGGGAGCCAGTCGCGCTAACCGCCCCTCTACCAAGCCGGCCATGAATTTAACAAAGGATTTATGAATATAACTGCAGAAATATACGCAGACATTGGAACTGTAAATTTATATTCGGGCCGAGGTTTTGTTTTGGCAACGAGGGCAAAAACCTTTTTTTCTCCTACCGCAGCATGGGCTATGGTGAATAGTAGGAAGAGATTAGAAGGGGAGGGAAAGGGAGGAGCACTCCGAACTACTCCGGAGAGGCATAGAAGGGAGGGAGGGAGTTAGCAGGTGGCGATGCTGCCTACCGCATTGACCAAGCGCCACAACTCCATTCACACACCGCAGAGAGGACGGCGCGGCAAAAACGGAATTTTGGGTGCGGAATCTCTATGGAGCGCACCAGAGTCGGCCGCGATCCCCTGCGCATGTCACCTCTCTACTGCGAGAGAACGTGCGGCGGCAAGGGGTTGGGTGGGGGGTGTTGGGAGAGGGAATAAAGAGGTGGAAAGGGGAGACACGCCCCGCCCACGAGCGCGATTTCACGAATTGGCCGGAAGGATAAAAAGTGCGCGGCAAAGGGATGAAGAGAAAATAGACGGTGGGATATGGGGGAAGGTTATTGCGAAAGAGAGGAGGAAGATCGTGGGATGCAATATCTATCAAAGCCGTATATAAAAAGGGAGAAGAGGAGGGGATTTCTAAGCACGGAGAGAATGATGACAGGATTAAGTTTTGAGGATTGACGTGGGGAAGGAAAGAGGAAGGAGGAATGGGGGTTTACGAATTCAAAAGTCCCCATCTCTGAAACCTGAGCGAATTTACGTTCGTAACATCCTGGTAGTAAGGTTTTGGATATATTGCAAGCTTTTCCGGTTTGAAACATTCTGGCTTAATGTGTGTTTTCGGCATGAATAACTCCTTTCCATATGCTTAAAAAACTTCAAACATTTTTAATCGCTTGATACTGTTAAGTAATGTTATCTAATTTATTATCGTCGTGAAAAACTGAAGCAGCTACAGACGTCCCATAAAACTAAATTACGTAAGACAGTCAGGAAAATGGATCACCGAAATTTTAAGTCTTACTATTCTGCCTACTGAATAATTTATTAAAATTACGTTCAAACGAAAAAATCAAAATCAAGTCATATGAAACAAAATATCTCCTTTCTTTGCTAGCTGCGTCGAATAAAACGAATTCGAGAGATAACATGCCAGAAAATCTCAATTATCAATTGTAATATTTAAAAAATATATAATCGTTATCTGAAATAGAGACTCCAGTTGCCAGTTACGTGCTGCCATTTCTAGTGTGAAGTCACTCGGACGGTAGCAAATTATTCAGAGAGATGAACAAGAAACATTAGCAATCGTGGATGGTTATTACAAGGTAAGCGCAGTCTACCGTAAAATTTTCCGATGAACATTTGTCGGGTTTTTGGTTGTTAAAATGACGAATGAGCATCTGGCGCGATCCGAACATTTTTGTTTGCTGCGTGGATGTTTTGTGGTGGAAGAATGCGACGGAGAGAGAGAGAGAGGGGGACGAGGAGAAAGAGGAAAAGAGCACGTGAGAGAAGGGAGAGAGGAAATGAGGAACGAGAATAGTGGAGTGGATGCCGAGAAATGGGCATGGATCCGCGAGGAACGATGTTATTGGACGGAGGGCGGCGAGAGGGAAAGGGAAGGAAGTCGAGGGGGAGCTCTCATGTCCTCAAACATTACACTAAAACCATTCCCTCATATATACAAAAATAATTTTTACATCATGAAAGACGATCTCTTTACGGCGTTCGATAGGAAACAATTTCGAAAAATTCTAAAACAGCAGATACATTTGCAAACAAACACTTAGATAAATATGATTTCAACGACATCATTTTTAATGCGACTTGATAACCAATACAATAAATAAATAATAATGTATCAATGTCACTGGTTGAGGGTGTTGCAGTTGCCGTTGGGCTAACAGTGAAGAGCATTAACATCTACGTCCATGGCGGAATTCGAACTAGTGACTCTTTTTGGACCTATTCTCCTACAACTCCAACAATTACACCATACAACAAACGGTGTAATAAAAACCAACAAACTTCTATTTAGGAAATAGGTACATGACATGGTAGTAGCCACGCAGAAAACATAGGCGTAATAGATATCATCAAGTTGAAATGAAGGTTTTTAAATAATTTATCAATACTTGCGATCGCAGAGAAGTAAATTACACATACCTACATCCATAATTTTATCTTTACGATTTATTTAGAACCACTGGAATACATATCTCGAAGGTAATTTTCAATAATGACTTTCAGCTGCCACCGATTGCAGCAAATAAACCAATCCTCCGTCCTATCGATCCAGAAAGACAAATTTCATCTTTTCCCCAAAGAACTGGAATCACAAAGCAATCAGTCCGCGGGAGGAAGTTAGAGGCAGAGGCGGAATATTAAAGGAGCACCCCTCGTTTTCGAGGGAAGAAGAAGCGACGCTTAACAGAACGAAAATAGGCTCCCATATTAACCGCCGACGAAATACGAAACCAGCAGAAAGCTCGGAAATCAATTAATTCCCTTTCTCTCCATGCCCTTCGAATATTCCTTGATCAACCGCATTGTCTGGAAGAAAACGCCCAGGGATATTTTTCCGTCATTTGCAACGCGGCAAATCGAATATTCAACCTCGGGTGATATCGATCCAAACGAGGTTAGGAAGAGAGGGAAATAAAGTTGGGTTTACGTGTTTACCTTTGAGAAACGTCACGAGGAGTTTCAGATTTTTTAATAAGTCATGGAGCTCGCAGATTAATAATTCCATCATAGAATATAAAATCTGATGTGGCCACCATATGACTTTCTCCGTACTTGCCAATAATTCAAAATAGGTTAATGATAATAAATATTTTAAGGAACTTTGAGAAAAATTTAAAGACTTTACAAAGAATAGAAATAAACTCAAACTGTAGCCTTCTGATATTGCATATAGCCCCAAAGCTCCAGCAATAAAGAAAATAAAAAGGAGCGTAATGTGTTTACAATAGTCGCCGGTATGTGGTGTGGTGGTGGCAGCTAAAAAAATTAGTTTTAAAAATATCTCTTCAACAATGTATGGGAAATTGTTTCAAACAAAGGTTGTAGAAAATTAAATTACCTACAGCTTTTATTCCAGCACTTTTTTTACATTTCTCAAATAGTAAAGCAAATATAAAGAAACGGATGTGACAAGAGTAAACACCCACTTCCGGTTGACCGATTTTTACCAAAAACTAATCAGCTTGTCTTCCTTTAACAAAAATGTAAAATATAAAATTTCACGCTGATCTGATCAATAGTTTTTGAGTTCGAGTGCCCACAAAATTCCGGTCACACGTCGAGAAAATAGTCAAAACGTGTTCAGGGGACCTTAAAACGCATTCCCGTTGAAATCTCGAATTCGATTTTTTCAAGAAAACAATACTTTCTCTATACTTTGTATATGGAGAAAGTAAAAATGGATGCTTTTGAAAATGTAATATTTTATCAGTCGATTTTGGAAAAATATTTTTTATCGATGATTATATATGTAGATTCAACTTATTATGACTGTTTATTGTTATCAGACGCTTACCTATACTAATCATATGCGGAATTTCATACTCAATTATTTTCAATATGAAATTCTGCCTTTTATTGTTGTCGCCCGCTCACTACGACCCAATGTGCTAGCATTAAACAGAATGTATTGTGTATGCATACATATCTAGTAACTATAAAATGCTAATTCTCTTGGTCACTAGGTCATTATGTCCATAACGCTCAATATCTCAGTTGTTTCTTCAGCCAGTTCAATCAAATTTGGTAGGATTGTATTGATCACGTACCAGGCGCTAATGTAATTAAAAAAATTCCAAAAAGGTCCTCGGTTCGAATGATTTCAATTTCCCATAAGATAACACGTAAAAATCGATTTTTCGATGTAGAGGATTTTACTCATTTGCAAATTAAAATTAGAAATAGTTGACCTACGATCTTCGGACCTAGACCGTTTTAAAGAAAAATAAATAATTTTTCTTATTCTTATCGTCATATTTTGCCTACGATACAAAATCGCTCAATTTCTACGTTTAAATCATATTTATTGGAAATTTTTAAACTTTCTAACGATATGTTATCTTGCCGACCGTGTCATTGTTAAACCTCTAAATTGTACTGTCGTATCAACCCTTATACTATATGCGTAAGGAAAGCGGGCTTTGAATGTTTTAATAGGTGAGAGAGAAGGAGAGAGAGGAAGAAAGAAGGAGAGAGAGAGGGAGTGAGAGGAGAGAGAGGGAGACAGAGAAAAAGGTAGAGAGAGAGAGAGAGAGAGAGATAGATAGATAGATAATGTTTTTTATTAGGCCGAGATTGAGACAGAAATATATTTTTCCAGAGAAAGAGAGAGGGGAAGGGAGGGAGAATGGGAGAGAAGAGGATTGGAGAGAGGAAGAGAGAAAAGGACGAAGAATGGAAAGTGCCTTACATTTAATACTTAATCCACGCAACCAGATTTGGTAGGATTGCTACGATCACGTACCAATAGCGACTGAAATAATTTTTTTTCAAAAAAGGTCCCGAGTTCGACTCCAGAGGGTGATTTCAATATCTCATAAGACAATCAATATCTCAGCTGTTTGTTTGATTAAAAAGCCCGTTTTAAACGGGCTATTTCATCTAGTCTCTATTTAATATATAAAAGAGAATGTTTGTGTGCTAATAACTCGGACACTATAAGAGCAGTCGAATTCAAAAGTTTCATGGGCCATCCTATGGACCTGAGGAAGGTTTTAGTCTAGGTTTGCAGACTGTGGGGTCTCTTATACCCCGTGGGGTCAACAAAATACTATTTCCATAAGAATCCATGGGAAATGGTGTGGAGAAACCCCAAAATGCCATGCAGCCCTAAATGTTAACTTACGATCACGAGAAATGGCTTATTTTACACATGAAAGACAGAGTATTTTAATTCTGTTCATGTTTTGTCGTATTACATGCTAAATCGCTCGACATTTTCCTTTAAGCGAAAAATTCATCGGTTAAACTACCATTTTCCAGGCGGCAACAAAGCTAAATTTCTCAATTTTTGTCCTCTTCAAAGGGAAGATGGCCACGTAAACATTAATGCAAGGAAAATCCAGGCCGTGGCGCGCCGTTGAGGAAGAATAGCCAACGCCAAGATAAAGGCTGCAAATGGATTCATGCCTAAATATAGTTTATGAATACTTTTAAAGCGAGTCAAATGATTTTTAAGTAATATTACTTTAGCATTAACATTCAAAGACTTATGGCAACATAAATCGATACATCTAGTTACAATTGTTCGGTAACCAAGATGTTGTTTATTGTTTACGTTTTGGGTAATAGTATCGAAATAATCTACATAATTTTATTGCTGCTTTAAAGGCTTCGGTGCATCTAGCCATATGAATATTAAATGCGTAATTATATTAATGGTAAAAACAATACAATACATAAAATAGTAAATGTTAATGTAAACATCGCTTGCGCAATTAAGGAATGGGGAACGAAAATTCAGGACTGATGGTGCACTCGGAGTAATTCCTATTTTAATAAAACTGCTCGATTACGTCAAATATTCTTGAAAAAGCAGTCAGCTTTGATTATATGATGGATTCGCCATTGAGATACACCCACGAGCACAAGCCTGGCTAAAATTTTTCGATGGTTTCTTTAGCTGGTAGTTAGAATCCCGTGTGAACCCCTTCTCCGAATAACACATTTGAGAAATTTTGGGGCACCGACAGCGTGGGGACCGAAGAAATAAAAATCATTTGCTACTTAAAAGAAAACTCTTTCCCGAGTGAAGCCGGGTAACTCTAGGTAGTTTAATATATAAAATTGAATGTCTGTTTGTCTGTCTGTTCCCTATACATTCCCACACCCTTTGGCCTATCGGGAGCAAACTTTGCAAAGTGACTTCCTATGACCCTACCGGTAACATAGGGTACCCGGGAACACCGACAACCACCCCGCACAGACAGACAGCGGGTCCTCATATATCGATTTGTTTTCTTTAACCTATGTGAATTCAAAGAATAAACAATATGAATTAATCATAATACCACTTTGACTCTCCATTACAGAAATAGACCGTTTTGTCATTCTTACGACCAGTTGCTTATAAGTAATTACGTGTGTATTATTTTTGTTTTTGCGCGAGTAGCCTGAACTTAAAACTTCGTCTACAGAGCGGCTCCATTTTCGAACTGAAAGACCGGCCCACCGGGAAAATTCCCGGTGTCCCGGCGGCCCAGTCCGCGCCTGTAAAGAAGTGTTAAATGCCATTTAAATTTATCATTTTTGTTAATTTGTTATTAGAAACCAATTGTACATTCCGTATAAAATACCACATTCAAAACATATTCACTTGAAACTAATCTAAACCTAATAGGTACATGGTAGGAACGAAGAAACAGCGAGTAATGGGAAGGGGGGTTGGCGAGCGTGAGCGAGCAGGGGGCTTGCCTCCTAGTATATACATAAAAAACATACAGTCAAACCCTGATTTAGCGCCAACGTTTGTCTATTACTGACATTGGCGCTAAGCTGGAGTGGCGGTAAATCGACGTACATTCTTGCTCTATGTAATCATGAAATGGTTGTTCTGCTCACGACGACGATTCATGGACGGTATCCGGGGGTGGCGATATATGGGGGTGGGAGGGGAGTGGACGGGGATGGGGGGTTTCACTGTACCTCGCGTATGTATCCATTGTAATTCTTTGGATCCCATTTGATCAGAGCATAGGTACTTGTGCATATAAGAACAACATGCCCACCGCGTATTTCTGCTGCGATCCTTTGGTGGCAACCCGCAGAATTATTTCAATTAATTCGTTTCATATGAGAAACAGTAAACAACTCTCAGCTCTGAAACGAACGGCGTCTCTGCAAAATCACACACGCAACGCTTTGACCCCGTTCGGGACCCTCTCTCCGTTTCAACCCGTGCAAAGCGATCGGTTCCGCGTCGGGCCGGAAATATTCGGGCCGGAAATATTCGGGCCGTGGGTGAGCGGAGAGGACGAAATGGGAAGGTTGGGGTGAAGAGGTGAGGGGCGGGAGAGAGAGAGAGAGGCAACCTCCCTCCGACCCCTTTGCCACATCCATCCATAAACTGCATCGGAGAGGAGTAGGGTGAGCGATTCAATAATGGAAGAAGAGATCAAAAATCAAACAGGCTTCGGTGCAAACAAATGTAGGGGGCAGGGTTCGCCCATTCCATTGGGGAGGGGGGGGGCGTATGCGACGAGTATAAAAATAAAAGGGAGGCGCGGGAGAAGGAGAGAGGCGGGGGGAAGAGAGCCCGAAGGCGGAATCGATGGCGCCCTTTCCCGGCGTCGATTCCCAAAGGGGCTGAAGGCCCCCCCCCCCCCCTGAAGGTCTTAGGATGTTCTGGAAGGATTTCGGGGGTTTAAGGAGAAAGAGAATGGAGAGAGAGGAAGAATGCGGGGTGTAAAAGGGACCGACGCGCTGTTGCCGGTCTTGTGCACCCGGGTGCCGTGGGAGCGGCGTGAAATAAGAAGGACGAGGCAGGCAAGCGCGGCAACTTCGCATCGACTCGACCGCCGCATTATTCTCGCGGCGGAGAGCGGAATGCGGCCCCGTGCCTTTATTAAATTCTCGATAGATTGGACTCGTTAGGAGACACGGGAAGCTGCGCGAGAGGATGAGGTAGGCGAGGGTAGGGGGAGGGTCACCGGAATTGATTTCGTTTTCGGAACGACGTGAGCAAAAAATTTATCGCGGTGATTTCGGACTGGGGATAGGCGCGATGATAATTGGTTAAAATTTAACTCAAATTAATTAAAATCACCTAATTTACGGCAATAAACAAAGACTAGAGGCCTATTTCAATTCTGTGCTATTATTTAATTTGCAATATTTCTTTATATACAATTTAGTGTTCGAATTCTTGAATAGCCCACATATTTCCACGTGTAAACCAAGATTCAGGCGTAAAAATTCCAACTTTGGCTAAGGTTTGGCCTTGCGATTTATATATTGTCATATCATAAGACAGTTTGATCGCGAATTTTCTAATCTATATAAATAAAACTCTAATTCTGTCTGTCTGTGATTCTGTTTGTTCGGGCATCACTTGAAAACGGCTGAACAGATCAGCACGAAATTTACACAGTGTTTACAGTATGGTCTGGGGGTTTACACCGGGCTATTAAAAATTTCGTCCGCCATCTTGAAACAAAATGACGGTCATAAAACATCCCTTTCTCTGGATAAAAACGGATTTTCATGAAACAAACTTTAAATGGCTTCTAGCACTATATAAAACTCAAATAGACATAGATCATTGTATCGGCCATCTTGAAACAAAATGGAAACCATAAAACATAATATATAAAAATGAATGTGTGTATATATGTATGTCTGTATGTCCCTTATACGTTTTTACACCGTTGAAGCTATCGAATTAAAAATTTCATGAGCCATCCTAAGGACAAAAGGGAGAACATGGTCTAGGTTTGCAGACCGTGGGGTCTCTTATACCCCGTGGGGTCAAGAAAATACTATTTCCATAAGAATGCATGGGAAATGGTGTGGAGAAACCTCAAAATGTCATGCAGCCCTTCACTGATGTGGATATAAATATACCTAAATATTAACTTACGATCACGGGAAATGGCTTATTTTACGCAAGAAAGACTGAATATTTTAATTCTGTTCATGTTTTGTCGTATTACATGTTAAATCTCTCGAAATGCGCAACATTTATTAACATTTTCCAGGCGGCAAAGACAAGTTTCTTAATTGTTGTCCTCATCAAAGGGAAATAGCAACATAAATATTAATGCAAGGAAAGTCCAGGCCGTGGCGCGCCGTAGATGAAAAATAACCAACGCCAAGATAGAGGATACAAATGGATTAAATATACTCTATGAATACTTTTAAAGTGAGTTAAATGATTTTTATGGAATATTAGAACATTGTTATCTTTTACCATTAACATTGAAAAATTTATCGCAACACCAATCGATACATCTACTTACATTTGTTCGGTAACCAAGATGTTGTTTATTGTTTACGTTTTGGGTAATAGTATCGAAATAATCTACATAATTTTATTGCTGCTTTAAAGGCTTCGGTGCATCTAGCCATATGAATATTAAATGCGTAATTATATTAATGGTAAAAACAATACAATACATAAAATAGTAAATGTTAATGTAAACATCGCTTGCGCAATTAAGGAATGGGGAACGAAAATTCAGGACTGATGGTGCACTCGGAGTAATTCCTATTTTAATAAAACTGCTCGATTATGCCAAATATTCTTGGAAAAGCAGTCTGCCTAGATTATATAATGGATTCGCCGAGATACACCCACGAGCACAGGCCTGACTAAATTTTTTCAATGGTTTCTTTAGGTGGTTGTTAAAATTCCGTGTGAACCTCTTCTCCGAATAACACATTTGAGAAATTTTGGGGCACCGACAGCGCGGGGCCCCGAGAAATAAAAATCATTTGCTACTTAAAAGAAAATTCTTTTCCGAGCGAAGCCGGGTAACTCCAGCTAGTTAAATATAAATACCGATAATCAAACGAAACATATACGTATACAGCATCTATATTAATTTCATTTAACATTATAACGTAAGACTTTCATTTAAATACTAACTAAAATTAATATAGCGTGTTGTATACATTGAAGCTTTCTGTACTTTTCGATGTATTAAAGAAATTCTGATTTTAATTCTTACCGATACGTAAGTGAAGCTTCAATGTGTAAACTGTTAAACGAAGCGAATATGATAGTTTATTTACTAACATTACTAACTATATACTGTTGTTAGTAACCATACAAAAATATACATGTATAAACTGAACATGACTTCTATTAGTTATAAAGGGTATCCGCCAGGTTGCAGCACTCCACTGTTACTCCACACCCTCTACAGAAGGTTTTGAAAACTAACTGCGCTTGGCAAGTGTCACCTCACCTTGTATTAGAGATAGTCGATAATGATTCTTAAAATCTCGCAGGATATAAATTTGAGAGCATGCTTCCAGGTTTTTATTCGTAGACATTGCCCCATGATGGGCTGATCAAGCTGCTCAATGATTCCTCCAAAAGTTTAACCTTTACCTACTGAGGTGCGTTCTACGAGAAACCATGTAAGTAACATAAGTTTGTATTTTACAGAGAATTAAGGTCAATCTTAGAAATTTCCTTTAAATTGCCTTAATTTAATAAGAGATTATAAAAAACGGAAAATCCTGTTGTAGATATAGCCAGTGAATAAATAATAATAAATACCAATATCGGTCGGAGAGATCGCATTTAAGTTATAATTTTTTTCCGTAAAAACAACATTGCAAGGTTTTCAACAAAATGCCTATCACTCTTCTTCTTCTTTTGATTTTGGTTATTTTTTATCTTATTCCTTTTCTATACAGCCCATCGCACCTTTGAAAAAATATTCATATTTCTTTGATATTTAAAAAAGGAACAAAATTTAATTGCTCCTTTCATTCCTTTTAAATGTCTTCTGCTAATGCGTAAACAGAAGGGACACGGCATCAAAACGCACCTCATGAGGCGAGAAAACTTAATATCTACGTTTCATTCCGACCGATAGGCAAATATCGACAGTGACTGAATTCCCACGCTCCCAAATACGCCTAGACAAAAATATCACCACGTCCGTCAAAGACATGCCCGGAGAAGAAAGAAAGGGAGCATCAATAAATTACGTAACGCTCAAGGGTTGATGGTTGATAATTTTGTAATGGATCGTGGGGATGAGGTTTTTTTACAACGTGACTTATTTGGTTTGATGAATAAATATTTAAAACATACTGGTTACAAAAATTTAATTTTGTAGTATAGTTAGCCTACTTTCCTATGAAAAGATAGGCTTATGCAATTTCAACAGAAAAACATTTTGAATATCCTTTTGATAGTAGTACAAAAAAGTGCAAGAAATAATTTTATAAATAAATCTAATTTACATATATTTATTTCAGCAAAAGGTAAAAAATTATACTTTCCAACGTACTCCTTTTATATTTTTCAAACGGAATAGTTCTATCCACTTAACCTTATATAATTTACATTAAAAAATAAAAAATAAGTATCATTTATGTGTAATGTACTAAAATAAAATTAAAATTAAATCTTAGTGTTTTGTGAATAAAAATTAAATGCCCTATTTCTTTCTTTATATAGAGGGGAGGTTGAAAATTTGTGACAATTTTAAGAGGGAGGTTTAAATTTTTGTGACGATATGTGACGGGGGAGGAGGGATGTATATAGAATTCAATTTTTTGCGTGACGTAATTTATGGATGTCCACAATACAGCGAGAGATTTTACCGACGACTTTTTGAAGGCGCGTTTAGTTTTTGTTTTGCAAGCGAAACAAAAAAAACGCATTCGGAACGAAAAGAAAAGAGGAAGAATAAAGAGAGGAGAAAGGGGGAACAGAGGGAGGAGGGAGTTGATTCGCGTGCAAACAACTCCGGCTCCTAAATACTGAGTCTTGTCTACTCGGCTCCCTTTGTCGGCGTACTCAAATCGATCCTCAAATTAGGCAGCTCCAGGCATTTAATTATGGCGAGGAGGGGAAAGGGGGAGATACGGGTCGGAAGGGAAGGAGAATAAACACGGGAAGAGTAAGAAAAAAAGAAAGATTGAAGAGGAGGAGTGGCAAGTGGAGGAGAGGCACTTCAATCGCGACCCAAGCGAAAGGGTCATCACTCACCAATTGGCGTGGGAAGAGAACTCCCGTAGAGGGCAAAGGAAGAGGAATATTACGAGGAGAGAGAAGATAAGAAGCGGGCCCACTTAATTTGCGCGTCTTTCATGGGGAAATTACTACTCGTCAAAACTCCATTTAGGCTCGAGGAATCAACTTATCCAAATATCTAGTCGGTTATAGAGGACGTCTTTATCCGACGCTTTCCACGCGATTATGCATTTTAAAGCGAAAAGAAATGAAATTAACACGCATTGTCATTTATTGGTAAAAGGAGCTACGGACGATTAGGTTAATGAATAAATAAAACATCGCTCAGGAAAATAGAGATTGCGTGTTTAAAAATGAAAGGTAAGTTTATGGATTTAAATTTTCAGAGAAAAGCTCCAATAAAGGTTTCGAGGTAGGAGATTTGACGTCGGCGATGAAATATTAATGCCGTTTAATCCATTAGAGAGAATTTCGAAACTTTAAAATTGATAAACGTTTGGTTTTTATGTCCTGTTTTCCCGAAATTACGTCGTCATAAAATGTACAATTAATTCATAACGAACAATTTAGCTTACGTTCATCTCTACTAACGTAAGCACGTTAACATATTTATTTAAGTATATTATTTATACACTGGTATTCAATTTTTTGTAGTAAGGGAAACTTTAAAAATGTGAAATAAAAGGCTTTATAGAATCACGATAACTTCGTAAAAACAAACTTTATAAAAGCAATAGCTGCACTATCCGCCATTTTCCACTTTGACTTACGATAATACATTGTTAATGAATTTTCGCAAAAATTATTTTAAATGAATGAAACATCGTCACTCAACTTCGTTCGGAGTTGAATACGAGTAAAAGAGCAGCCGATTGAAAAGGTCAAGGGGATGTTTTTTTTCCTCATAAGGGCCATTCATTTGACGTATTCCATCTGAAAAACGGAATAACCGTTAGTGCTAACAATGTACGCCAACTGACTGAGCACTCCTTCTGCAAGAACCAACCGCTGAAAGTGTAGCGAATTTAATATCTCCGACTGATCTCACAACGACCCAGTTTTTCCTTATTCCCTCATCCACCCTCTATACCTGGGAACCAACTTCACCCTTCCGTAGCCGTCTATTTATTGCGCTCTTTTCTGAGTTACCGACGATTCTCCGCGCGAACGAAAGGGAGGAGCGACATGCAACGAGCGGCGAAATAGAACGTGTTATTATTGTTGCTGGGGGAGCGAGGTTGCGGGGGAGATGGGGTTGAGAGGTAAGGGTTGAGTGCAGCGGATGATTGCGAGGAATTCCTTTCACCCAGAGGGACTTACCGATAGACTGATACGAGTTCACGCGATACAGTGTACGGTAGGAGAGGGAAGATGAATGCGAGGATAGAAGTCGCGGAATCAAAATATGCTGGATCCTTCACACAATCGCGCGATGTATTCCTGTCATTACGGAGGTAACGGTATTGCAATTGGACATGGGAGCGAAGGGAGCTGAGTTCGCGAAAAATGTTTTCGGTTCAGATGAAAAATTAAAAGGAAAGGCAGAAAATAAGATGAAGGTCTTCACTGGGAGGAAAAGATGCAATCGAAAAGGAAAGTAAGAGGAAAGATGAGGAACGGAAGGAGAGAGACGGAGTGTACGTAAAAGGTGCAATGAAGAAAGGAACGGAAAATTAGGGGGTTAAGAGGATTGAGAGCGAGAGGAAGAAAAGGAAACGGAGGAAGGGACGCAGGGAGATGACGGAAAATCAGGATGGAAGAGAGATCAAGAGAAGAACTTCAGGAGGATGGAGGGAAAAATGAAAAGAGAGGAAGGGAGACAGAAGAAGGAAGGCAGATGGCGCGTGATGAGAGATTACGAAATTAGGGGGAGGGATGGAATGGGAAGATGAGGAGAGAGAGAGAGGTTATGAGGAGGAGGAGGAGAGACGAGTGAGAAGATAGTCAGAAAGGGAGTGAGGGAGGCGGGAGGAGATGGAGGGATAGGAGAAGAGGATTGGCATACGGGTGCATTCATTGGAATTGCTCTTTTGTGTACAAGCAAGGCATTCCCTCGGCGCGCGCCTCGAATGCCGTTTCACTTTGGCACGAATGGGAGAGAGATAGAGAGAGCGAGGAGGGAGAGAGACAGAGAGCGAGGAGGGAGAGAGATAGAGACAGCGAGGAGAGAGAAGAGAGAGAGAGAGAAGAGAAAGAGAAGGGAGAGAGAGAGGCGGCAGATGAAGCGGGAAGGGAGAGATTGGATGCTCATTGTTCCAGTTGCCCATTCATTCCTCCATGTAAATCACCGGTGGACCGTTCGGGATGTCCGATTAATAGAGAGAGGAAGGGAGAGAGTGAGGGAGAGAGAGAGGAGGGAGGGAGGGGGGAGACGTAGGTCCGACCGCGCATAGAGTGAGAGAACGAGAGGAATTGTGGTGGGTGGGGAATGTGCGGTAGAGGCTGCGAAGTGAGAGCGAGACGTCGAAAGCAATATTTGTAAGCGGATGATTCGCTTTGAGAGAGACCGTGCGCCTCGCTCTTGTGTGTGTACGAGTGTGAAAAGGGGTTGCGAGTCGCATCTCGTAAATCGCGAAAGTGTCGAAAAAAATAATTACTCGTCTATGAATGATCGCGTCATAAAAAAAGAAATGAATAAAAAAATAAGTTTCGTGATGGACGCCACCGTACCGAGAAAGGGTAGAAAAATTCCAAAAGGATAAAGGATGCATAGGTCGTTGCTATTCATTTTGTGTTGTCGAATGATTCGGTGTCTTAATAGCGCCGTTAAATGATAAATGAAGTATATCCTGGAGAAAACTTCAGAGGTTAATCAGTGCGCCTATTACATACGAAAATGAAAACAAGACTGTAATGAGGTTAAAAATGAAAGATGAGCGCCCGTTGCTATTCAACGGTTAATCTCGTGAATGTTGCAATTGATATCACGATTTTCCATCAACAATCATCATCATCATAGGTAGTCTGTCTGTGGTTATTCATGGTTAAACCTGGTTCTCTATATACTCATATTTTCCGCTGCCCTCTTCATATCTTGATAACTCTCTTTCCCTTTCAAATCGTCTATCAGCTGAAACCTTTTCCTACCTCTTTCCCTTTTTCCATCTAGTTTTCCTTCTAACACGTCTTTAATCATACTCTCTCTCCTCAGTTAATGTCCAACCCAGTTTGCCTTCCTCTTTCTAATAGTCTGTATAATCATTCGCTTCTCTCCTACTCTTCGTAGCACGTCATCGTTTTTCATCATATCTGTCCATTTTATCTTCAGCATTCTCCTCCAATTCCACATTTCAAAGCCTTCTAAGTATTTGATGATATTTTTCCTTAGCGTCCATGTTTCTCTATATTCCATATATAACATTTTATGAACTTGTTGCGGATATCTTCCCTTATATTCCCCGTAAGTAGGTGTTTCTTTCTTTTGAAAGCCGCTTTTGCTTTTCCTATTCTAGTCCTGATCTCATTCGTACATTTTGCTTCTCTCGTTATGATGCTTCCAAGGTATTTATAGTCTGAAACTTGTTCTAAAGCCTTTCCTTCAATACTTGCGATCAGATTATTTTCTTTGCCTGATATTCGAATGACTTTAGATTTTTCTGTATTTATTTCCATACCGTATCAACAATAGAGGAAGTTAAAACATTTTAATATTTGTTATAGTAAAGAGGACAACAAGGCAATTTCCTCAGTCAAATATGTATTCAAAATTAATTATCACACTTTTAAATGCTCTCGTTATATCTCTTGCTGAAAAACAGTCACTATGCTTCACCACTTCTCTGAAGTGTTTTAGCATTGGAGAAAATTTTAAAGAAAATTCCATATTGGATGTTGGTTTAGATCAATACACCATAATTTTGGTAGAATTTAATTTCTTTAAATCGATATAGTTTGGTTTGTTATATAAAAAATATAAAACCAAACAGTGTTGTAACTAAGGAATTATTTTGTGCCAGTATTTTACTTATTAAATTTACCTAGTAAATTTTCTCTTAATGTTTATTTTAAAAACATAGTAAACCACTTAGACTTACTTATCATTTATCAGCTTTAAAATGAGTGCTTTTTATTTTACGTAACTTAAGAGTAAATGGAGGTTTTGATGGAAATATTTACGAATAGTATAGTGCAAATAAACAATTTAAATATAAACGAAACCATGAAACAACAATTCGGAAAGTGGGTTTGGATATAAAATTTCTCTCAATGTTGAAATAATAGAAAACGATTGTTCTTGGACTTAAAAGCTTATTTTTAGGCTGATTTGGAACTATATCAAATCCTGCTGGCAGTAAAACTAAAGTGCTCTTTTTCCCACGCAACTTTTTAATTCGTTTCTCGACTTGAACATATTCTTAATGAAAATTATAAAAAATTCTCGTTTCCGTATTAATCATGTGAAGAAACGAAACAATCCTGAAATCCATCCCTTATTTATGCAATTCTTGATTTTTCTGGGTTGTAACTGTATTTGCGTACAAAATTAAAGCTCTTTATTCAACCCGGAAGTAAAACATGACGAACAGATCCTTTGAGTCATAATATATTCTGGACAGTTTTTTATTTTTAATACCATACTATGATAAAAAAGTTAAGACTGAAATTTCAAGTAAAATTTAGGAAATATTCAAAGCCTAGCGTTAATAATTGTAAATGAAAACATTTTTGCGCAAGATTTTCTGATTCGGTATATTCAAAAGTAAAATAAAAGGAAGAGCATTTTTTTTCTTAAGATCGAGATAACATCTCACGAGTACAGCTCGTATGTATTCATATAAAATTTATACGAGCAAAATTCATATATTAATCTGAGATAATTTTACAACATTAAAATACGACTCGTAGAAACGTCAACTATAATAATTTAATAATATCGGATAAGACTGTAGCATCTCCGAATTTAATTTAGCTACCTCGACCGCCAGAACTCGTGAAAGAAATTCGATTTCCGATTCGAGAACGAATCTACAAAAAATTCCAGAACCATCGGATCGTGAAAAAAAGAAGGGGGAGAAAAGGAATTTGGCGCGAATTCCTTCCCGCGACAAAAGGGCAGCAATCTAGGCTTGGACTCCTCTGGAACCCTCGTCGGTCAGATGCTGGCAAGAACAGGGTGCGGACATGTGCCGAGGCCAACCGCAGCGGAGGGAGGAGATGGAGGACGAGGGGGAGAGATAAATGGAAGGCATAGGGTGAGGGAAATCGAGAGAGTGTAGGAAGGATTGGGTGAAAGTTAGAGGGCAATGGTATGGACAGGAGGGAGACGAGGATAGATTGAAGAAGTTGACGAAGAGAAGTGCAGTTAAGAGTGGCATTTAACCTAGGGTATGTGTAACCCTGGGGGTATGCAAAGCGCTTTGAAGGGGTACGCGAAAATTTTCAAGTTAGCAATTGTTTCCCTTAATTAACCATGAATGTATGATTTCGGAATGAAAGGTTGTGAAAATGCAAATACGAGTAGCGTTATGAAACGTTTTTTTAGCCACAAAGAAGAATCGGATTTTAAGCATAACCTTCGACATTTTCGAGTACCCCTTTGATTGCTATTACCAGTAACAAAACACGATGTGCTGCGTGGTTATTTTTCAAACAAGAGCTCGTGCACGGCCTTTTTACCCCTTTTTGGAACTTAGATGAGAAAAATCCGTTATTCAGTCATTTACATTCATATGCACGAGACATTTATATTAATAAAAGGATTTTTAATTAATCGTTTTATATCAGTGCAGCTTTAAAATATACCAAGAGGTGCGGGAAATTATCCGAGCGCGCACGTCAACTAAAAGATTGAATACCACTGCAATAGAGGATATTTGAGAGGATTACATGAGTGGAGATCATTTATGAAGGATCGGGTGGGTGAGAATCAGGAGAATTTGAGACAATATGCGAGCATATGAAATGGAGAGAGAAAGGGCGATAGAGGGGGAGAAAGGGTTTTGATGGGGAAGGGATGCCAAAGTACGGGAGAAAAGAGGTATACGGGTAAGAGGAAAGAGAAGAAGAGAGAGAGGAAGAGAGGTACGTGAGGGCACCGCTCAGCGAGGATGGGGACGATGGGAGGGACAGGATTCGCACGAAGAATTCCTCAGTCACGAGTGGAAAGAGAGAGACAACGTTAGCGTCCCTTTAGATCGTCATAGACGAAAGGGAGAGTTCAGAGGCGGATGGGAGAGTCGCACGACAGGGAGAGGAAGGGAGAGAGGGAGAGAGAGGGAGTGAGACAGAGAGAGGGAGTGAGAGAGGAGGGAGTGAGAGAGGGGAGAGAGATATGGAGGGAGAGCGATGGAAACAGAGGAGGGAGTGAGGATATGGTCAGACCCGGTGACGAAGTGTGCATCATTGGTACGCATGAGCGGCCAAGGGTACGGACAGCGCATTACGATTGTTTACAGAGCGATCCGAAAAGATTACGGGGACGATGATGCGATAAATGGAAATGTTAACGACCGCGGCGTGATTCATACCTGGTCCGTTCTGATTCGGACATGTTGATTATAGGGACGTCGAGAAGATGAGAATTCGGTTCGGCGTGGAAGCTAAAAGAGGAAAGAGGATTGGGACCGAGAGAGATGGATAATGTAGGGAGGGAGGGAGAGAGAGAGGAAGAGAGAGAGGGAGAGAGACAGACAGACAGAAAGAGAGGAAGGACATGCGAGGTAGCGAAGGGAGACACGCAATTGTCGTGACCCGGTCGCCCCTGACAGATTGATTGCTCGGTCTACTCCAAAAGTACGAGCGAAAAGCCGAAGAATTAATCTGACGCGTCGATAATGAACCGCCGTCTGAAGAGGGAATATGGATGGAGAAATCAATAGGAGAGGGAGAGAGAGAGGTAGAGGTTAAGGAGGGAATAGAGAGAGGGAGAGAGAGGTGATGGAAGAAAAGAGAGAGAGAAAACCCATTACAGCAAGTAATGTTCCCGAGAGCCGGTTGAAAGTAGGAGGTGGGAGAAAAGAGGAGAATTCCGCACCAAGTGAAAAATGACAAGGGGAAAAGAATTAGAAGGGAATGATGCGAGAAGACGAGAAAACTAATCTCGATTCGCATCGTGCGTTAAAAAATTACGCTCCTCAGAAAAATGGAAACATTTCTTTTTTCCAAGCGTAAAACGTTAGGTGGGAAAGGGAGGGAGAGAGGTGGGGAAGGGGAACGACCTGTGAGGAGTTGGATGAAAAATGAGGGAGAGAAAAAAACGCTGCAAAGAATGAAGGAGCAGAATTACGCGAGAGAATGAGATGTTAGAGGAAAGTGAAGAGGACAAGAAGCGAAAATGAATGGAGTGCGTAGGTGAGGAAGAGAATAGCGAAAAGGCTCGAGAGAAAGGAGAAAATAATAACGCGGAGAGGAATGGGATGGACAGGAGTGAGGGTAAGAGCGAGAGATTCTTATGGAGGTGCTCTCGAGAGGGAGTGGAATAGAGAGAGAAAGAGGCAGAGTGAGGAAAAAGGGTAGGAGTAAAGGCGAGCGTAGTTTGAAGGCGATAATGAGAACTTGATGGGGTGGACGGAGGCGGTGTGGGTGGGGCCGGGGAGTGGGAGGAGGTTGGAGATGCATCCGAGGTTCCCAATCATAGAGATGAAGGGGAAGAATGCGAGAAAAGAGGGTAGTAAGGGGGATGGGAAGAGGTGGAGAGGAATGGGACAAAGGAGGGAAGTGGCGTTAAGAGGGGCAGGAAAAGGATGAAGGAGCGAGAGAAGACAGGAAGCACAGGGAGGGAGGGTGAGAGAGGCGGAGAGGGAAAGGAGGAGGGAGGGGTGAGGGAGAAGAGGGAGAGGAAGAAGAGAGGTAGAACGGGGAGAGAAAGAGGAGAGGGAGATGGAGGAGGGAATGAGAGAGGAGAGAGTGAAACAGATGGAGAGTGCGAGAAAGGAAGAGGCGGAGAGAAAGAGGGAGAGAGAAAGAGGGAGAGAGAGATGGGGGGGAGGGGAAAATAAATATAGGGAGAGAGAGATAGGGAAGAGAGAGGGGAAGCGAGAGATGGTAAGAGATTGAGGGAGTGGGAGGAGAAAGAGGATTTGACCGGTAAAAAGAGGGAAGAATCGAGAAGGATGAGGAGAGAAGATGATGACGAGACTATAATGGAAGATGAAAATGAAATTCATTGAGAGTCGATAAGATGAAATCGACGACTTGTGGTGTTGTCGAGGGGGAGAAAGCGAGGGAGTAAGGAAGGGGGAGAGAACGGGGGGAGCGAGGGATATAAAAAGAGGAGAGGGAGATGGCGAGCTTTGCGAAAGAGGTGGAGGTGGCGAGACGTACGCTTTGGGAATGGCAAGAGGGGGGTCACGGGGCCGCCGGAGGAAGGAAGTGGATAAGGAGGGAAGGGGACATGGGTTTATGGATGGAAGGAGTGAGATTGGGGAGAGGAGGGGGAGGGGGCGCCGAAGAAAATGTTCGATGAGTACGCGGAGTGAGAGAGATGGGGAGAGAGAGGGAGAAGATAGGGGAGGAGTAATCCAGATGGTATAAAAGATCCAGAAAGGGTGCGTGGGGGAGGACTAGGGACGGAGGAGGAGGGCCCAGACAATCAACATCTTCGGCGTTCATTTTTCCCTCCGATTCCCATCTTAAAAGATCCATAAAGACTGTCTCTCGTCGTCCGTTTCCGCGTCTCGCCCCTCTCTTCTCTTCCTTAACTTTAGCCTCACCCCTTTTCCTTCCCCGTCCTCTTCCGTTTCCCGCTTCCCTTCGCCAGCGCGAGACCTCCTCGCGGCAACCACTTCGCATTGACACTTCGTGACCTCAGGACGAGGGAGGGGAGGGGAAAAGGGCCGAGAAAGGGGAATATGAAAAGAGGATAGCGACAAAGGTGGAGAAGGAAGGAAGCGCGGCGGGAGAAGGAGGAGGCAAGAAGTAGATTTAATAAGGGATTTTCTGTTGTAAGATGTCGGTTAAAAGATAGTCTGAGAAAGCGGAAGTTTTGGAGACTAAAAGGGATGGAGAGGAATATGGAGTGAAATGAGTTGGTGGAGATATGAAAGCGAGGGTGGAAAGGGGGTAGAGGGGGGCGAAAGGATGGTAGGTCACTGAGGGATGGACGGGTTTTGAGTGGAGACCAGACTGGTTTCCGCGCCACATTCCTCGGCCCCTCGGAGGGATGTTGGTGATAAGGAGAGGAAGGTGGGTGGTGGTGTTGGCGAAGGCACGTGGAATTCGTTCGTTGTTCTATCCAATTGTGTTTCGCAGTCTTCCTCGAACTACAACAGGTGAACCATAGGAATAAAGATGAGACCGGGTACTTGATTTAAGACTAAAGGGGGGCAAGGCAGTGGCATGCCTGCGGGTCATTGTATCCCTTCAGCATGGTTTAGATAAAGGAATTCATCGAATTATCGAGTATTTTCTTCAGGTATTTGAAACGTTACCTTAAACACAAAACGCGCGTTACAAGATGCATGGCAGTCTGCATGTACCCTATGTATAAGATACCTGTCGCTGGGAATAATTTTTATTGAATTAAATATTGGATATATTACATAAAATCAAACAATAATATCCCCTTTAACAGGAACAAAAATATATTTACCCGAGAAAAAGTTGCTTGTACAAGATTTAGAAAAAACATTTCTTTATGCCAGCGCCATTCAAAATACTGTACCAGTACCACAATTGGCACCAGACGACCCTCAAAGTTATATTGATACTTTTTCTCTGGCCATATCTTAATTAACAATTACAGGAAGTGTGCGTAACAAGGTTAATAAAAAAATTTCAAGGGGTAATTGGAAAAAGTTTGAATGACAGTTCTTTATGAAAATGGATTATTTTTCAAGTACAATGGCTAGCAAATTCTTATATGTAGCCTTTATTAATGAATGTTGAGCGACAATCTTTCATTTTCCAGCTTGATTCGATTTTTTTGTCCGAAAAAATGAACGATGAAAAAAATAAACTAAGAAAAAATAATTACGCAATTAAAATAACTATATAGGCTGGTTATCTAGCTAAGAAATATCATTACGGTTATTTTTTGGCTAACGAAATTGTTATTTTTATTAGTAAAAACAATCCGGATAGCTCCAGAAGTGTCATAGAAATTTAAAAAATTTACAAGATGAAAGACATACACGGATTGTATTTCGACAAAAAGAAAACATTCCCATTCCAAATACTGAAAAGGTATCACGGTTTTCTCAATAAATAGTTTTCCTTTAATTCTCCTCGGCATTTAAATGTCCTATCGTCGCACGATTTTGCCGTTACTTTCCATCAAAAACGAATTCGTTAAGAAACCTCAGCAGTGAAATAACCTTCACGTCAACGCTCCATATGTAAAAGTCATATTTATTTACGGGCACGGTTCGCGAATGGGTAGGATCTCCAAGGAGTGGGCTATTTTAGCTCTTCAAACATTTACATTGACGAGACCTTCTGCAGGTAAAAGAAAGACATCCAAGAGGAGACTCTATCTACACAGTCGCACGCGAAAAATAAAGAAAAGAAGAAAACTCTGTACTTGACGAAATGCGCCGAGAGACAGAAGATACACGACCGCCTCTCCACACCCGACTCATTTATAATTGGTGTCGAGGAGATGGAGCCTTAGGTCTAACATCTAGGAAGGCTCGTTAAAAGAATCGGCGTGAGTAGGTTATACATTATATATATATATATATATATATATATAATATATATATATATATATATATATATATTCTTGTACATACATACACAAAGAGTGGAAGAAATTTCATTAAATTATTACACACTAAAACCGCAAAAAATGAAACGAGTAGAACTTTAGGGCGAGTATCTTTATGCTAGTCCTATTTTTTTCCTTTATGGGAATCTCGCAAAGTCCTCTAATGGGAATCTTCCAGTTTCATAATGTCTACCACTCCTAACGCCACCTTTCAACACTACGTGCCTTCTTCTCCTCATCATACCCTTTCCACCCATTCCTACACCCCTTTATTTTTCCCTCCCTCCTTCCTTCCTCTTCCCATTTCCCTCCCAAAAAAAGACATCCGAAGCCCTCTCTCCCTTCCTCGTTTTCCGTCCAATCCTTTCACTTTTCATTCCATTCTTCCTCCCATTCTCTATCTCTCTCTCTCCTCTTATCTCCTCCTAACCTCGCCCGGGTGCACTCGAGGATGAGCCCTCGCCTACGAACTCTTCTTCTCCTCCTTTCCCCTCCTCGACTCATCCCTCCTCCTCTCACATCGAGCATTTTATCTCTTCTTCTATATTCCTCCCCTCGACCATTCCCCCCTACACTCCACCTTCCTCTCCGCTCACCTCCAACTCCCACTCCCACACCCTCCAAACCTCCTCCGTCCGCCCTTACGTGCGCACAATATGGGACACTCCCCAGCGGTCCTCACTTTTCTCTCTTTCTCTCTCCACCCTCCTCCCGACCCTCCTCGTGACCACTGCTTCCTCCCGAGTTCCCTCTTTAGCTTCCGCTCTTTCCTCTCACTCTTCCCGACTTTCACCGCCGTCCCCTTCCCCTTTCCCGTCGCCTCCCCCAACCGGCATCCCTTCTCGTTTTCTCCTCTTCCGCTTTATCCGTCGTATTCGTCCACTTCTATCCTTTCCTGGTCGACTTCCATCTCTCTCCCTCTCTCGGATCCACCACTTTTACCTCGTTCCCGCTTTTTCGACTCTCCGTTCCATTTTCCATAAAATCCATCTCGCTCTTCCATTCCTCTCTCATTTCTTCGCTTTTTCCGCCGGGTAACACTTTTTGTCCCGTTGGTCCTCTTCACTCTCTCCCGGGTCGTGACCCTTTTTCCGTTTTCAAACTCCTATGCACTCTCCCTCTCTCTATTTATGTATGTATGTATGCATGTATGTATGTATGTATGTATGTATATACGTATGTATGTGTGTGTGTGCGCACATACAACATATATGTGTCTGGTTAACCTCTGCTGGCTGAGTAAGGAGTAAAACGAGAGAGAGAGAGAGAGGAGGAGGAGGGTGAGAGGGACCTCTCTCCCTCTCCTCATTGAGATTTCCTGTGTATCCCGCCACTCGCTCGCTCATTCACATCCTTCCCTCGTCCACCCTACATACCGTTCCCGCTCCTCCAATCCCCTATCCACTTATCGTCCCATCTCTCACCCTCTTTCCTGTCTTTCCTTTCTACCGCCCTCCCTTTCCATTTCCCTATCTATTCATCTCTTTACCCCATCCTACAATACTTTCTTACCTACGCATCCAACCTATCGCATGCTACATCAATTAGTACAATGTTGGTCAAGTAGGGCCCTAGAGAGCATTTTATGCGACCCTCGAAGCTGCGATGAAAAATCTAAGCGTAAAATTTTCCGGAGATAATTTGGTCGAGAGTTTGGTTGAAATTGAACGTTGAAATTATATAGCTAAAAATTTTGTTCTAACCTTTAACTACTGAGGCGCGGTCTGTGAGATATCACTTAAGTTATGGTGCCAAATTATCCCCTAACTTTAATTTCTATTAGTTTACATTTTATAAAAAACAACGTGGATACTTAAGTTTTAAAAAATTACTTTTAACCCTCAGGACAAACTATTGAACGGAGAAAATTCGAATGTAGATATAGCGCGTGAATAAATAGTAATAAAATACAATACCAGTCAGGGAGGCCCCACCTGAGTAACAAAGTGATAATGGTTTCACTTCACTAGTTATTAAATTAAAATTTAATTTGATTTTTACTTATATCATATCAGAAATATTTTAGGTAACTTCCGATGCAAACTCTCATTCGCAAATACCATGCAGGAATGTTTGCCAAACCCTGCACTAGTGCCATTGCAACGGATTCGCCGAGAGAAAAGGTAAAGAGACAGGATGAGCTCGCCTATGAATGCTCCATGAGAAGAAGAGTCCGATATAGTTCGCGAAGGAGACGAGAGCGGAGAACGAGTAATCGAATCACGACACAAAGTGTTAAATGGCGCGACACAATTCCCGATAAGGGAGGTCCTCTTTCTCTCTCTTGCGCGCGCAGTTTCTCTATCCCCAGAATTCCCTGGAGAGTGAGAGACATGCACAATGAGACATCGAGATACAAAAAGAGAGAAGAAAGGGAGATATGTACAGAGATCGCTTCCATTCTTTTTTCATTTTTCGTCGAGTCTCATTCTCCATCTCTCGCATGGTTGGAATTCCAAAAAGGATTAGTATTATGCAGGATGTGAACAAAAAAGGAGCGAGGGGGTGAGGTGGGATGGCAGGGCGGGGAAAGGGTTGATAAGAGGGGTAGGCGTGGAGTCGTTCAAAAAGGACGAGGCAGCGGAAATAGTCAAGAGCGAGGCGGAGAGAAAAGGGGAACTTTGTGTTACGGACGGGGGAATTTATGTAGAGAACAAAACGAGAAGGGTGAGATAAATTTTGTTTTTAAAATAAACGGGAAAATTTCAACTCATCCATTTATTTTCACATTGTTCGCAATAATATTTGATTTATCCTATGAAAATCATCATATTTGGGATAATACAGCTAGTATGAGCCGTTACTCCTAGATTGCAGATCATCAATTATAATTTCCATGTAATTTGTTTAAAATATTTCACAAAAAGTAATTGTGAAAATTAATTCGTGTAATAAGAGAGTGCTACTAAAAAATAACGTCGCCGAAAATTTTAGTAATAAGTTATTAAGAATTGTAGGTAATTTATTACGGCGGCATGGTGTCTTCAATAGAAAATTTTTGTGCAGAGTAATCGACAGTTAAATTACAATATGATACGCGCAGATGACGATTAAATTCGGACAATTAGATAAATATAAATTTTCAGGATCTTTCTGAAAGATTAGTTATTTATCTGGCTTTCTCTCAAAGTGCGAAATAATATATTAATAAGGTCGATATTTGTTTTGATCCGATTTATAAAAGCTCATTAAAAGCATAATCAAGTCTAAAAATACTTTGCTTTCATTTCGCAGTTACCCTTCTTAAATGTACATTTCATAGGCTTCTTTGTTGCTTTTAAAACTCTTTTTAAGTGGAGTTTATTTACGAAGTCCTTCTTACATATTTTATTCTTACATTGTTTGATGGTACCGCACTGCACGTTAAAGTGGCGTTGCGTAACTACTACTAAGGTTAATGTCCAACCTGAATGACCTTTAACCCCAAGAAAAAACTCAAGTCGTAAAATAGTAGAAACGAGCGTCGAAAAAATGTTTTTGTGCTACGTAGCGGCATTGTGCGCCTCGTCTGGTGCAGCGGTCGCCCATTGCGGGATCGACTCGTGAATAACTAAAGTATATAAATTATTGCGAAAACACAGTATCTTACAACTAAATGTGCATATTTTACCACAAATTATTAAAGTAATTTGCGAAAATGTAAAACTTTTTTGTATAAAGAGCGACCATTCAAAATTGGAAAATATTAAATCTATTTAAGATGAAACGATATTTGCAATGAGGAAAATTGATGTTAGAGATTATTTATATATTTTGTACAATTTTTCAGGTGAACTATAACAAAATTTCAAGATATCTTGGTAAATGCATCTTCTCTATACTTCAGAAGAAAAGGAAAATTACTAGTTATTTAGCGAAACCGGTCATGCAAATAAATTTTCGTGGAAGTTACGTAGTTGTTCTTTTCTTCCGAAATATATGACTATCACTTACCACAAGGTAAGATTATATCATCTCCTCTATTTTAGATCGTCACGCATTATGTGCAAAAATCAGAATTAATGAAGAAACAACGGGACAAATGTTCAACGAGATTATAGAAAAATTCAGGACAAACAGAGATTTATAATTGTATCAGAACGTTAGACGCCCGTGATATTCGATATAGTCGTGATATTTTTTTTAAAGAAAGGAACAACTCATTCCGTGCCATTAGCCATAAAATTTGCAATCCATAGAATGCTCTCGCCAAAGTGCCTCGTCGTTCCGATTACATAGAAATTCAGAGCGTGCAACATAACGCAGACGAGCCGTCATTTCGGCCGGACCTTCTTCTCCGCCATCGATTTTCTAAACTCGTCCGCATTCCCGTTTTTTTCCAAGAAAAAAAAATCCCGCGAGTGCTTCCCCCTCTCGTAGGCGCGTCGACCGTTCTGACGTACTTCATCCGACTGAGGATTCTCTCTCGAAATCGGTTGCGAACGATATATCGCATCGCCGACGGTAATGAAGCGGCGGCTTAGTTCGGACAACCCCTTTTACCATTCACGGGAATCCGGGCAGACGGACGTCCCTTCTCATACACGTCGAGATAGCAGAGAGAGAGGGAGATAGAGGGAGTGGGAGGGAGAAAGGCGCATCCAGGCACAAAAGGGAAGGCGGAGAGAGAGAGAGAGAGAGGGGAACAAGAAGCAATAGCGTGGCATTCAATTCCTTCATCCTCTTCTCCCCTTCCCCTATCTCATTCCATTCTCCTCTCTCCCTCTTGATCGAGTGGCAAAAGCGGCACGGGTGTGTGTGTGCGCGCGCGCCGGAGGACTCCGGAGGAATGAGTGAGTGTGTGCATCCCTCCCCCTTCTAGCCCCCACCTTTCCCTCCTCTTTTTCCCTCGTTTGCTATCCCTTCCACTGGCAAAGGAGACGTGCCCACCCCACACGGACAAACAAAACGCACGCTCGCGCAAATCGCCTTTCTTGTTTTCCCTACACCTGGCGGTTTTTTTTCCGCGGTCGTTTTTTCATTTCTGCCTCTGCCGTTTGTGGCTCAGGTATTCACCCTGTTATCTGGCATGACGACACATTTATTCGGGAGGAGGAAAAAAAATATTTTTTTTAGCCTGTCGGTTTCTTGTTAGTTCGGATCGCTTTGTTTTCGTTTCCTCCGATATAACAGGCAACGCGACAACGAAAAACACTGGAATCGGAATCCATCATGCCGTAACTCGAGCAAGAACTATCCATTTCACTTTATGTATGAAGTTAAATTGAAAAACTACGTTTCCCCTGTAGCCATCTAGGAGTCTAATATCGGTGAACTGACGAGGGCTGATTTGTAGTCGAAATGGGAAATCTGATTTCCCCAAACTTTTTATAGCAATTGGAGAGAGAGTTTTTCAATGTGTTTAGGTTCAACTATTTTTTTTTAGGGAGGCGGATCTTTCCAGCTGTTCCGTAGACGAGACACTCGTTCTGCATTTGTTTCTTGTCGATTCCTAAGCGAGTAACATTTTCCTTTTATAACATTATTTTGAGCAACAGTAAAAATGTAACCTATCGTCGCGAGAAATAATATTTTATCCCGAAAATGAAAAAGGGTCGATGTCCCATGTTTAGGCAAGCAAACATACTTAGAGATTTATTTAAATGCTGATAGACGGCAGATAATGAAATATCATTAAGTGATTCAAAGTTGAATTATCGAAACCAGCTTGCGGCTTTTGTTAAAATGAGACAAGTTCTACATCTATAAAATAGCTTCATGGAAATATCAAACAATTTCATATTTTATCATTAAGCTATCATTTGAATAAGTTCATACATGGAATAACAGCACGCACTTTATGAAGTTCGGATCAAATTCCAACGATGGTAAAAAAAATTGCATTTGTATGATTTCGCAGCCGAATATTTGGTTAAAATTCTATGCGAAACACATCTAGAGCGTCGCAACAATAACTACCACTATATATCGAACGCGCAGCATTCTAGTTCGCATTAATCAGAATACACAAGAAACATGGAATTCCTCCACCTCCCCCTGAGAGAGACAGGAATTGACGGAAAATATTTTGCCTCAAGACGAAAAGAATTCGCTCTGCAGAAGGCGTTAGGATCTCTCTCTCGTTTGCCAATTCTACTCCAGCCTCTCGCTCCTCGCCATCTTTTCCTTTCCAGACCGCAAGTTCCACCACCTCCAACAGACGTTGGCGATAAGGCAAGAGCACACACGCACGTGCAAACACACACACAATCTTTCGAATCACGGTCGCCGCAAAAGGCCTTTCCCGTTACACACCCTCTTCACTCGCCCACGCCAGTAACTCCCGGCCTAGGGAGGCGGGCCCCTCGAAAAGTTTCCCCAAAAACCCCGAGCCCTTTTGGCCATCCACCCCGACACTCCTGGCCTCGCTCCACGCCTACCCTTCTCTCCCCTTCACACCCCTTCCGCGCCATTACGGGAGGCGCGGGGGTGGAAAGTATCGATTGTTCAATGGGAGGGGTTAAAAAGGGAGAGGGTGGGAGAGGTGGCGGGGAAAAGAGGAAAAAGAGAGAGAGGAGGAAATGGAGAAAGAGAGAAAAAGAGAATCCTCAATTTTGCGAGAGTCGAACTGGTGGCCTTCTCAGCGAGCCTTTGCTACCATATTATCCCGCCCCGTCGGATCTCGCCTTTCTTATTCCATCCTGCCTCCACACCTACCTGATCTCGCCTCTTTCCCTCGTTTCAACATCTCACAGCATGATCCTCAAGGATTCAGTCGCATGGATCTCGAGAATGGCTTCAAAGGGTGGATTTGAGCCGTCGTCAGCCGAACCATGGCGAGAATAAGGTTCTCGCACGTGCGAGAGGATCATCTATGACCGATTTCCGAAGCTAGAGCTCCAGTGGATTCAGTTTATTTTTCTCGAGGATAGTGCAGAGGTAATGAACCGACCAAGAATCACGTCCTAGATAGGGATTTACTAGAAAAAATAGCAGTCGAAGACTAGAAATTGAATAAAGAGAAACCAGGTGACGAATATTATTTAAAACATTCCTCAAAATATACATCATCAAATAGCTTAATAGAAATTCAAGCTATCAATGAAGTCTCAGGAAAAGCAAAAAGTAATTTCAGAGTATGAGTAATCGACGTGATTCGCAATGAAAAATAATGGCAATTTATTCTCTAGTTCGTTGCATAATTGTTTATACTTTTCTTGCCAAGAGACACAATGAAAAGACTGGATTTCCTCTCAATTTTCTTACTACCAATGACTACATAATGAATAGAGTAAGGAAGGAGGCATAAAAAGCAGCTTTAAAGGTCAGTCAAGTGACAAGATTTGAAATAGTGAGAAGTCTGCCAAGAAAAGGACTGAATTGTAAAGGATAACAAGGAAATAAAAACTACTATACCAAGACGCTTTGAAGACTGACTTGTAGTATTTTTAAGATTCGTATTTGCACGGTTCAGAAGAATATATGCACAACCATGGTCGTAAAGCATATAAATAAAAATCTTAAAAAGACATTAAGCTAGGCAGATAAAAGGAAAACAACGTTAAGAGCGCCGCTACGAGCATGGTTTGCCAAAAATGCCTTGAAAAATTCCCTCGAGCAGACATTCTTTTCGGGATACAAGCGAAAACGTTTTTAGAAGTAATTTATTTCAGAGGAAAAATTTATCGAAACGGGGGATGGAAGAGAGGGAAGAAACAAAAGGAAGGAAAGATACGAGAGAAATAAGAGAAACGCAACGGAAGAGGTAGATTCAAATCCGCTGAGAGACAGGTTGAGAGATTTGGGAGTTAAAGTTAGAGCAAGAGATATGGAATGAGGAGGGGGAGAGGAGGAGGGAGGTAGGAGGAGAGAAAGGAGGGAGGCATAAGGAGATGGGAGAAAGCCGAAGGCATAGATGTGAATGAGAGGAAGGAAGGCGAGCGAACGGAAGGAGGGAGGGGGTAAGAAAGCGGTGTCGTGAACACAACTCGCGTGTTATTGGCGCGTGTGGTGCGTGTAATTCGGGGATGTGGAGTGGAGGAGGTGGCGGCGGGGAGAGAGGGGGGGAGGAGGGCGGCACGTGAACGACTACTTCCGAAAACCACCGCGGCAAAAATGGGAGGAGGGGTAATATAGTTGGGAGGAGAGAGAGAGAGAGAGAGGGGGGGAGTATGGGGGAAGTGCGGGGATCGATATTGGGGGGAGGGTGGTGACCGGAGGGAGGGGGAGGAGAGAAAGAGGGGGAAAGGATCTGCATGAGGGATAGAGGTACCGACTGGGGGAGGATATGGAGATGGGAGAGAAAAGGCAAGAGAAACAGTTTCGGGAGAGAGAGCGAGAGAGAGGGAGGGAGGAGTATTGGCGAGGTAGAGGAGGGGAGAACGGGAGGAGTGAGGGATGGAGAGTGGAAGTTAGAGTAAGATTGGTCGGGGAAGTTGAGAAGGCAAGGAAGTTGCGAAAGAGATTGGTGAAGGAGGAATAGATCGGCGGAACATGAAGAGGAATGACGGCGCAGGGAGAGGGGGAAAGAGGGATATGGAGAGATAGGAACGTCTACAGTGCGTAGATAATGGGAAAGGGAGAGTGAAAGATGCGAAAGGGGGAGGGAAAGTCGAGGGAGGAAAGAGGCGGACCTATGCACGCGCTTCGATATACATATATATAAAAAAGGACTCGCCCATTAAAAAAAACACGAACCGGGAAAGTGTCATGTTTATGCGGTGCGTGTGAGAGCGGAACGTACCAAGGGGAGAGAAGGTGGTTGGGAGACAGAAAAAGAGGGAGGGATAGAAGGGGAGTTAGAAGAAGAGGAGAGAGGTAATTTCGGTGCAGAGGTGAGTGTGGGAGGGGCGAAGGGAGTGCGGCAAAGTTTGGCGCGGGAGGAGGCGGAGGGGTGGAGGCATAGGAGCGAGAGAGAAAGAGAGAAAGGGGGAGAAGATCGGTGCGTGTGGGATGTAGCGCGGCTTGGGAGGTTGCTGCGGGGATGGTTGGCATAAAGCTAGGGACGGTAGGTGAGAGAAAGAGAGGGGGGAAAGGGGAAAGAGAAGGGGGTTTGGGAAGGCGCCGTAACTCTCGATAATCCCCACGGATTCCGGCAGGGAAAGGGGGAGAATGATATGGAACAGGGAAACAGAGGGAGGAGGAAGAGTTGCAGAAGAGTGGAGGTTTTTTTTGGGGGAGGGGTAGCGATGGAGAGCGTGTGTGGGGGGGAGAGAGGGACTGACGGCGGGGAGAGGGATAGGATGGGAGAAAGACGGGGGAACAGATATATAGGCGAGGTAAGGGAAGAAGGGGGAGAGGACGGGGTGGATGGGGGAAAATAGGGAGGAGAAGAGGTTGGGAAGGAGAAGAACGGCGGCGAGGAGGATGCAGCGATGCGTGCGAGAGGAGGGGGTGGAGAAGGTAGTCGGGTGGAAGAGAGGAAAGAAAAAGAATCCGCGAACGAAGAGATAAAGAACTGGGATCGATAAAAGTGATAATTCAAAGGGGTCTCCTCGGGAGAAGGATTCGTCGGACTAATTGTTAAAGCCCCAACAATAACAAGACGATCTATCTACATTTATAAAAAAGAGGAGGATGAGATGGGAAGATTCTTCCACTTTCGGAGAGTCATATAAGTTATAGGCTTGAAAAAAATACGAAAAATTTACGAGACTCGGACGGTGATTAATGGCGCGGGAGAGGAAAAAATCGCAACGGGAAAGGGGTAGAGAATAAAAAAACGGGAGGGAAAACTCTCCCCGGAGTCATTCAAAACGAAAGAAAAAATCAGGATGAGGAAAACCCGAGGGTGTGCAGGTGATGGGAGAGAGGGAAACGTGAAAAGGGGGCGTCACTTCACGTTTTACGTCAAAAAATGGAGAACGCGTTGCGGGGAGGTGTGGTCGTGAACCGGCTTCGTAAGGGTTTAAACGAAGGGGTGAAAGGGTTGGCGGCGGCGAGAGGTCGTGGGAGGGGAGGAGCGTTGCGGGAGGTGCGACATATGTGGAGATGAGGAGGAAGCGATGGAGGTTATGGAATCCCCTTCCGTCGCTCTTTTTACACCCACGATGGGCGGTCGCGGAGGTGGTGTCGGCGGGTGACCCCAAACGCCGTCGTTTATGTCCTCTCACTCTCTCTTCACCCTTTAGTAGGGGAATACACACACATCGCCCACGGCTTATCGCCGCCCCGCATGCTTTGGTCGCTCTATCTCCCTTAACTCTCCCACCCTCCCCCCAGTTTACACTATGGGGCGCGACACACACAAAGGCCCTCATTACCTCCTGTCTTTTGGATGAATGGGAGGCGTCTGTACGTACGCGGACTCTCCCTTGACGCCCTCCGACCGCGTGCTTTCGAGGGACAAGCGAGGCGTGCTGGGGTCGGACCGGAAACTCCTCTTTACGATCATTCGCCGAAATTTGATTACCGTTATCGCGGCGCGAAACGGCCGACGCGGCGCATTTGAGTCCTCTCTCTCAGGTTTAAAAAAATAAAGGAGCAGTGCGTCGAATAAATAGAGATCTAAAAACGCGCAGAGGAGAAAAGTAAAAAAGGCGAATCCCAAACCGTTTAGCGGCTTAACGACATCAAAAATTCAAGCTGATCTCGACGAAAAGTACAAAACGATCCAATTCGAAGCGAGGCTCAACGGATTTTCCCCCCGGTGAACGCATCAGCGATAGGAATCTAACCGGTATAATGTATGATAATGGATACAAAAGGCTGCGAATAGCTTAGATTCAAAAACACTTTGCGTCTTGGGACACGAAAGTATAGCGATCAAAACGAAAAAACAGGATGTATAACGGATCTGCTTATTCCTACCTGGCGAGGAATACTTTCGTAAAAAAGCTTACTGGAAATGTAAGAAATAAGATCTGGCGGGGGAAAAAAGTGCACTCGTAGCAATTTCAAAACATGTTTTATAAAGGTATGAAAAATTGCAGCAGATATAATTTCGCGACTGCTGTACTATTCCTTCTAGAAGTAGTACTTCGTTTATAAAATATTTGTTAAAGAATTGTCAAGAGTGTATATGTGCAAACTTTTAAACGCTATGGAATTTTCTGCTTTGAATATTACGTTTTTAATTGAAACGCTGTTTACACGGAAAATATAGCTAACGTTTTTGTTATTTTTTGTATGAATGTTCAGTATAGGTAATGTTAATTAATACAAGGCCATTATCTTAGTTTATTTATTTTTATTATTTGCTACGTAAGTCTCATTATTAATAAATGATAATAATTTGATATCTTGAATCAATAAATCTCACGCGTGAACCTCTTAATTGTATAAAGCAAAGCAAATAAATTATTCTATAATTCAGTGAATATAAGATATCTGAATTAACTTTCATAAACATTTCCATGCAATGTATACTTTGAAACTGACTAATAGATCGGAGGATCGGATTCCAAATTCCGATCACGAGAATTACTCGACTTTTAGTAATATTTTCCTCGCTGAATGCGGTATTACCGGTTTATTTCCCGATTCAACTCAACGCGATCAAAACAAAAGAAGCAAAAACAAAACTTGTTCTCAAACATAATTTTTGCTTCAATGAAACGGCAGAAAATGAGTAAAACGTTTTATTTTTCATCACGAAATGATTCATTCAGCCACGAATGCCAAAATACACATAAACCAACGGGTGAAATTAAGGCCTAACAAAGAGCTTCACAAGTGAAATAGAGCTGCTGAAAGGAAATAACACGCCAAGAACAAAAAATAAATAGAAATGGTAAAAATTAATCCGCTATAAGTTTTTTAGCCTATTTTTTAGACGATAATCGTAATCCGGAGCGCAATATGCTGAAATTCCCTTCAGACCCCTCATTGATTTCCAATGATCGCTCCGGGACACGAGCAAAAACACGGCATTTAGCAATTAGCATTTTCATGGCCATTGTCTCGAGACCGATCACAATGGCAACAGGTGCATGCGACGTCCCGAGATGCGATCACGTGACAAAGTGAAGGAGATGACAGAGAGCGAGAGAATGAAAGAAAGAGAGGAAGGCTAAATCGGGGGGGGATTCAGGCGTACTCTCTCGGTATCTACTAAATGGAAGTCCCTTCAGTTGGAAGGTAAAGGCGGTCGTAGCAGACGGCGAATCGTAACGGTAGAAACGGAGGACAATTGGAGACAGCTCGTCCGTTCATTCCGACTGGGAATCGAGGGGGAGAGACGGCGTTCGTGGGAGGTGGTGCGAGGGATAGGAGGAGAGAGAGAGAAGGAGAGAGAAAGAGCGTAGGGGATATTGCGGACAGTGAGTGGTCGGCCGGGTAGTCTCTCTTGCCACCACTGGCATAGCGCCAATGCTCCCTTGGATACGATGGTATTGTCTGCGACTTCCATTTACGGAGTGAGCGATGTTATGGAAGGAGGGAGGGATTTTAAAAGGGCGGTAGGGAAGCGGAGGTAGAGATTCGCGGGGGGGAAAGAGTGTTGGCGGGCGCTAGGATTAGAGGACGAGGCACACTGAATGCGAAAATAGCTCTATTCTCCTCGGCTTCCTCCCAAAGGAATACGTGCAACATTCTCGGGGCGATGTTTACGTTTTGAAAGATAAAAAGAATGCCGCATGCAAACTCGATCCGCTATTTTCCTTTCGGGTCCTTCTAAGTTAACGTCATCATTCCGTTTTAATTCGAAACATTCGTAAAAAGAATCAGGCTTTAATAGTGTTAAGCAGGAAGAATGCGTCAAGCGAAATGGGAAACAAAATGCGAAAATTCCTACATTGCTGGACAGATAAAAAATAGCAAAGCATCACGCGAGGCAAAGATTAATTCAGATGAATTGATTTGCAATCAATAGCGATACGATGCGTTAATCCACTCCAACGCCCTCTTCTTTGGATCTTTATGATGATACAGTAAATGTACATGTTAATTTACTCATTGCTCGATAAAAATCATCGCCAACTAAAAATTAAAGAAATGCCATCCAGATGATATATTTATTCAAATGCAAGTAACGCGCAGGTAAAAGGCGCCTCAAAACCTTTGACCTTTGACCCTGCTTGAAAGCCAAACGCAATTTCGTAAGCGTCGACAATTACAAATATTATCGGCATTTAATTTCACACGATGGAACTGTAAAGGAAGTAAGCGCTCGAGACTAACAGCTCCTCAGATGGGATAGATTGCTACCCTTGAGAGAGTGAAATATTGGGTGAAGAAAGAGGGGAAATGAGAAAAAGATCCCCGCGCCGGTGACAGCGGCATGGGAAGATGAAGGGATAGAGACGAAATGAGGCGAAGAGGAAAGAGATGATGAAGAAGGGTCGAGGAGGATGAGGAGGAACGGGAGTTGGGAGGGAGAAGTGGTCGGGCTGGAAGGCAGAATTCATATTTTACGGGCGTACCCATCTTCCACGCGTCTTCACTCCCTATTCAAGATATCCATTTCACCCCGCTACTCTTACCGTGAAAATTCCATTCCCTTTCACGGGGCTGAAGTGTATGACTCGAAGCTACTACAAAAGGAAACTGTCACAGTCTTAAGCATCTTCCCTTCTTCCTTATTTCTAACGATACGCTCGCAGTTAGAGTAACTTCGAAACAGGATCGAAACTACTCCAATTACCTAGATAGATTCGAAATAATGGAATCCTATCAAATTAAAAGTCTCGGAGGCTCTTTTCGCTCCGTTTCACGCGACAGAAACAATGGCATCCGCGTAGCCTAATGACGTAGGTCTTTGCGGTCAGGGATGGGAAACATACGTTCGACGGAAAGCTAACGTGAAATGGTCGTAGGATAAGCACTCTCAGCTCGGTATTTTTTTATTTTAACGACCTGCTGATTCCCTCTTGCCTACGCGCAATGGGTATATAAGAGGTAGTGCAATGAATAGCTGATCAGTTTCCTCCGTTCAAGTTACAATTTTTGCAGTTCGGTAACTTCACAGGCAACCTACGGGCATTAAGGAAATCGGCCCATCGCGTGGATGTGCGACTCCATGCTCCTCCATTTCTTCAAAATTGGAAAATCTAGGGCATTATACGATCGCTAAAAATACGTTCCTCTTAAAAAAACTTCCACCTAAATGGTCTTCGACATCCATTAAAACAAACGAACTTTCTTTATAGACGCCTGAGGGGGAGGGAACCGCCCTACACGGGCGCCATCGGGCGGCCGCGGGAGGAAGTCAGGTCCTTTTAATCCCCCACGGGTGGTCCCAGGTGCCGCTTTGGTGTACGTATTAGTATTCGGCGCGGAGGGCATTAAATGGGAGAGGGAGAAAGGGAGCCCAGAGAAAAGCATTGGGTGTGAAAAATCAAACTAATCGATCCGTCTCCCTCTTTCTCTTTACGTTCGGGAGAGGAAACTACAAAGCGAACGCCCGGAAATCAAACGCACAAACCTTTTCTCCGATTAAACAAACAGGCGAATCAAATCGTTGTGAAAACAAATGTCGTTTCGAGGAAAGGTGACGGGATTTCCGGCGAAACTAATCGCGCGTCCTTTAGGAATGCCAACAATATGTCTGAAGAGAGCATCTGTCTTCCAAAAATCGCATGCCTATCAAGCAACTCTTGCATTCAGATCTCACGGCGGAAAGGAGACAGCGTCCGATATTCCACGAGGTTAGTCATGCCAAAGAGACGTGGAAGAAGAGCAGAAAACTGCTTTTCGTGCTCCGGTCATTTCGTTCTAAGAAAGAAATCTTTCCTTTTATTATTTTTTTGAAGAGGTTGCAAGGGTCCGTGATCCTCGGTCAGCTTTTTATGAAACCTTTCTCTCAATTGTTCCTTGGAAAGAAAAGGACGACAAGAAGAGAAAGGTGGGCTTTTTCAAGGGGAAGGTAGCATTAATTAAAACTCAAAACTCCAACGGAAAAATATTCATTATTTTTGGATTTTGTAGCAATTAAGAGCATTAGCGTAAATTCCCTCGTCCTCCCTCACGAATCCTCTAGTCGGGTCGAAACCCTCGATATGGTAGACCCACCCAAGCCAAACCCCGCCTCAAATCCTTCCTCTCCCCCCTTCGAGTCATCACCCTCCACCTCTCATCCCATCACTCCACCGTAGCCGATCCACGAACTTCGCGTCCATCCCTCCCAAAGCCTCCGCCCTCTTAGAGAACGCGGACACGCCATACCTCTCTTTTTTTCTCCCCCCCCCCTCCATAACTCCCGTCGATGGCTATCCCCCACTCCCAAAAGAAGGACCACCCGGCGCCCCGCTAATGGCGACCAGAATGGAAGGAGGGGGAGGAGACGGGAGTTAGTGGAGAAATATCGGAAAAAAGGAGAAAAAGGCCGAAAAAAGAGCGGACGAGGAGGGTAGTATTTAAGGAGGGGGGTGGAAAACGGATGAAAATGTGCGTGAGAGAGAGAGAGAGAGAGAGCGATGAAAAGGAACGCCAGACGCCGCTAAATGCTGCATTGTTTTTTCTCCCCACCCTACTCTATATCCCTTCTTGCTCTAGCGGTATTGTTCCCCTTTTAATTCTCCGGAAAAAAGGAAGGACGGAGAGTGGATATGGAGAAGAGAGAGAGAAAAGGAGAGATTGGGAAGGAATGAAAAGAGTAAGGAGAGAGGAAGAGAATGGGGTGGACCCTTCTTTCTAAAAAAGCGGACTTGGAGGAAAAAATCGCACAAAAGCAAGCAGCGATTCGTGGAAAACGGAGAGAAGAGAGAGAAAGAGAGAGAGAGGGATTCGGCCGCCACCGTAGGGAGAGGGGAGAGAGAGGAGGGAAGGGTGGGGGTTTAAAAACAGACGGAGGTTAAAAAAACATATCGGTTCGTTTATCCTGGAAATTAAAGGTAGACATCACTTTCACTTTGCCCAGATAACGGAATATGTTCGACTGCCAGCAAAAGTATAGAAACCGTTGCCATTGTGGGGGTATGGTTTTCCTCTCGCAAACTGCATTTTGCTGAAATAAATATTCCACGGAAACAACAGAACGACGGAAAGTTTGGATACGCGTCGGGAGCCGAGATAAAAAATTAGATATGCCACACTTCTTACCGACAAAAACGATAAAAACGGTATCATACTGGGAATATAGCCTTCCTCGTCTCGCGTAAAAAATAATACTTTGCGCGAATACAAATGCCTCATAAACCTCCGTAATAACACAGTATCCGGGCAAAGAAATGTTAAATATGAGGGAAAGTTTAGATACGTTTCGTGGCTTGCGATTTTAACGTTGATCGTCCTTTTCCCAAACTCGAAAAATTATACCGCCCGGAATGCGGGCAACGGGAATCGCGACCTTATCTTTTTATTCGGTTAAATTCCATTTCATCATTCAAAGTGCGCTATTATTGCGCAATTTATAACCAATGTTGCATAAGGTATTTTTAACGACTTTCGCTCCAATTTTTTTATTTGTTTTTACGCAAGGTTGCGGGCAATACAAGAATTAATGCGAGTTTTTGTTACGTGCTTTACCGAGTTTCGAGGTCGTAAATCATATCGCTCGACGTTTATTCGTTCCCATTGGATATAATTTATGACATTCATTACCGAAAAGGGAACCGTAGGGACGATTTGCAAAATTGCACCGAACGATACGCCGCTTTACAACAGAGTTTGAGCGAAACATAGCAAGATAAGCGGAGAAGAGGTACCGGTGTGACGTGTTTATTGAACCAGACTCCCGAGCGGAAAACGATAAAAAGAGAGAGAGAGATGGAAGCAGAGCAGTGCCGTAGTGGTCGGTAAATCAGTTCGCAGGCGGTCGGGAGGGAACAATAACACTTTTAGCGATAAATGGTCATGAGAGTACACGTCGTCGCATTGCGAATGAAGACGGGTCCGAAGTCTAAGAGTTGAGTTGAGATGAGAGAAGGGAGGATGAGGAAGAAAGAGAAAGGATAAGGAGAGAGAGGGAGTGGATGGAGTGATATTACGGAGAGAGATGGAGTTTGGTGATTTAATGGGTTTCCTTTGGTGCCGATTGGAGTGCCATCGGATATTAGACTTCCGTCATTCGCGGGAAGGAGGGCGTGGTGTTGAGAAGGAGAGGTGGAAGAATGGGCGTGGTGATTCGCGGCAGGGAGCCGGGGCATGGGGGGGCGAAGGAGGAAGGAAACTGGGGGAGGGGAGGCGGAAGAACGGGAGGCGAGAGGGAGGGTAGAAGAAGAGTGCGTGGACTCCAGTCGATGAGGTAGCGAGTGAGTGGATACGAGAGAGAGAGAGAGTTTGCGTGGAAAGAAAGACTATATAAGCGAAGACTTGAAATGTTCAGTAAATTATTACGCAATGGCGCCGCGAACTTAAACTGATATATATATATATATATATATATATATATATATATATATAACAACTTACGGAAAAGGAAAGGTAAAATGAATATATGGATGTCAACAAGGTGTTGGGATGAGGAAACCCAGTGAGCACTCACCAATCAGTCTGATTGGTGAGTGCTCACTGGGTTTCCTCATCCCAACACCTTGTTGACATCCATATATATATATATATATATATATATATATATATATATATATATATATATATATATATATATATATCAGTTTAAGTTCGCGGCGCCATCTGGGGAAGGCCTTCCGTCACTGGATTGAAAAGGGCTTATGGTGATGATAATGATGTATACATATATAAGTAACAAGGAAAATAACTTAGTAAAAATACACTTCATTAATTTAATCAAGTGGATTTTTTTTCAATAAAGTAGAGCATATTATATATATATATATATATATATATATACCACGCATGAACGTAAGTTTAATTACCAAAACCTCTATCGAGGAAAAATGCCTATTTTTTGTCCCGAGTACTCCTATTGGTAAGACGATTTTCGAGCCTCTATACACGTTGCTTACAATAGTGAGCTCTCCAGTTCCTTATCGATAAAACAAACTTTTTCATTGCACTTCAAAAAATATATATCCATTAGAGAAAATCGCCAATCGTTTCATTAAATGATAAATAAAAATGTCTACGATTTCTGTACCGAATGAAAATTTTCTAAATGGGGTTGGAGAAAGAAGACGGGGGAGGACGAGAAGATTTCATTAAAACGAACGAAAGCATTCGCGAGACATCAATACTCTCCAGTCAGCGCACATCAAAATAATCGAACCGAACTGAAGAGAAGCGATCGGGCTGATGGATCGATTTTAATCGCATCATTCCGGAGTGAGGATGGGGAGAATAGGGAGGATTGTGGTCAGGGATAGGGGAGGGACGGAATAAATAATACTGCAATAATCTCGATGAAATTAAATTTTAAAAAACCGTTCAAATTATATGACGTGAAATTTCACAAAAATATTGGCTAATATGACTGATTACACGGCCTCGCAATCTATGGGTCTCCTCTTCCTAAAAAAATACGTGGATACATCGCGATACAAAAGAAAAAGCCAAAACTTTAATGGCAGATTCTTAACTATGCCTTGAAATTGTACTTGTATGAAATTAGCATATTTTACAGGACTTCGATAGAGAATTGTCGATTTCGACTTGTGTTAATTTTATACTTATTTCACGGGTACAACGGTAGAACTTAAATCAGGCCTTCCAAAACTGGAGGTCGCGAATACAGGGTATAGTTATAGTTTAAATTATTTTTGTTAATTGTAATTGCATAATTTCATTTCATTAGTAATAATAACTGAAATTCTTATCTTCTCTAAATATTACGATCACATTTTATATTTATTGGTAGATGGATGGGGTTAAGGGGGTCGCGATAAGGTCGGCTGCCATAATAGGTCTCGACAAGTGTGGCTGCAGGAAGACGGTGTTACAGATGCAGAATGTTTGGGAATCACCGAATTAACTCTTTGAGTCCGGTCTTTTAAATTTCTCGCTGTGATCCCGGATGAACTTTGGCGTTAATTTTGGAGTAGTTAGAAACGAAATGGCGTCGTGATTTTGTCGTGCATGTCAACTTGTTTACCTTCTGTCTTGTGCTGCCATTTTCTGAGCTTTCTCTCAACTTCGTAAAACAAAAAATATCTTCTCTATCCATGCGCTCCTGTTTATAGTTGCAATAGGAAATGGCGTCCACTAGTCGAAAGCCATTGTGTGCGCGCAATATTAGGTATTGATGAATTACATCAAGACTGACTCCTGGAGATATTTTAGTGATGATTCTGATGACTGTGACACCTGCCCCCGGAACCCTGCCTTGCACTTCAACAAATGCTATGAGAAGTACCACATCCTCAAAAAATATCGTTAAATATGCATAAACCAATTTTCTGTACCAAAAAGAAGTTTTCGATATATATTATAACTGTAAAAAGCAAGTGCTGTGTATTGCCTACAAACGCACCATTTTAAGACAAAATTAATTGAACCTGGGGGAGAACACAAGGTAAACAAGATTGGAAATGTGTACGCCATGTCGGAGTACACAGAGTTTCCAAATGCGTTCTTTGAGATTTCACAATGATCACAATATTTTTCACTCAGATGTGTATTTAACGAGAAGCTAGCAAAGGTACGTTGTAAAATACATGTACGTCTTCGTGTAAAGTAATCGTAATTATTGCCCGATTTTAACCAAAATTGGAATCGGTCGACCAATTTTAACAAAACTCCATAATACCAAATTTCATCTAAATAAGTCCAGGGGTTCCCGAGTTGAAACAAAGGAACATTGTAGGTCTTCATGGAAAGTGGTCGTAATTTTTGTCCGATTTTAACCAAAATTGGAATCGGTCGACCAATTTTGGTAAATCTCCCCAATACCAAATCTCATAAAAATATGTCCCGCGGTTCCCGAGTTTTAATATGTGGACGGACGGATGGACGGAAACGACTTCACTATATGCATACATTTCGTGCACTTTGTGCAAAGAACGCATATAAAATGGACCCAATAGGGTGAAACATTCTGAATTGTTAACTTAATGTCCACCAATTTACGAGGTGTCGTTACGATGGATTTAAATCTTCGAGGGAGTTAAATCATTTTAATGTGATATCGTTCTACATATTTCACAAATTCATAAAGTAGAGGTGATCTACAAAAAAGACACCAAATCGCTGCTAAGAGATCGGTCAATTTCAGATCGGATTGAATGGAAGATTGAGGCGATTTTTTTTGGAGACACGCATTTTTCAAAAGTTAATTCAATTCCACACTCTTCGCCACACCGCAAGCGAAAAATTTACCTCTTCGGGACAAGGACAAATAAAGGGAGACCCTCGCGATTCAACACGGAAGGGCTCTCTTCCCTCGAGGGAGGAAAAGAGAGAGGGTGAAAAATGAGTTGCCGTCCGTTATGAAACGAAAAATCCCGGAATTTGGAAATTCCGAGAAAGGGATCGTCTCTATAGCCTCCGTCGCCGCCTAAAGAACTAAGGGCAGTTGTTCTGCTCCGAAAGAGGTGAAAAAAAACTTACTGGGAAGGGCGGAACTTCCCCCTTCCGTTGAAAGGACCGACCATTTTCCCTTTCCCTGGCTCTCCGCCTCACCACTATTATCTTTGCGACTCCTTCGCCGACGACTGGAAAACGAACGTGAATATTTTCATAACCAACTGGAAAAACAACGTTGAATAACCTTCGAAAAACACTTTTTCGTTAAGGCTGCGCCGAATTAAACGAGGAAGGCGATGGCATGCGTCCGGTACGTATAAAAAACGCTAAAAAGCGTTAAAAAGTCTCGAGTCTTCGAACGGATTATTTTTCTACCGAGTAAAAATATGCTATTTTTCAAAACACGCTAAATGATCGAAGGAGACCAAAAAATACATAGATGTCGAAAGAAAAATTTACGTTGTCCCATGGCCCACGGAATGTTCAAATAACTCCGACAAATTCCTATCGTTAACCATAACACACACACATACGCAAGGGTGCCCGGATCCAATACACCTATTCAGAACCGAGGTATTGTTGGCCCGAGGACTCACAAAAGGGGAATGAGGGCGTAGAGAAGTGGGCTGGATACAGGGAAGTTAGACGCGAGAGTGAGAAAGAGAGGAGAGAGAGAATGAAAGAGATGCCAGGAAAAGGAAAGGAAAGGAGGTAGGGAGTAAGGGGGAGGGAGGGAAGGGAGAGGAGGAAATGGATCGCCGAGAGGGAGTTGAAGTATCCTGGAGAGACGACGGCGCGCACACACCGTGTAGCCCGGGGTCGTTGGTCGATTGATTTGTTTAGCGGCGTATTATTGAAAAGGTCGGAGGGAATGCGACACGACCTCGTTCTATCGCGGGACCGAGGAAGGAAGAAAAATATTTCCGCGCGCGGGATATATATATATATACACACACACACACACACACACACACACACACACACACACACACACACACACACACACACACACACACACACACACACATATATATATATATATATATATATATATATATATATATATATAAACAAAACAACCATAGATAGAGACGATTTTGTGAAAAAGAAAATAATGCCGAATGCCGATTGAATTAATTGGATGTGTAGCGCGCGAAAGAAAGTGGTATGTTTCATTTTTTCTGTAATGCGCGGGATGGGAGAGCGTCGACATAGGAGAGGGAGGAGTTGGGACGTGGGGGGGGGAGAGGATTGATTGGAACGGAGGGGGGAGGGAGGACAAGTACGTAATTCGCTCCACACGCATCGGCCTGGAGGTGCGCAAATTGAAATAAACGCGCGCGTGGGTTTTATTTAACGCGGTGACTTTCACTCCATCGCGAACCGTAATTAGCTTTAATTAACGTCGAATCGGTCCAAAAAACAACATGGCAACGGGTCCCTCGGAAACTCCTATATTTATGTGCGACTTGGAAAATATTTAGGGGAAATACGTACCTCCGAATTCAATAAAACGATCATCGAGATCGAAAAAGACAGGGAAATTAACTCGCAAAGCGATAGCACACGGGCGTTTATAAATAGCGGGGCGTCCGGTTCTCGAAACAGTTTTCGACGAGAATATCTTCGGCTTTATTTTGTTTTATGGAATTAAAAAAAATACTCCTTTCAGAAAGAACCGACATTTTTTTTCAAACGATTTTAGTTTGAAATATTTATCCGTTATGTGTAATAATTTTATCTCGTGCTTGCAATTTTTTCAGTCTGAAAATACGAATACAATAATTCACCCTGGGGAAAATTTTTATCGTCATTTTTTCCATATCTAAATAAATCCACGATACCGTTACTCGAGAAAATACGATGTAACATCATCAAATGTAATCTGTTCGGAGACAGGTCCGTGATTATTATTGGTTAAATCTGTTTCTCCGCATACCTCTACTTTCCGCGATCTTTCTTCATGTCTCGGTAGCTCTCTTTCCCATTTCTAGTCGTCTCTCAGCCTTTTCCTTCCTCTTTCTCTTTTCCCTTTCGATTTTCTTCCTAACGTGTTTTTAATCATGCTCCCTTTCCTAATGTCACACCCCGCTCCAGTTAGCCTTCCTCTTTATTATATTCTGTAAAACCATTCGCATTTCTCCTATTCTTCATCGCATTTCCTCGTTTTTCATCCCATATGCCCATTTTATCTTTAACTTTCCTCTCCATCCTCACACTTCGAAGCTTTACAAGTGTTTATGCAATTTTTCTCGAGTGATCATGTTTCTGCTAGATACAAAGCGATGCACCATACATTAATTCCTTACGTTTATCTTCCTTTACTTCTCCCGTTCATAGAAGTTTCTTTCTTTCCGTAAATTTTTTTACCTGGAAAAATAGTGTTGAAATAAAAAATACCAAATTCAACAGAAAGCAGAGTCCGCATTCTTAAAGGCAATCAACTCCATTGTTGCCTCATTATTTAAGGCAGGCATCAACATACTCATGAAAAATTCACCGACGAACACAAATGAAACTCGTATCTCGATGGAATTGGATCAAAATCGGCACGAATGCTTTTCTCCCTATCTCTCTCTCTCTGAATGAGCTAAATAATTGCAGCCACTTTCGGAGAGACCGAAATCAATTAATGAACCAAAATCCATTGGCGCATAAAAAACTACACGCGATTAAAGGGGATGTGCGTGAGTGTGTGTTTACGGCGATCGGGTTATTGGAGATCAAGAGGGTAGATACGGAGAGAGAGGGAGAGGAAGGGGTGATTACAGGATGGGACAGGAAATGGGGAGGAAAGAGGTCGAAGGTTGGGAGTACATGCGAGGGATGGCGTCTCTCTCACTTTTGCGCTTATGTATTTTTCCGAAGGGATTGCTAATTGAAAGTGCGCCCGCGGCAGGGAGACATGAATCACGCGAAACGACCCAAGTATCGAAACATTTCGGTGGATGGACTCCACAATGACCAAACTATTTTTTGGGGAGGAGGGAGCGTGGACATACTAAATCATACAGTAATTGAAAAAAAAAATCCATGCGCGCCGAAAATAATCGCTCATTATTAAGCAGTTCGCACGCGAAAAAACTTCCATTAAAGCGGAATGACCGCAAGGGCGTATCGTCAATCATATCGTTTCAAAACCATTATAACAGGATAACGACGGCAAAACGAAATGTAGATTCGTGTTGACGGCGAGTTTCTTTAAGAAAAGGAATTCTTTAAAGGGAGTTGTCATCGGAGCGATTTAATTTAACTATGGCTCTCCAGCGAAGAAAGAAGCGCTTTTTGATATAGAGAAAGGTTATTCCCACTTTAACGTGGCAGAAATCTCTCTCTCTCTCAACACACCAAAGTTCGCTCTGTCTCCGGCGGAGGCGCTAACGACAGCTCGGGAAAATACGAGGCCCCTGGCGCCACCTATCCTCTCCTCTAGACTCCCTCGGGAAATATAACAGGATACCCGAAAGGCACGAAGCGCCCGCCCTATCTCCCCCTCGTAACGACCTTATCTCCAGATAAGGGCACGATCCGTCACTAATTATATCGCGATCCCCTCCGGAGCCCTTAAAAGAGAGAATCAGCAGTCATCGGGTTCGAGACCCTGAAAGGGCTCTCTTTCCATCCGTCCACTCCCCCATGCATCTCTCTCGCAAAAACCCTTCACGAGAGAGAGAGAGAACCCAACCAATCTCTCACGCTCACACTACCGCTTCCGAGCCAGCTACTACTCCCACGAGCTAACAAGCCAATATCCACCTGCTTGTTTATTTTTTTTTATACGGTCGCCATTCGGACTCAAACAGGGAACACACAACGTATGGAAACCAATCGTATCGGTTTTAAGAGCGCTCGATTCGGAGTGGAAGGGACTGAGAGAGAAACGGTACGGCGCGGCGGGGAGAGGTCGCGGAAAATAAACCCCCTATGGGTTAAAGGGATCACGGCTCACGACCGTGTTTTTTCCCCTCCCTCTCTTCTCCTTGTATTCTATCCCTATATATATATATATATATATATATATATATATATATATATATATATATATATATATATATATATATATATATCTTCACGGAGAGTCCTTACGTCACGACCGACTGAACGACCCCGATAGCATTGAAGAGATGCGAGTTTTTGCATTCAATTCCGCGAGTTCCCATTCCTTTCCTTCCTGCATCTCCACTCAAATAAGCCAAAAAAATAACCCCATTCGACAATGACGAGGTTAGCGTAGGAGGAGGAGGATGGGGAGGTTGAGGTGCAAGAGAGATAAAGGGAGGCATGGCTGCAGCCACGCATGAGAGGGAATCGACCAACTTTGAATCAAGCTGAAGGGCGAACAAGAACTCAAACCACTCCTCATACAATGTATACGGTCGGCTCATTTCCCAGCACCTGACAAAACGCGAAATAGAGCTGCACCCGCCCCCGCAACCCACTCTTTCTTTCCATACCCTCACCACCTCCTTTCCGAGTCTCGATGCACGCACTGCCACCCTGACGCCAAGCCGCGCTTCCTTTCCCCTCCTCTACTCGAAAACCCTCTCGCAAAAGGGGCGGGACCCAGGAAAAAAGAGTTATGGGTGTAAGAGGGAGAATTTGAGTGTCCACCTTTCTCTCCCGCCGTCTAGAATATTTTTAATTCGGCTGAGCGGAGAGTAAAGAGAGAGAGACACATTCCACTGAGGGTTTGTAGATGGGAAATGGAGGGAGGGAGGGAGGGAGAGGGAGTGGAGGGAAGCGGGTGGCGGCGAAACGGGATCAAAGAGAGGAAAAAGGAATGTTTTCGAGGGTGGATTGGGAGAAAGAGAGAGGGTTCAAATGGTGGGAGACAAAGGCTGAATGGCAGGATGCGATAGGATGGGGGAGAGGGTGAGAGTCGCTCGGTTAAATAAGGGAGGGTTTTTAAAAAACAAGGGGTGGACGAATGGGGGAAAATGGTGGAAAAGGGAGAGGCGACGCCCCTGCTTCCCAACTCCTCTCTCTTTCGAGAGGAGGGACCCGGCTAATTAAAGCTGTTTATAGCGGAATCATTTTTATTATATTCGAGCACTTTATTCGATAGGGTTCGAGTGGACTTGGAGTAGATTAATAAGTCAATTAAACCCGCCCGCTACGCAATTAATGCGTCATGAACTTCCTCATCGGCCACCGATAAAAATTATTGGGTGAAAAGGGCTTTGATTACTCCCCATAGTTATTGTAGCGTTCATATTTTGCCTTTCTTCAAACGGTAGGGCAAATGATTAGGAATTCGTCGCCTTACGCGAACGTCGTGAGAAAGCTGCATATCTTTCCCGAAAAGAATTGCCATTTTAGCGGTGCGTGCCAACGAAATATACATATTCCGAATCGAACTGGGAGTAACGAATGACAGCTCCGGAATAAAAAGGGTGGGTTTATCCCACTCACCCCCACCTTCTTCACCCGAGCATGAATCAGCAAGGGGAGGGGATTTCTATTACGATCCCCACCCCTCCCCCAGAGTAAGCAAATATGCGATTACGCTCCGATTGCGACGATGTTTCATTTGACGCGTTTTTTCCTTCACAAAGGAAATCTTTGAGAGACGCGGAGAGTAGTAGCGTGGCGTAGATTGCGAGCGACGTGCTTTGTTCTCTTCCTTTTCGCGTGCCTCCGCATCGACTCGGATACCTCGACGCTCGCAGGGATACCAAAGGAGGGTGGTCAACCATGCACAAAATCAAGAGAAGAGGGATGGCCGGAAGGGGCAGAGGAGATGCGAAGAGGAGAGATCAACGGAGAGAGGGGAGCGGGAAGTATGACGTAAGTACCTAAGGAGGGAAGGCGGCAGGGCCAAAGCACAGTTGATTTTTTCTTTTGAACTTCAGAGAGAGAGAGGGTGGGAGAGTCGAGATCACCTCAAGAAGGTAGAATCATCAACTGACTTTGTTGAGGGTTTTCGTTTTGGAGGAAGAGTAAAGGGTCGAGCGGAGAGGGTCGCAAAGGGACGCAAGCGACAAAGAAACCGAACGATGTTATCCCTCTTTTGTGAGCAAAGGGGAAGAGGGACGACGACCCGAAGGGTACGCTCTTATGGAAGGAGGGCAGTGCGAGAGCACGAGTATGAGGAGGGAGAGGTCCAAACCGTTGAATAACGCGACGTATTGTGACGTCAACTTCCGCTTCCAGACTCGGAACCATCTCTCTCATCGTGACGTCACGCGTCCCACTTGTTCGCCACGCTCTTATCCGTCCCGATACGTCTTCTTCGGACATTTAGCGTGGAGGCGCACGGTGATGGATGGGATTGTCCGCGCCTTCTCGCGCGTCATGCGCCGAGCTGTGCGGTCGCGCACTAATACATAATGGTGGCGGGAAAGAATTGATAATTATAGGGAAGGAAGTGGGTCAGTTCTCAAGAAACGAATGGAGGCATTGATAATACTCGTTTTGTATGTTAAGAAGGTTAGTAGAAGAAGACAAGTGTGTTAATAATCCACGGAAAGCACATCCAAGGAGATGGGTCAAAGGAAAACAAAGTCGAGGAACTAACGGTGAATGTTTATCCGCAGCGAAATGCCAATATTTATAAGACGAAATGGTTGAAAGATTTTACATTGGTATTTAGCTAAAAACCGGGCCTAATTGAATTCCTTCTACCCAACGTAATGCAAAAATTCTGGCGTTAAAGAAAAACAAATGGAGAGCATTTATTTCGTTGTCCAGTCTGAGTAAATTAGCTACAAATGCTTGCAAATTAGCATATGGGCTTTGTTTAAAATTTTAATTAAATACATGACACATTTCTCTCCCATTCTCTTATACGATCCGCGAAGGATAGATTAAAAAATTTATTCGGATAGAGAAGAACATTTACTACAAGATGATTCCGAGACAAAATAATTACGACTTATAGTTTTGGAGATAAAAATTCGAGAAAATCCCGAGCAAAACATCGCATATTTTGTTTACATCGATCGCGAAGACGGTTCTCTCAGCAAACAACAATTAAAAATCCATATATTTCTCTCCCATTCTCTTATATTATCTGTGAGGTATAGATTAAAAAATTTATTTGGATAGAGAAGAACATTTACTACAAGACAGTCCTCGAGACTATAGTTTCGGGGATAAAAATTCGAGAATCACCTAATCTTTCGATACCGTTCCATATGTATTTCCCATTAAGAACGCCTTTGAAATCTTTGTGTATTCCATTTATGGTGTATACTTTTCCATCTTGTTATATAATATATATTACTTAACTAATAAATATAAACTAAAACTGATCAGCTAGTTTTTTTAAAAGCATTATAAGAGAAAAACCAACGCCATCGCATCTTGGAAAAAAAATCCCTTCGGCAACCACGGACAAAAATTGATACACGAAACGCCTAATTTTTGAAAAATCCTGCAATAATGTATTCCCGATGACAAATAATTGTTTACTCAATGCAAAAATCAAATTTTGAATCGCATTTAGAATAATTTCGATTCCTCTCGTACGTTTGGCATGGATATTGAAGGTGCCATTCTTCTATACGATAAGTGGTAACGAAAAACAAACCGAAACTTCACTACAGTCATTAACGACGGCAAATTTTAAATCCATCGCGGAAAATATGGTCATTCTATCCTACTCAAAATTTTCGCAGAAGAGTTCTATTAACAGCATAACAGGAAGTTTTATTTATTCGATGTGACACAGAACAGAGCTCTACGACGGTCTATATTCGTCAAGAGTCCGCGCTTGCTTAATTAACAAAAGCACCCAAATAAAAGCCACAAAAGGTATGAACTCCCAACGGGTCCGCGAATTAAAATTTCAACACGGCGAGTAAAATATGAGTCACAAGACACAAAACGGATTGAGTGCGACATCCGATGCTATTTTAGTCGCGGGAGTGCAATTTCCTTCAGTACCCGAGAAGAAATGCTCATTTTTTAGCCCTGGAATTAATTCAAATTTGAGGATTTTTTTCTTCTTTACCGCGCGATGAAGCAAAGAGGAACCGGTGCTGTTAGACAAAGGGGAAAATACGCGAGGGAGAAAAAAAATAGAACGGCGAAGCAGGAAGAGAAAAAGAATACAAGAGGAAGAGATAGAGAGAGAAAAGAGGGAGGGAAAACGGTGAAACTAATATTCCCGCATGCTGAGCTCGAGTGGTGAGACCTATTGAGGCGAGAGATAGTGCTCGAGGAAAAAGGGGTTAAGATTCGTTAGAGAGAAAGAGGCAGAGGGAGAGAGTTCTTTTAATTCGTCGCAACCACCACCCACTCACCCCAAATCCCCCCCAGCCCCACAGCGCTCTAAGCCGCCCCACATTCCCTTATCCCTACGCCCCTTCATCAGAGCGTGTTCCCAAGCGCTCCCCCACTATTCCCTCTTATTTCTCCCACCTCCCCATCTCTCTCTCCAATCTTTACTCATCCCGCGGATCTTTGGCGTACAATGTCCTCCGTCTCCTCCCCCCTCCATTTCTTTGTTTCAAGAGCGACCGACGTGTGCGCGGAGACATTCCCCCAGGACTCGAACGGCTTCCCGTTCCTTCCTCCTCCACCTTCCCTCCTCCCCCTCTCCAACAGTAGTCCTGGAGAGGGATCCGCGGGGTCACGAACGTTTTTCCAAGGGAAACCTAAAAATGCGTCGTAATCTCTAGTTCATTTTCTCTCGCAAAACGATACACTCGTTTGAACTCGGAGATTATATTCCCGAGTCATGAGTCGAAGGTAACCTTTTTGCATTCTAGCGAGGATAAGGAGCAAACGTAAACAGGAAGTGATGATGAACCGGGGGAAGCAGTAGAAAATCGCGGGAAAAATTCTCCGGAAGTGTATTAGATATACGGCAAATACGTATGGGTATGGATGGATGGATCGATTTATCTGAAGCCAATACGTGCGTGTATTCACTCGCGCATACACGCACACTCGCATCCACACGCACAGATAGGTACATTGATATATACGTATATATGTCAACACACAAGACAAAGATGCTCTGTGTGGTTTACTTTAACTTTTTTGATAACCTTGGGAGGATTTTATATTGCCTTCCTTTTTACAGGAATGATTCAAGTGTGGAGACAGTTTCAGCATTGTAATTATTGTGCTTAATAAAACTAATTGTAATAAAACCTTGCGCGTTATATATATATATATACACACACACACACATATAATAAATACATACAAACATAGGTTTCCTCTTTCCTAGAGGATTTTCTCAGTCGACTCTTATTAAGCCTCTCTCTTTCTCTCCCTTCGAGGGTGATTAAGCGACCACTCCACTTCTCAATTCCTCCCATTTACTCCTCTTACTCTTCCCGGTGTCCTCCCACACCGCAACCCCGGAGAGAGACAGACCGCCCTCCTTCCCCTCTCCCTCATCCTTCTGGCTTATCCCCTCCCTCATTCCTCCCCTTGATGGCAACTTCCTCTCAATTATGCTCTCTTCTCCACTCATTCCTCCTTCTCCTTCTCTCTCCTTAATCCCCTCCTTCCATCCCCACTCCTAAGTTTTTCCGTGGAACCTCACCATCCCGTTCCAACGAGATAGAGAGGGAGAAAGAGGGGTAGATAAAAAATAACGCCGGGTAGACAACAAGAGCGGAGTAATTCCCAGTCCAGGAGCCGTCGTATTTCCCCAGCCTTGCGTTCCAAACCGAAGGAACTGGAGTCAGAGCGATCTGGCTTTAATCAGTTACTTTTTATTTTGCAAGATCTCGGAGAATTTCTCCCTCTCTCTGGCTAAGTAGAAAACCGAGTAATGTCGGCCGGGAAAATTGAAAAAGTGTGACAATGGTCGAATCTCTTTCTCTCTCTTCATGAGCCAAATCCGCAAGTCCGACGGTTAATAAACTTAGCGAGCGAGGAAAGAATTGCATACCAAAAGTAACTCGAGGCACTTTTACTGAAATAAAAAAATCTACATTGAGGTTCACGCACCAAATTTGGTCTGTCTTCATTATTTACGAGGATGTGGTATACAGTAAACCTTATCCCAAAACGGGTTTTCACAACGCGGACTTAAACAAATGTATCAAATTTTATTGTACGTCGTCCCGAACTGTGGGTGGACCGCAATTTACATGTGTGACGCGAAAAAGGTCGTGCCCTTTGCGAACATGCGGTCATTCCCAAAATTTATTGGGTTTGCGCAACGCGGTTTTGCCGGATGCGGTCCATTCTAAGGACGAAACTCCCATGCCGAGCAAGGGTCAACGTTATATCAGTTTCCTTCCACGTTGCATATGAGTGGAAAAGTGCCAAATAAGCAGCAGCTTATGATAAATTTGCGTAAAATTCAGTCATTAGAGAAAGCTCCGCGTCGCGCATGAAACGTTCGTCCAGACAGACGGGGAAAGACTAAAATGTTTCTGTTAATTCTGTATAAAGGATAATACCATGAAAATGCAGTTTTTCCGGCTTCACCGGTTTTGAAGATATTTTATAAACACACGGACGGACTGACAAACCGAATGCACAAATGATTTTTTTTTAAAGCGCTGACAAAGGCGAATAATCAGAACCCATAAGTCGCGAACGTTGTTGAATGCATCCTGGTCGACGATTTTGACAGCTCGGAGGAGAACTTTGAAGCTAATAAACTCACGCCAACGCTTTTACGAAATAAAACTCTCCGACCGCATGAACACGGGTCATCCGACAATTGAGATCCTTTTTGCGCCACATTATTCAGAAAAGCAAGATCGCGTAATTACCGAGAGAGACGTAAGTACTTCCGTTCCACTCTTCGTTTTTTTCTTCCTAGAATGTATCGTGGCGCTGGAATTAAACTTCTAGAGCGATAAAGAGAATAAATCTCGCAAAGCAAAATTATACGCCGAGGACTTGGCAAAAGGGGACTCCGTTGCTTAGAAAATGATTCCTACCATAATATTTTCCTCTTTCGAGGTGGATCAAAGATATTTTAATGACCAAACGAGAAATGGCATTTAGAAATCGTACATATACAGTTTCTGCGATTTAGATTGACTGCCTTGCTACAAAGGGCGTTTGTAAAAAATAGATGGGACACGAGATGAGGGGCGCGAATCCAATACGTAGCACGCGCATATAAGCTTACCGTCACGATTTTCAACATCCCAAATAATCTTTCCTACGATATTCAGATGACTTTGAAAAAATTGCTTGAGCCCGATGATCGAGAACGAGTAAAAGCTTTTCCGTAGTAATTAGATCAAAAATTAGCTAAAAATTCACACCTCATACGGAAAGAAGCTTTCACTAGAGAGAACAGGAAATTTTTAATCTACGACGCCTCGAAATTAGTACAAATAATGGATCGCCCAGCTTTCCATAGGAGCAAAAATTTTGCCTTAAAATCATGCAGTTATCAAGCAACGTAGCTTCGAGATGTTCCCGGTTCGTGTCCCATAACGACACATATTTTGGTCCGAATTATAGAAGGTGCGGAAAATTTTGAAAAAGAGCGGAAAGAAAAAAATGGTCTCCTTTTGCCTAGAGCCGTATGAGCGTAAGGAGAGGGTGGGGAGAGTGTGGAGGAGGGTGGGGAGGGAGGGATGATGAGGAAGAAGAGAAAGGGAAGGAAAGAGGAGGGAGGGGAAGGAAAGAGGAGGGGCGAGGCAAGAGACGGGGAGAAGGTAGGAGAAGGGGATGAAGATGGGGGAAAGTAAGGAGGGGAGGAAGGGAGGGGGAAGGAAGGAGATGGGAGGAAGAAGAGGGGGGAGGAAGAAGAGGGGGGAGGAAGGAGAGGGGGGAGGAAAGGAGAGGGGGAGGAAGGAGAGGGGGAGGAAGGAGAGGGGGAGGAAGGAGAGGGGGAGGAAGGAGAGGGGGGAAGGAAGGAGAAGGGGGAAGGAAGGAGAGGCGGGAAGGAAGGAGAGGGGGGAAGGAAGGAGAAGGGGGAGGAAGGAGAGGGAGGGAAGAGGAGGGGCGAGGCAAGAGACGGGGAGAAGGTAGGAGAAGGGGATGAAGATGGGGGAAAGTAAGGAGGGGAGGAAGGGAGGGGGAAGGAAGGAGAGGGGAAAGGAAGGAGAGGGGGGAGGAAGGAGAGGGGGGGAAGGAGAGGGGGGAGGAAGGAGAGGGGGGAGGAAGGAGATGGGGGAGGAAGGAGAGGGGAGGAAGGAGAGGGGGGAGGAAGGAGAGGGGGGAGGAAGGAGAGGGGGGAGGAAGGAGATGGGGGAGGAAGGAGAGGGGAGGAAGGAGAGGGGGGAAGGAGAGGGGGGAAGGAGAGGGGGGAAGGAAGGAGAAGGGGGAAGGAAGGAGAGGCGGGAAGGAAGGAGAGGCGGGAAGGAAGGAGAGGGGGAAGGAAGGAGAAGGGGGAGGAAGGAGAGGGAGGGAAGAGGAGGGTGCGGAGGTGCACGAAGAATGAGTTTCCGTGACATCCCGGATCGACGCCACCCAACCCCTTCAAGGCCTCCTCCCGCAACAACCCCTCGCGTGACCATTGCTCGTGTGTCGACGAGCAGCGCCGCGCAGGGAGGAGTTGCGTCACTAAAGCTATCGCGCCCCACGATCAAATCTCCAGCGAACGCCTCGGTTGCAATTGGGAAGAGTAATGGGAGTGGAGTAAAAGGTGTGGTGGGATGGGGAGGATAATGAAAGGACGAAGAAAAGGAAGGGGAAAAAGGGGTAAGGGCGTGAGAAGGAAACCAATGGGGTGCATGCAGGATGAAAAACTTCGTCAAACCAATCTCCGAGATAAAGCACTGATGTAAATATGGCGGTAATTGTTTATTAAAAAACAAGATTGCGGCTGCTGCAAGGAAAGATTTTTTACTAAATTATTCACTAAATGAAAAAAGGATAATAATGGGGAATATAAAGTAGCCACACGAATATTTAAGGAACAAGATTATATTTACATTTTTTGCGATAAAATTATCTCCCTCCTTTAAACGTACGAGTATAATATTTAAAAAATCAGAAAAAGTTAATGCGACTTTTATTTCGAAATTTCGATTTCCTTGCGTGTATGAGCACATAAAGTCGGAACTTTAGAACAATAACCTGTAAAATTACTAAAAACGACTTATGAAGAATCTACGAATTCGTCTTATAATTTAAATGAAACTGTTGATTAATGTAACTTTTGGAACCATATAGGAATTGAGTAAACAAGATAAAAATTTAAGCAACAAAATTGCCCTTAACACTAGCAGTTCACCGATGTTTTTAGAGTACATATACCATAGGTGAGTAACTACTTAGGGCGTCTGATTTGTAGCTGAGATTCGCATGTCGTTTACACAATTATGCTATGGTTACATGAGTTACCTTGATCATAATTTTTTTAAATATTTGTAACATAAAAAAATTCAGATGCCCGGCTATGACAGCGGATTTTTAACATGAGACGCGAATTATTGGTCCTTATGAATTCCTGGTAATATTTGTGGAAATTTCGACGGGTTAATGATGTCACACACATATGTATTTCAAAAATGTCCAAACCATCTTACCCTAGCTTTATTTATCCGGAATCCCGTAGCAGTACACTTTCATGTTCCCTTGATCTCTCTTTAAAACTCATCCTCGGGCTGTTGCACGTCCAACAAAATGGCCTTGGCGATTATTTCAACTGCAGAGCAAGTTCCGTTCACGCTCACAAAAGTGCGATTCTTAAACATCGGATGGGACAAAAGATCCAACTTTATCTTCGCACGCGAAAATTTTCGAGATAAAAATTTAAACCACCTTATACATCGGTCAGAAAAACTATATTGAGATCTTCCAAATCGCGTCCGAAATTAGGTTTTGGTTTACCTTAAGTTAGTATTTAATAAAATTTAATCTCTATGGATGTCTTTTTCGTTCCTGTCACAATTTGGGAAGAATAATACTCAGTTGTAAATATCTGTGTCTGCAGCCTCACTGAAATTGATTCAGAGGTTACATAAATGTAAATTACACACATTCTGCGGCAAATACAACGGATTGCATTTATGTGCCATTTGTTCATTACTGGCACTATTTTTTCGTAAAATTCTTTGGTATTGCACATATTAAACGGCGGCGCAGAAATTGTGCCAACAACAACAATAATTAAAAAAATAATATCATACTTCAGAATAGTCAGTCGCATTAAACGGTTAAGAAGGCACGCTTATATTTTGACTGACTGAAACTATCGCAGTATCTATGTGATTAACCTCAAAAGTCCTGGCGGTAGGTGTGGGTACCACTAAACCATAATGCATATTGCGGGACCATTATAACTCCCACGGGTCTCTGAACCTGTTGTCTTTCCTTCAAACGAAAATTTTCCAGTCCATCTCCGAGTTCTTCGTTCTCCAAGACGATCCTTCCCCTCCACTCTCTTCCGCCTCCTTAACCCCTTCTTCACCCTCCTTTCTTTCCTGGAGTACCTTATTCCTATCCACTACAACTTTACTCCATCTCAGCAGAACTTCTTCACACGTCGCTTTTGTTTTCACGGATTCTTTCCCCTTTCCTCGCCACGCTCCTCTAACTCCCTCCGTCATCCTTAGCCCCCGCCTCCTCTCGCCCAATTTCCTCTCATTTCCAGAGTGACGTCACCGAGCGGGAACCCGCCTCTTGGTCCACTCTTGAAGGACGTCGCTCGCAGTCCAGAGGACAAAACTCCTCCCCTCTCACACTCATTCTCGATGCAGACTCGCCGCAAAGAGAGGAAAAAAGGAGAGAAGATCCATTCCTCCCATGCGATCCGCCCCTTCTCTCATCGCCCTATCCGTTTTGTTCTTACTCGCCGACCTCTACCCCATTCCTCTATCTCTCCCGTTCTATCTTTCTCTCTCACACACACACACACTGTCGCCCTCTTTTTCGAGGGAAAAAACCTCGCCTTTCTGCTTCCTCTCGGTCGGGACTAAGTGACGGACTCAAGAGAACCACATGGCGCCTCTTCACCAAAATAAATTGAGGGAGGACGATGGATCCAAGGAGGACACGGACACGCCGTTCGCGCTTTTTTTCCTTCCAGGGCCATAATGCGATACTCATGTATGTTCCGCACGGCGCGAAAATAAATTGGGTAGAAGACGAGTTGTGGCACTCCGGAAAATCGATTTATGGTGAACTCCAGTACCTAATTTTGCTATCTACGCAAGAGTTTTGTTAAGACCTGGACACATTTCGAAGGCTTTCAAGGAGTGATTGATTATTTTCAGCCTACCAAGAAAGAGTTGACCGAAGAGGCCGATACTTTGCGGAACTACATAATTGGAAGGAACACGTGCAGCTCATAAAACACAACATTTTTTTAAACTTTGTACTTCGGTGGAAATTAGTACAAAGTTTAAATGATTTCGCGTGTTTTATATACTGCACCTGTTCATTCTTAACAAGAAACGTTTAGAAGACTTAATTCGGAAGAACCATGTCCTATTAAATGCAAAAAAAGTGGAATAATAGTGACGAGTAGTAAAACCGAGAAATATTTACAGGTTCTGCAAATCACAATGAGTTCGTGGATGCTCGGTGAATCATATTTACTAGCGTCTGCTCAAAAGCACACGGTATTGCGGCTACAATTGAATGTATACATATTATTTCTTTTTTATTTCAATTAGTTTGAGTTTAATAACAATAACAAAGAGGAACACATACAACCATGATCTAGGCAGGATTAGAACCCGATACCTTAGCCAGACACGCTAACCATCCCTCTACCGATCCGGTCAAAACTCATTCATAATGAATAAAAATTATCCTCACTTCTTAAAAATACAATGGTAGTAAATAAGATGGATCGATCTCAACCTGTGTGCAATTTGCAATACGGGAGATAGCTTATTCGAATCACCTATCAAACTATCGCATCTTTCAAAAATACATTCAGCTTAGAACTAATAAATAAATCCTCAAAAGAGGATTGGGATGATTTTGTAATCCGATGTCAAACTAAAGTTAAATCTAACATCATCCTAACTGAAAAACAGTCGCCTTACCCCCACTACAATAATGAAAACTTTTCGTACAAATCGAAAGATATTCAAATTCATCAGAGCGCGTGGAATAAATTATTATTATTTGAAATCGCCTCAAAATACTCGACATTTCCATCGTATTCGCGGAGAACGAATTCAGAAAGAAGCTCGAACATTCGCGGAACAATGGACACGCGAGAGAGAGAAAATGGAACGAAATTTAAATTTACGGCTGTCGGAATTGGGTATATTAAAAGTAAAGCGATGACCCCCTTTTTCCGGACCAACATCCAATGCATTTCGGACGCGGAGAGTAAATCACTTAAGCCAGACGAAACCGGAGAGACCTCTCGAGAAGGGAGAGATAAAAGACAATCTCCCTCCCCTCGCCCCCCGCACCGCCACATCCTTCCTCCCAAATCACCCCGTTATCGCCCTCCACCCACACCGCCCGGTCTCTCGACCTCGCTCAAGCAAGAGGGACAGAGAAAGAGAGAGAGAGAGAGAAAAGATACATCACACCCCGCTGTCGTTCGGTGGCTGGCACTAACGAAAAACCCGCAGTTTACGATATCCGAACGCATTCCGCTTAAAGTTATAAACATTTCGGCTCTTTCGAGAGAAAATATTCGTTCGAACCCCAATAAATCGAACTTTAAAACAAAAATGTTTGATTTACGGAACAGGTTGTAGAACTAGATTCGACGTTTAGAATTATTAACGGGAGGAAAACGGTCTTCGAGTAAACAAAAATCCTACTTATAGACCTTTTTGTAATGGAGGTTTGATTGTATTCTATTGCAGAATATGACCGTCGGACATTAAACCAAACACGACGGGTTTTGCCCTGTCGAGGCACCGCAGCCACTTCGACTTCAAGTTCTGCATTTCTCTTTGTTCCGTGAGATGGAGGATGTCAAAAAAATCTTGTAGTTTCGATGATTTTCGACTATTTCGACCTTTTCTAATGAATGAAGCAGTAATTGAACATAAGGTCAGATTGCGAGAATACATATTTATCCCATTATTGATTCATCAGTTTCGGACATCTAAGAAATTATGTAAAATAAATTCACCAAAGACATTGCAAATGCAATAACCCTTGCTGCAAATAAATAAAATTTCAAGTTGTCCGCACAAAGTTGAATTTATAGTTGATGCCCAATATGCTCTCGTAATTATTACATGTCGCATGAAAGTCCTCTTCATCAAATACCATACATACCGTCCATCTCGAACAGGTGACGCCAAAAATGGAAAACATTTTTCCGAGATATTTTCGTTAATGACTGCTCGACACAATGGGCATCAATCCATAAAAGCTTGTTTACAATTAAAATGAAGCCATAGCTGCTATCTCGGTAATAAATCTACAGGATTTCAGCACATTGAACAATCGAAATGGCAAACAGGAATTTGAAACAATAAGTTCTGGACAATTTTCGCATCATCGGGTGGCATAAATCTTTCAAGGGCAAGGAAGGAATCCGTATTCAACGCGAAGGATACGATAAAAACCTTTCTTCTCGATCTATTGATTCTGGAAGGAGTCTAGGATATCAGGAGACCATCCGAAGGAAAGTGACGCATCTGATTGGCCGCGAAGGCATTCCTATTGATACGAATGACTTTTTTTTAAAGCTCTTTTTCACACTTGCACCCATTCGAGTTTTTCCTTCGTTCCCAAACATTCAAACGAGGAAGGATTCAGTGCAGAAAAAAGGTTAAAGGGTCGAACCAATGTAATAAAAATACGATGCGATAAAGTGACAAAAATCAGAATACCATCTGCTGTGGAGAATTCCACTGCAAATGGGTGTATAACACTTCAAATTTTCTAAAACAAATCGACAACCGAAATGCGTTTCCATGTCAGCAGCGCGACATGTACGACATCGTACGCTTAATACGGCAAAATATCGAACTTGACAGTTACCAGTGTGGGAGTCTCAAATAATAGCATCATTCCTTCGTTATCCCATCACGGAAGGATAATGAGTCGACACAATAAAGCTGACTAAGTGCGAAAAAACGTTTGCTTTTACGGTGCCTCTCGTAACGTGGGAAGCTGATGCGAGGAAGGAGAAATTTATTTTGAGTGACACTCAATTAAAACGGTCGATGGTCTTTTCTGGTCGGCTAGCGCTAGGAAGAATTGACATGATCGCGATTGATTTGGCAAATAATCGCAACTGCCTTCAAAAATTAAATATCTATCTCACCTTAACGCTGCGACAGTAAATTATCTGGGTAGGTACATACCTCCAGCAATCATAAAAAGACTGGGTGAACAAGGTATACATTTCGTTTACATAGTAGTTTTCCTTAGCGGTAAAGTACATATTATTAACTAGCTAGGTACTTCATATTGTTAGTTGTATACAACAGAGGACTGAGGGTAGTGGATACTTGCGGGTCGGTACATGGTAGGAATCCTCAATACATTAACATATTAAAAAACAACGGCACGACTTATTAGAATCAAAGCGAGTACGGCTATTTTGATGTTGGAGTGTGCTTCTGGTTAAGTCAAACATTTTACAGTCACAGAAGAAACCAAAACTATTAAATAAACTCCTCTATGGCCAAACTAATTATTTTCGGCCGACTTTAGATGATATCATTTATTCGTACAAATTGGGATATTCATCATGTCTTGTATTTAAAAATGTGTTTTTTGTGGTTAAAGGGAAAGAACCACTCAATAACCTTATCATAATTTAGTCTCGATGTTGTTGTCAAGATATTAGTCATTCGATGACGGAGCTATCTTTCATCGAGTCCCATTTTAAATGTCCCACGTCACGGTAATGGATTGCGGGCAATACTTGGACACTCTATGTATGACCTACGCCATCTGCCGTAATTAGGGATACAACCACTCCGTTTGCATCCACGGCGATTTCCGACGTTTCTTTTTTGTTGGGGAAGATTCGCCGAAAGGAATCGCTGACGCACTTCTTGCCGCCTTAACACGTGCGAGTATGTGCTCGAGCCACTCCCATTTGGAGAAAGTGCCGCACGAGAAGAGGAGGAAGGAGGGGGATGTGCGGCAACTGCGAAACTTCCTCGCAAAACGGCAAGTAACCAAGAAGTCAAGAACTGCCTCTCTGAGACGACAGTAACTTTGACCCACTGGCCCCGATATGGCGTAAGTCAATGGCCACCGTCGCCACCTTTCTCTTCGGCACCCTCCTCGCACGCCACTTCCACTTTCACCCGCGGCATTTTCTTCCGATGCCGCTGCGAGGGACGCGACGGCAGCCGAAGCATCGCAATATAGGGACGCGGGGTAGAGAGATCCACAACGGACCCGCAGAACTTCGTAAGAATTTAATTTGTAATTGCGGGAGAACGAATGACTAAATCTCTGGACCTGATGGCCCGCCTAGGCAGCGGAGAAGGGACGATTGTGCAAAATAAACATATCCGTTGTCAAACCATTTGTTTTATTTTTACCGAATGCGGGAAGTCTGAAATTTCTAAACCGAGATTTAAATTACTAATTTCACAATTTCCGATAACGAGGAGAAAGGCGAATAAAAAGACGGAAATGAGCCATGAAATGAGAGCTTTGTTATGGAGATATAATCTGGTGCAATGCAATCATTACATTTAATATTTTGACGCATTTGAAGCTAAATACTAGAGCAATGTTTCCCATCCAAGATGCTACAACTGACTGCTAAGTAGGTCTAGAAAAACGTTAAATAAATAAATCGAAGAGTTGGAAATGTAATTAAGAAATTGGGGCTATAACGTTTCGCCTAATACCTTGACGATGATGCAGTACCAAAAAATGAACGCGTAAAAACGTTGTGACATCCGTATGTATAAATATACCTACAACTTGGCTACAAGATGGTGGTGACGAAAAACTGTTTATATTTGAAAGGGCGCCTTCAATACCTTTAATTGCAGCCTCTATACATATCTTTGAGAGAATTACCAACAGAAAAAAATTATCATTTCTAAATTAATCCAATAACATTCAAAATCGATTTTCAAGCTGAAGCAGTTGCTTTTTGTACCGCAATAATTTTTTCGCATAGTTAGCAGGTTCTACAAAGGAAAGAATCTTTCACATTATTGCATAACGCTATGGACGTCGTAAAGACGGTGCTACGAAAACAAAAATTTATAATATAAATGAACATCAAAGAAGTTGACGAAGTGAGACAAAAGATCCAAAAGGAAGACTTAATCGGATTAATGATAGAATGGAAGACATTTCATGCCGTTACGGAACGACTTACAGATAGAATGAGTCGAAAAACGGAAAATGTAATTAAAGCGGGAAACTTTGACTTTTGTTCAAAGCAGGACCGAGACAAAGAAATTAAACCCATCATTCAACTGTCCTTTTAGAGGTTACGACAAAACGTAGGGAGAGGATGGAAAAAAAATCAGCGAAGAGAGAACGAAAGCATTGTTGTTTGTGGGAGATCCATTTCTATGAGAAAACCGGGCAGACGCAAGGAAAACACAATTGGTCAGAACAGCAAAACACAGCTGCATTTTTGATGGCAATGATTCTTACAAAACGGAAAATAAATCCGCATAAAAATTGTGGCAGCTCTGACAGGATACGAATTGAAAATGATATGAAGGAAGTGAGCTTACAAACTAAATTGGACATGAGGGACGAAAGATAAGCCAAATGCACCCAAAGGAAAGAGGTCTCAACAAAGAATTAAGATAACGTGTAGTTACATTCCGATCCTGACCCGTGACGGCGTATGCTTGAGTAATGAACGGGGAGATAGGAAATGAAGAGTGGTAAATATGAGGAAATGATCGGGGTGAAGAGGTTACGTGTCAGATAAAGAATGGAAGGAGGGAATGAAGAGGCTGCAGTAGGATAGCACTACGAGAAAATCGTAATTTGTAAAAAAAGAGGAAAAATTGTAGATAAAAAGGATGCAACGGCTGTGGAAGCATCGTGGGAATGTGAGGCAGGAGAGATGGAAGTAGCTCCCACCACTACCAGCCAACGATGGGGGATTAAAGCAGAGAAAAGATATTTCCTCAAAAACAAGTGAAGTTTAGAAGTAAAAGGCCGTTTCGAAAACAATTCAAGAGAATAAATAAAACGACACGAGGCAAAGGAGCGAATTTTATCGAGAGCGAATCATTCTGGAGACTGTGAAATCATGACGTTTTATGGAATCCTCCGCAGTCACAGTTTACTTTGACAATGAAGTCTATGAAACCCGTTATTGCCACGAATAAAATCGATAAACATCAAAAGAATTTCCTTGAAGAAATCCACTTCATCTAGCTATTTTTAAAACGATCTTCTCAGGGGAAAACACCGCAACGCCCATATCCTACTCTAATGAATTAATCTCAGAAACGCAGCGTCAATTTCCAACAAAATCAGGAGCCTGAGTAGGCATGAATAGACGAAACGCGACAGATGGCGAAGATCCGTAGATAGAGAAGATCCCAGGCAGAGGCTACCCCTCTTCTTCCCCTCCCGCACACTTCCCTGTCACTCCCACTCTCTCAGCATCGATTCAAAGCATTAAGGAGGACCACGAACCCGAGATTCCCGAAAAGCGGTCCGACGTATTCCCTCGGACAAAAAGGTAACAGATGCCACCCTCGGAATGACTTTATACCCTGAAGGTTATCACACGACCCATCCTCTCCATTTCCGAACACGACAACCGCGAACTGGTCAGCCGGTTTCACGTATCGATCCCTTTGCACTGACAAAAAAATACCGATCCGCGAACGAGGGCCGGTAGTCATATCACGAAAAATACGGCGATCTAGCTCTCTTTCTCTTCGGATAAAAAGAGAGCGCTGGAATTCGAAAGAAACGCGCCTCATTTTTTTGCCGGCGATCCGTACCTGGAGGCCCTCCAGACGATCCTAAAATCGTGACGGATTTCTCTCATCGAAGTAGACTTCCTTACGGAATACCGAGCCGCTTGATGTGGGCCACCGGCGGAATACACAGCGCCTCGGCCGCAAGGTCACCCGAGGCCTTATACACCGCTCCCCTTCCCAGGAGGTAAACACATTTCCCGGGATGGAATTCCGCGTGCCGTTCCCATCGCGACACTTGTGTGCGACTGGAGATCCACATGACGCCCTCCTCGCGGCGCACGACGTGTCCTCTAAGGATCCTCATATGATGCTCACGTCCAATATCCGGTCGTTTCCATCCGTTCCAGCACCCTCCGCTTCCGCCTCCGCCGGCAGACAGCCCCGCCCCCTCCAAGAAAACGCCTTGCGGCTGCCCCCACTTCTTCTTCGAGAAGAAAGTATCCACCACCTCGTCCCAGACACCTCTCATCTTGGCGTTCACAACACACAACTCTTTTCGGTTCTTGAAAATGTATAGTATGCCGCACCCGCCAATGGAAAAATCATGTTTGACATGGGGAAAAATTCGGACAGACTCCGATAGACTGTTCAATATCCAAAATTCCTCTCTTAATTGGTCTAATTTTTATTTATATTACTGTTTTCATTTCCTACTATTATGGGATCTAAGTTGAAGCGCGTGATTCTTCCGACATATGCTCCTGACACAAAGTGACTTCGTCAATGTGATTGAGAGTTAAGTGATGATGGTGCTATAACGTACCAATGATTTTTTCCGTCCAATGCTTCATCATCGGTTAATATGCTTGAACTCCAGTTTTCTCTATCCTTTCAAAGAATTAGCTCCTAACAGCAAGCACCGAAGTACATATTTTCCCGGTTAAACTCTCATGGGAAAATAAAATTGGCGGTAATAAATTCATACCCCAAAACATAGGTATACTCATACGAACATCCTATCTCTAAATAATCGAGGATTACGAGAGTTTCTCATTACGAAACTCGACTAACTGAAGAAGAAAACGTTTACATGTTGAAATACACCGATATAAACTTCAACAAATCTCAAAGATAGGAGTACTGTTAGAAAGCCGTTTAACAATGACATCGAAATTTCATTCCAAGAACAAAAAGTCTTAACCAGCGATAAGAAGAAATGGCATAGCATGAATATTGTCTATGCATTACCCTACTTACGTTAGTGTTCAGCGTGCCCATATAAATCATTTTATAAAGCCTATTTGGTGCTACGAAAGATAAGTTTAAGTTACTCACCCACGCCATACTTCTTGGTCTTCGTGGGCGTCCACATTCTTTTAGGATAACTGTCAGAAGTATTGGTGATCGTAGAATTTGAGTAGTTTCATTCACATTCCGCCACCATAAAAACAAAAAACCGAAGACGACATGCCCGTCCGTACAGCTCAACCCGACGAAAAGAAACCCACACTTCACACTCACGTTGCTTCTCGGTCTCGAACTTCCTTACCATTAAAAACTTTTCGACTACACCGCCAGATGGTGCCACACAAAAAGCAAAAGAGAAACGAAATGCTACTGTAGGTCTATTCGTCTGCTGAGGGAAGCTGAATCGACTAAAATTATGTCATTAGCTAACTACATGTAACATTTCATCAATCTAGCTCTTTTTTAGCACAAATTCAGAAACGAGAAAATTGATCTGCTACGATAGTTCAGTAGTAGAATATCCACCCGGCAAGTGGAAGACCCGGGTTAAATTCCCGGTCATAGCAGACTTTTTTCTCGTTTCAAAATTACATGTTAAATATTAATTAAACAAGAACTAAGATATTTAAAGAATCGCAAACAAAAATTTAGACGTTCAGGGATATATAGGAAAAATGCCATTTCACTTTCATGCAAAGATAATTATTTATTCGGAAATTGTTATATGCTTTAAACTTACAAGTAATAAAAATGTAAAGCGTAATTACGGCTTAAATATGAGCGATGCGATCAAAGAAATATTGAATGTTAGTTAATACCTAGGTCAGGGCTGGCAAATACGTTGCACGGGTAAGTTTGTATTTTCTGTGTAAATATTAAGTTTCTTAGAGGAGTCAACTAGTGACACATGAAAAAGTTCTGATGATTCAAACTACTTTCTTGGCACGCGACACAAAAATCATTCGCCAGGCGGCTCTCAAGTTTCTATAATCCTTCAGAATAAATCAGCATCTTAAAAGTTGAGTAGACTGTTAACACTTAAAAGAATATGCAAAATTGTAAATTTCAGGTTCTTAAAAGTAGTGTGGTAGAAGACGTGTGATTTTAAAGAAATTGATCCAATCCATACTCCTATTGTCATAATTCATATTACACATTATTATTCGAGATATCGATTGTTCTTAATAGCACAGTAGTTTTCATGTGACCATTTACAAGAGGTTTTTGGCACTCTCTAAAACTTCTAGATGTAATCAATTATATATAGCATTAATAACTTATAAGGGAGATACTATTTATAAACACCATCAAAAACCTATTTTAGGTGAAAAAAGGATAAAATTCACTCCGTGAAACATACACAAGGTCCCAGTATATTTAAATAAGTCACATTTATCCAAAATGTTTTATTTATAAGCTGGAAAATATATACACAAGATTAAAAAAGTAGCTAATTAACTCAACGTTTAACCTTATGTTGGTTTCGAAATTGGACATTAAAGTTTTAGTCAAAGATCTATCTAAAATACGATCTATACATACATACAGTACCATGTTTTAAAAATGAACTCCTTATGAAGCTTTATAACAAACTGAATGTTACGGAAATATATAAAAATAATCTTCAACCTTCTAAAACTAATAACCATATATGCCCCTTACATCAATTAATAATCATCATTCAGCTAATGAAAATTCTATTGCCAAAATCATTTCAGGCCAACTCAATTTTTTATATTCAAACAATAGCAATTATTATTTCGAGAACTACGCTAGCATAGCATACCATTTCTCTACATAATTGCAAACTATTGCCACAATGTCAATTAAATTATCATACAATTTTGCAAACTTTATGAATGATATCTATAAAAGAATTAAAAACAATTTTCAATGTCTCATGCAATACCAATCACAGTGAACATATAATTGAGGTTAAAAATTTTTAATTGTGCTTACTTGCTGAAACTTGGTGCAAAAAAAGTAATTTTTGCAAAAGTTAAACCTTGAAATCAATACTCACTTAGGCTCTGCTCATGCACATACCCAGAAATTTATTTCGGGATGAGAGGAGAGGTCTGAGGCCAAAAACCAATTTCCAGCAATTGATTAAATAAAAGTCCTATTCATATAATATAAACTTTAATAACGTTTTTAATTCTCATAATGCAGCAAGTGGCAACATAGCAAGTTTGTAGCATGGTCATTGCAGATTCTACAAATGTCTGTACACAGCCAGGGGGAGGGGGGGGTCCGGACTACCTGGACCATCGCCCTGGGTACATTCTTGGCTCTGCCAATAACAATGAAAGTATAATTGACAATAACTTTCGATTGTGCTCATCTGTCAATAGTGTATAAATAGTAATTCTTGCAAAAGTTAACCTTTAAATTAATACTCACCAATATCAAGCGGTTTCTGCTCCTGCTGTAATGTTCATACCCTTTATGTATCTTCTATGTGTAGATCATCAAAATTCAAATTTGTGTAATGATATAAATTATCTCCCAAATTATAATGTCCATTCCATTGCCTCATTATGCAATTGTTAGGGCAGACTATTTTATCTAGCCTCTGTAGATAACTTTATAACTGAAAGTACGCGTAGCCATCAATTAAAATCATTTAAGGATCTAAACTTTACCAGTTAAAATTTGCTCAGACTCAAGATACATTGATCAAGTAGCAATAATTTGAGCTAAACACCTTTATAAACATGATATTTGATGAAATGAATTTCTATGACATCATGATTCTTTCATTTTCTATGCCGAGTTTGTTTCTATGCTGGTGTTGTATATAAATACATATATACACAGCAATATATGTGATCATTAAATGTGAAACTTTCCCAAAAATGGAGATAATATATGCTATTCCCAGCTATTATAATGCAGAAGAGAAAGTGGGAGACTAATGACAGATGAAGAATGTAGAAAGATAGTGAATAAGATTGAGTGTAGAGAGGACAGTTATCAAGTGAGCACAGGTATACCTACATTGGAGTGGGTAAGAACTCTACAGGAATAGGGAATGCATTGTGATGGTTTTCTCCAATCGCAAATGACATCAATTATTTTTACAAATGGCTGGTTATAAAAATAAAAATTTATCAAAACAAAGAAGAGATAAATCTCATCAAGATTTTCTTTCAACTATCCACAAATTATTATGGATAACTGAAAAAAACCATCACAATTCAATCTCAACAAGTCACATCAATGCAATCACTCTTAGGTCCCATTGGGTTTAATTCATCAGTACATACATTATCAAAACAGAGTACAGAAGCAGAAAAAATGACCAATGAAATAGTATAGTAAGTAGTAAATAGCAGTATTAAAGATGTATTATTAAAGATAAAAACAGGGAACTTAACTACAAAAAAGGGGACCAAAGCCCTTTAGATGGTATGAACAAGGCTTTTGAAATAATTAGCCTGATCCAATGGTGAAGAAACTTAATTTCCAAATAAATCAAAAGAAATGATTTAGGCACACACACACACCCAAGTGGGCTGTGGCATGCTTCACAGCAATGGAAGCCAGTCTATGCCCAATTGAGAGACTTCGATATTTTTTAATTATACATGTTTGAAAATAAGTCCTAATAGTTATTCCAATAACTTGACAAGTTGGGAATAAAAGGTGATAGTCATAAAGCGAAACAAAACCAAGGAAAAAATAAAGATACACAAAACAGCAACTAACAACTAGCTAGCTCTTTTAACCAACTACATGACCAATTCCTACATTTGCCCACAAGATCATTTTTCTTATCCCCCAACTATGAGAGCAAAAAGGATACATTCTAAGTGCTATTTAGTAATTGTATTATTTCACAAACATCTACAGGGAGAGGAAAAATAAAGTTTGTATTTTACAGATTATATTACCCCATTGTGACGCAACTTAAAAAAAGACAAATCCCCCAGCAAAGAGGAAAAGGGCATTTGGATTAACCTGCAGACTTAAATGCTCACCAACAAACAATTATGACAAAAGCATTTTTAAACAGAGCTATAGTAAGAGACAAAGGAGTATAGTACAAAGATAGATAGATAGATAGAGAGAGAGAGAGAGATAGAGAGAGACAGAGTGAGAAAGATGAGTCAGAGAAAGAGAAACATTTGCACAAAGAAATAGCACATATATAACAACTAGGGCTCAAAAAGTTGCATCAAAAGTAAGGGTAAGCCACATTTGTAAATGTATGGTTGCATTACCCTGTTTTCTATTGTTTACTTGATTAAATAGGTAGAAATAGGAAAAAAATTACCTCACTATTTAAACATGACAGTATAATTAAGTTTAATTGGGAAGAACTGGGATTTGGAGTAAAAAACAAAGATTTTAATGTGGATATTGAGTCTATGATAAAGGCTTTTGAGGAATTTCACAATTTTTAATAATACATATACAAACTACCTAATCAAAATTATACACACAAATTTACCATGCTCATGACTTGCTATGATTAAAATTCCTTGAATCATCTTTCATCTTTTTAATAACTATAAATTTCAATGTCTAAAAATAAAGCCATGATTAAAAGACTTAGCAGAAGCGATTGAGGAAAAACTATGCAAGAACAACCACTGTCGTTAAAGGGAAAATAAGAGTGTGCCTCATCACTGCATTAGTAATTGACCATATGATAATATTCTGATAGGTGAACATGATAGTCACTATTAAGCTTTCAGTGTAAAGACTAATTTTGTACTGATATTTACTACCCTTCTGAATAATCAGAGGATTCAATAATACATCAATAAATTTAAAAAAATGTCTGCCATAAACGTTGCACAATGTAGAATTCACCAATAACCATCACACACTGGCAAAAAAAATCATTTAGGGAACACATTTTCCATTGGGTATAACTTTTCAATTTATATCAAGAAAAAAATAATACCTGTCTCATGAAATCATTGCTTGAAAAAAACTTTTTATTTTTCGTACAGAGCCTTCCTGTTCTTTCTCAATAATATATATGCATGAGTGTGTGTTGTACATGGTCTTAAAATAAATGGATGATAGCTCGAAATTGTTTATATTTAAAAACAAAAAATATATGTTCAATAATGCTGCAATTATGACACTTGTGTCAAAGAGAATAACGGTAGGCAACTTATTTATCAAATACTCAGGCATACTGACCAAAAACCTCAGGCACACACGCACTCACTCATTCTTCGGATGCATCAAAATTCTCACACAAGCATTCAGCGGTCAGCTAAGCCAAGCCCTAACACTTAGCAAAATACAGCTTTTAAAAAATAATAAAACTTATTAGATGGTACATAGTTACTCTTTTTTCCCTTTCAAAAAAATAAAGATCACGATCACTTCTGTGCGCCCAAAAATGCTAACCTAATATAATACTTTTAAGATCCAGGAGTGGAACTTCAATGAACATTTTTTCAAAGGATTGATCAATTGGATGAAGTGGTCAAGAAGAGGGTTTTTTGACAAGGGAAGTCGATAGGCGAGTAGTGAAATTTGGCCGAGTTAAAAAAGGCTCCACTTCCCAACATGATCCTCCACCAGCTTCATCATCACCCCCCCTCATTTTTTTTGCATTGATGCTCCATTCGTGGACTGCACTTAAAAATGTGGAATATGTACCACATTTCCATACTATCAACATCATCATCAATACACTTGAAATAAGATAAAACATGATTCTTCACACCCATTACCCTGCTCCCACACACAAAAAGTGAAACAACACTATCCTGATATCAGATAAGACACAGGAATTTCTTAAAAAATATACTCAATGATGCACAATGTAGCCCAAAAGATGGGTTTCAAATTTGAAAAAGTAGCAAAAAAATACATATGAATAGAATGTGTGCAAAGAGATTACAACTATCAGAAACTCCAATCCCAAACACGACTTTCTTTTGGCAAAAAGGGGGTTTTTAGAAACATCTTATAAGGTACAAGAAACCCTAAATGTTAGCAGTAATAGTGATACAGAATTCTCTAATATACTCCTCCCAAATATGTATGTTTTCTCTATATATATTTGGAACCTGATTATTTTTCCTCTATACAATACTCTTTTCTTTGATCCCATGAACATGAGGCAAACTCACATCAAAGTGCCATTTTTTTCTCAAGAACATTATGTCTCATAAGAGTTATAATAAAATATGTATAAACTTCTCATAATATCTGTTATATACTATTACACTTAATAAACTGCCCCCAAGATTTGATGCCTCTGGCGTACCTCCTACAATCAGAATTTTGCCGATCAACCACAGCTCTTTTATTTTTAAATAGGGATTATGGTCCCACCTCCACAATAACCCAGTCCAAGATCCCATATGCTTCTCTCATCTCCAAGCACTTGTTACCCAATCCTTATGCTGACTCATCTGTTTTGAATGCTGCAAATCTAAGACATCCACCCCCTTTCCAAATGTACATAGGACACATGCAGCAGAAAACATAAAAAGAGTGAAGGATAAGGGACTAAATTGCACGCTGGTCAATGCATATAGTGGCAGTATAATTGACGGCCATTCCATCGGGCAAATCCGATGGCAGAAAGGCGTTCCACAGTTTGGTCACAGGGGCTGCGGGAGGGAGCAAGAGGGTGCAATTTACAATTGCAGAGGCCATGGGAAAAAATCCCAGCAAGCTTAACATGTGAGTGACAATGGGATGCGACTTTTTTTTACAGAGAATGAAACATCTGTCAAGAAGTTAAAAAAATTCATAAAACATCTTTACATCCATCAAATGTGTATATTCATGAGAGTACTGGAGTTAGATTTTCTAAAGAGAAAATGGGTATATGGGAGTCAAAGGAGGGAGAATAATGTTTAAAATTATTCAAAAACTAATTCAAATAATGTAAAATACTTTCTTGTATGCTCAGAGAAAACAATTTCTGTGATTGATAGCTATCCATAATCATACACTCTTCAAATAAACTCATCTACGACTATCGATCAAACTGCTGTTGCAGCATCCTCCTAATGATGTATTTTTACTATCCATGTGCGCATGTAGCAGAATTGTGGAAGAAAAAAATTGCTTGGCCTCCCTCCCCTCACCCCATGCTAATCTTGGAAAAGGCACAAAAGATTATAGGTCTGATATGTCAACGAGACCACACTTACACGACCTGTACTGAAAAAGCCTTTGATTACAAAGTCAAGACATATGTACAAAAAATAAAGGGGGAAAAAGGCTAAGTGAACATTTCAATCTACCAAGAATCTGATAACCTCCTCCATAAATTTCAATTACCTTCCAGCCCTTCACGAGTAAATGCCTAACTGTTGGCACATGCCACTGTTTTTTGTCATTTGAATCAAAAGCACATTATCATATTAGTCCCTCGATTTAAGTTTTGTTCATCAAAATACACCAGTCCAAGGCTGTTCTGCAAAAATTGTGATTGTCAACTATTGTAAAATTTTTAAATATTTTTTTATTTTTGTCTTTTTTCAAGTGAAAAAAAGAATAATTGGTTCTGACCAACCCTGTGGCTCATTTTTAAACGATTTCACACGAATCAATTTTTTTAAAAGCTATTACAACAATACTGTTCTCCAAGATGTACCAATGACATAGAATAAAGTGTTATATATATTTATGTATATTCGAGAGATAAAATCTAATAATATAATAGATATTATTTCTTAATAGTCACACATTGAAGCAACTGAACAATGGAGAGCTAGCTTGTCCCGAGAGAAGAGTGGGGCATAGTTGGGGTGGCCTTTTGCAGAAAAGTAGAGTGAGAAATGTGCACAGTTCATTTTCAATTGAGGACGAAGATCAATGCCAAGATCAGGTAACTATTAAACACAGCTTCAGAAGTAGTTTTGCTCTCAAGAGCTAGAATCCTTCACAATTGCTGACTAAAAGCAGAACCAACTTATTCCCTAAAATAATTAAAAACATTCCAATTTGAGGAATCATTAGTTCATTCCATACAATTAAGTGTTTACTATAATTTCATCAAGATTTAAAATTTGTGAGCAAGAGGGTTAAATGGGTTTCAGACAATGGGTGCTAAGGAAAGATTAATATAAAAAGTATATAAACTCTAAAGTTACTATCAACTATAAACTAGCATTTTCCAAATACACTAAAATCTTCATCGTTTTCATTTCATGAGCCTGAATCGTAAGCACACCAACATATTCCTTGTTATTCCCCCATCTTAATTTACGACATTGCTCCCTCTGTTATTGAATCTGTGGAACTGGCCTTTGGAAGTGCGAGGTCACTGAGGCAAACAGCAGAGGTAGAAGAGGGGAAATTGAAAATGGGGAGAAAGAAGAAAATAAACAATATGTCCCAACATTTGCGGGTGAAGATGAAAGTCCCATTGTCTCCATCCAACTATGGTACCCTATGCCAAGCGCTATTAACGTCTCTTCTTGCTTGAATTCCCCACTAAAGTACTCAGATCTTGCAAAAACCCCAATCTACCTGTTCAACAACCAAAGGATCCCTTGTCTGGAATGGTTTTGAAAGAATTTTTCAGTGTCACAAAATAGGAGATCCCAATTGATACGCAAGGTGGAACACCTGAATTTATAAACCATCTCACCTCCATACACATTAGCAACTTCAGACGGTTCACACTTGAGCATGGACTTCCAAAATTCACGCTCCTGCAAACCCTCACATCAAGGGATGAAAAACACTTTTCCAAAAATCGAGTTTAAATTTTAAAATTAGGGATGTCAAAAAAAAACAATTGTAGTTCACCATTAATGACAATTCTCATGTTCTCAAAAATAGCATGTTAAAAACATCTGATATCTTGGTCATCTCAAATAAGATGAGTACCCGGAGCGCACCAGACAAGTCTAAAGCCTAAAAATCTTTCCATCAATCTCAGCGACAAAATTCCTTGGAAACTCCAACCTGAGATGTAAGCAGGTGGCTCTACCCTGCGTGGGGGGAGGATAGGGAGGAGGGACCCAATGACACAGAGTGAGCAGCAAGCAGACTTTTTTTATAACTCTGAAATCATGGCGAGACAGAAAAATGGAGGTAAGGGGTGACAGGAATCTATGGGTGTACCCTTTTAACTAATTTTCCTTTTCTTAGGGATTTGTAGAAAGATAGGACACCAAAAAATATACAATTGAACGATATGTGTTCCTGCAAACTTTTTTTGAAAAAGACCTATGGATGATTTTTAAAACTTTTTAACTAACATTCTTGCAGACAAGGAAACCTGTTAAAACTACAATATTGACCAATGTGATATTCACATACACCGCTTGCCTCGAGGGCAGGCAGGTCAAAGAGTTTAGCCCCAATAAACCTATCCGAATTTGGTCATTCAAAGGCAGACTGCCACGTCCTGGGCAGCATTTTTTACATCATTTTTTTTCACAATGCCTAACGGACAGGAATTAACTCCAAAATTTTCATTTTTTTCAAACCTTTCATGGCGGCCATCAAGTAGGTTTAAAAAAAAGGGTTACGATCAGCTCTAAAAGACAACAACCCTTCCTCTCGCACCCATTAACAGCACAAGTGCAACTTCACACACAGACACCCTTGCACTCTCAAAATACAGACATGTCCTGTGGTCATTGCCAAATGGCAAGCTGTCCCAGAGCTCCCTCTTTCTTACATAGCCGGCCACTGCCCACTATTATCTTCATCTCTATCTCTCTCTCACACACAAAAAATGTTGCACGGGAAAAATTTCTTGGTTTTCTTTGTATTTTTTCACAGTTGTCCAATAATCATTCCAGTCACACTGCGTCCCCTGTGGAATTGAGAGGCAAGGAAGAGGAATCCTAACATGTCAAAATGGGAAGCTGAAACAAGCAATTACCCCTGAAAACAAGACATACCCTTCATACTCCCTACCGTCTGCAATTCACCTCTGAAGAGATGAATCCTGCCTCCATAGCAAGCAAGAGATACCCCTGAATTCCCATATTGGCTTAAAGGTCCCCCTTCCCTGCCTTCACATTCCACTCCAGATAATGCACCATGTTCACACAAAATCCTTTTCCTCTAAACAATTAAGATTCCCATTTAGTTGTTAGGTGGAGAGCCAAGCAAGTGGCTCTGTTCCACTTCCAATGTGACGAGGGAATCTTCTCAGTAAGTGGCCATGAGAAGGGAAGATGAACAGCCCCGGCAACTGCTAACTCCTCTCCTAAGCACACCTTTGCACTACCTCTTCCTAGATCCAAGACTTGGAAAAGGAGACACGCAAGTGGCTGGACTCGCTCAGTTGATGATTGTGCATTTTCTGTGGAAAGTAACAAGGAATTGGTAACTATCAGCGAGAAAAACCAATTAATGACTCTCCATCATATACAAACATGAAATAAAATTAATCATCTGAAGAAAAGTATATCAACTTATAAAAAATTTTAATTTCTTATGCAAAGTAAATGTCTAAATTTACTTATATTTAAGTCATAGAAGTGAACTACTTATTAAAAAATGAATGATATTAAGGATCAATCTCAAAATGAATTTGTATCCTTAGTTTGTTAATCAACAACTTACTATGAGTGCCATTACAGCATCTTCTTTTGTGGGCAACTGAATGAGTGCCATTTTCTTGTCCTTCCTGAAAGAAGCAAAAATATTTCCATCAATATAGTTGAACCTCGCATGTTTATTGAAGCACTCCAATAAAATAAGAATGTTACACATTTTAAACTAGATAGATACAAGAATAGGCAATGATAAACCATAAAAAGCAGATTTCAGTGGTCAGTTGTCATTGACATTTTGCTTCTCAAAGGTACTGAATTTAATATTAAATTAAAGTTTTTAAGTAGCAAAATTTTAAGTCATCACTTAAGTTAGTATTATATTGTTTTTAAAAATATTTGGCAACAATTAGACAAAACTGATCACTAACATTCTCCTAGCAAGCATTTTATGAACAGACAGACTAATAGCATACACTACTCCCCTGATATCCACGAGGGATGCGTTCTGCAAAAACGTCACGGATACCGAATTCGCGGATACTGGGCCTTATGTTTACATTATATCTTAGGATAGGGTCATCATACAAAAGAAGTAATTTCAACAAATTATATGCGCTACTTAGGCTTATTTTTACTGGTAATAGTAATAGATAATATCACTTATATGAATTTGAAGAATATTTCATCAGTTACATTCGTTACAGTTTGTCTCAAGGTTGGGGATCCTCATACAGTAATTAACCGCTCATCTGGGTATTTAATTTTTTGAAACTGGAGGTGGGCATTTAAATTGCAATTGAGGCGAATCAAATCGCAAATCGATTAAAAAATACGTTAATTATTCCGTATTTGAGTTGTTTATTCTTGAAATTTGTGTCTTAAACTATTTTTACCACAAGACATGAATTAAAATGTTAATATATATTTATTGTTACAGTAAAAATTTAATTTGTTAATAATATTTAATGAACACAAATTCCTAAAATATGGTATAAAGACATTATAAAAAAATAATAACATTATAAATAACATATAAATGTTGTTAATTTTAAAATTAGGGTAACGGAAATGCAACCCGCAAAGCAAAGTCTAAATATGAGAAGTGTATCTTTTCCAAATAAAGAAGTGAAGCCCATTTACTGCGAAACGGTAAACTAAAGGGATGCAGCTAGTTGCCGGAGAAGCTGCGTGACGGAATATTACGGCATACCCATAGCAAACAGCCAAGAAAACAGCATGATGTATATATACGGCATACTCAGATGAGTGGTTTAAGAAGAATAATTGAATTTGTCCATTTTTATGAAAGAAATCGTACTACATAGAGTAAATTACTATTAGCATCGTATTTTACTAGGAATAAAAGAAATAATAGCCTTGCGTATCGGTGCTTGGAGAACTACGAACTGTTACCTACGTTCGTAGTTCTCAAAGGAAAACTAAAATATTAAATACTATATTATATACTGTAAAAGAAGATGACTCAGGTACTATAAGTATATACCAATTACTGCTTATCTGAGAGATACTGCTATCAAAAGTAAATAGGTTTCCTAATACATATTTATTGCCAAGTCACAGCATATGTAGTAAATAGCATGGGACATTTGAATAAAAGTCGGACATGGCAAGATTATGTAATTCTTGAATTTATAAAAATTAAGCTCTTACAGTTGATGTGAACACGATTTCAAAGATTTAGAAGAATTGTGTAGTAATTTTCTTACTACTAAAAGCAATTCTACTCCTTCTAATGTCTGAAATAATGGTAGTGAAAGTAAACAGCCAATCAAAAGAAAATAGAAAACTAAACTTAATAATCAAGATTTTAATTGTAAAAGTCAAAATTATTTTTACAATTTTTGTTTTATCATTTCTTATGTGCACAATAAATATCTTAAACGATCAATTTTTACTTATTAATCGCTACTAAACAAATGTTTATAAAAAACTCAGTCCTTAAAGAGGTTACGTAAAATAACGTGTTGGAGAGATTCGCGGATATGTGAGACCTTGCTCGCGAATACTGGGTAATGGGAGATAAAACCAACTCGCGAATACGTGAATTCGCAGATAATCAGATCGCGGATAACGGAGGAGTAGAGTAGTATAAAATTATAAACACTGATTAAACTTCTTATAAAAATAAACTAAAGTAATAAACAATAACTGAAAGTTATTTAAAATTATACTGCAATTCATGGAGATAAGAACTAAACATTTTCAAATTACTATCTAGAGCAGTGGTTCTCAACCTTTTTTTGTTTGCGTCACCCCATTTCAGTTTTGCGTCACCCTGTTTACAGTTTCATTCCCTTCAAATCAACTGTGAAGGTAAATTGGGCTTTATCTAACATATAAAGATAAAAACTTATGCAATTAAAGAAGCAGAGGAAGGTATTCCTCTGGTTTTATTTATTATTAGAAGCCAGAATATGATCAAGTGCGAATTTATCAAATATTTGCGTCATCCCTCAATAACTCTCGCGTCACCCTGGGGTGTGATGTCACCCCGGTTGAGAACCACTGATCTAGAGTGAGATAGGAATGAATAAAAGAGGCAAAATTGATTTTCTGGAAAAATAGAATATATAATAACAAATATCCAATTATATTTGAGCAAAACAGTATTCCAATTTTTAATCAGTCTTTACAAAAAGTAAACAAAGAATGTCTTATGGTTAGGTCGTGTCCGTTCATCTGCATGTTTCATCTGCGAAACTACTGGGCAGATCTTCATGAAATTTAGTATTTAGGACATAATGGCAAAGAAACTTAAAAAATGATATAAATGGTTCTTGTAGCCTAATCGGGAGTGCCACTATACTGGTGACAAAAAATTAACTTTTCTTTATATCTTGTTAAATATTACTTATAACTAAAATGTCTTCAAACAAATTTGTAGAACTAGTCAAATAGCATGTTTTGTTCAGTACATTTTTACTGAAGGAATAGCCGATTTCAAGAAAATCAAACAAAAAAGTTGTGATCCGCTTTGAACTTAAATTTTCTCGTTTTTTAACTGTTGTCAATTAAAACAATCTTTGTAGCGAATGAGGTAAACAATATCTGCTGTAAATAACTAAATAATTTTGTGTGCACACAACATTTGGTAAATGAAGGGAAATGGATTATTTACAATGAAGAAATGAACATAAACATGTCTATTTTCTTTACATACAGCGTTTGTAAGTGAAAAGAAGTGGGTAATTTACGATGAAGGAATGAATGTGAACAAGGTTTACATTACTACTATTCGAGTGAGGTAAGTTTTAAATAATTGTTGATTGTTTTATTAATTACATCCGATTATGAAATAAATCAGTAAATAAAAAATGTGATATTTCCTTAACATCACTACTGGCACACCATTTTTCAGTTCTTAGACATTATACTAAGACATTAATATTTATATTTTTTGGCATGGTTACATAAATCTTAAAGAACACCAGTCTCACATGTATGCACACATGATGTGTGCATCTTTCCTCTCTTGTTATATTAGGATACTTTAATATTTTTTCAAGCATTTGGACAGATTTCTATAAAATATATCCAGTTTTCATGAAGAGAATAAATTGACATCACTATAAATATTACTCACTGAAGTCAATGTTTTTCATAGAAACTATTAGGTAAATAATACATATCTCCATATAGCTAAAAATAATAAACTTACAAGAAGAACTTGAATGCCTTTACACGGAACCCAGCCTTGTTGAAAGCTTCCTTGATCTCTTCCTCGGTCACTGATGGCCTGTTTAATGAAAGTGTATAATTTGCAATATAAATAAAAATAACTACTTTTTAATTGTCATTTGTTGTGCCAAACTAATTATATTTTCCAATGTAGCCAATGAGAATTCATTATGCCCATTTCATCAAGTGCAATGATACAAACAATGTCTGTAAGAAATTTTCATGCAGAACCATTAAAATATTTGTTATGGATGATATCATATATATCCAAAAAGGGAGGCAACTTGGAATTTAAAAGAACCTTCCTCAGCCCAGAAACAATTTTTGGTTCATCTAACCCAAATATGATGTACATTAACTATATCACCAACTCTTTTCTCTCACTTGCAACAGCAGACAAACGGAAAGGCTTGAATATTAAGCCCTGGTCATTGGCCATTTTACTTATTTAAGATTAACCCATTCTGTGATACTTTTTGCACATCAAATTATGCCAAGATCTATAAACAAGAAACCATTTGGAGTAAATACCCTCTCAAAGTTATTCAAGCAAGAGACATAGAATGACCAAATTACTAGAATGACCAAATTACTTGCTGCCAAAGCCTGCACAGAACATAACACGGCATATGCAAGAAAACTTTGAAATGAGAAGACAAGCAATTCAGATGCTAAGAATGACATATGCTTTTATGCATTATTTAACCATTGTTATCCTAGGTTTGAATTCATGTTAAAAATATGTTACAGATGACTTTCATATGGTTGGTTATTTGTTTGAGTTTATTGAGCAAAATATTTATAATTTCACTTACAAATTTAATCTTGATCTACATGTTAGTTTTAATGTGAGAATTTTGAGCTGTCAAATTTAAAATATTTTTAAAAACTTATAGTTCAGTTTCAGGACTGTGGTGGTGATTTTCCAGGATCGATCTCCTGCAGATTGCTAGAGCTTATTGTGCAGGTATACCTCGCAATACGATTGGGTTGTGTTCCTAAAAACCAGAGCATATTGCGAAACATATTTTTACATAAGAGCAATGCTATAAAAAGAGATGCATTCCTTCCTAAATGGATTAAAATCACACGTAAGCACGAGAGAAACGTTGCTAAAAAGGATCATGTTGCAAAAAATTGTTCTAAATGAATGCAAAAATCCTATTGAAAACCATGTCAAAGGTAGGAGGGGAAAAGAGAGAGTGCGCAGTACCGTATCTGTCTGAATATAAGCCAGTTTTTTGTCAAAATCCATCATGAAAAAATCACCCCTTGGCTTAAATGCGAATCCGAGAAAAAATTACACTATACTGCCATCTTCTGCCAAACACGAACTGGGTGTAATATATATTTTTTCGATCCGTATGTTGAGCAAACGCTCCATTTCTATCAGTGTTTTACTTCAGTTATGCCTCCCCAGCACAGCTTGATGTGAGGACACGGTAGTGGGATCACGGATTTTTATGAAACTTGGTAGGTGTATAGCTCTTGATTCCAGGATCACTGCAAACCCCCCCATTTTGGGCATATACAGCCAAAAGTTTTTCCGAAAATTGTGATTAAATATTGCAATTTTATGTCAACTGGTATAAATTTTTTCTTTAATTCCTCCTCCTTTTACAAATCCTTTTTCGTATTTTGCATTAAAATTTAACTGGGCAGTCTCATTCACATTTTTATTTTTTCTATGTTGTTAGTTGGTGGTCTGGATATTTTCTGAAGTCATTTTACGCACGATTGTTTCAATCAAGTTTAAACTGCATATTCTACATTGATCTCGGCACACACTACACTATATTGATGCTTATGACATGGAAAGGATCTCTGAAATTATTTTTGTGAAGACTTCCTCCGAATACTTAAAAAAGACCCATTAGGCGGAGGTATATCAGGCGCCGGACCAAATAGTAATAACATGGACTCCGGAGCTAGGTCCCGAAGGACCCAAACATTTTAAGTATCAGATATTTAGTTTAACAAATTAAAACAAATAATAAATGTTTTATAAACATTTTATTATTAAACCTAAGGAATTCCACTATGGATAATATATGTTATTCAAAATTCAAATAATGGTTTAATGTAAACAACATATACAGTAAAAATTCAATCATGAAAATATGGACCTAGTAATAATACTTGGCAACAGTAAAAGCAAAATCATAAAAGTAATAACATTGGAACGTATAATTATAACAATGCTATTCTAAATTATCTGATTCGATGCCACACCTTTCACATGTTATTTTGACATCTCTTTCTGAACAACAGAGCTGTGTCTACCGTGACCCAGGCGGGAATAAGCATTTGATACAAAGTAAGTTTCTTACAATGTTGCTTGAAAATACGTTCTTATGAAAGAATAGCTTAAAACTAAAAAAGTAGATAAAAGTTATACTTATAAAAAAATAAAATTATGAGAATGGGGTCCTTTGTGAACCGAGGTCTGGTGTCTGAGTGTTAAAGAAGTAGCCACCTGAGCAGTTTTTAATTTATCCAGCACTTTTGCAAATGTTTCCCACAGTTGACGGAGCTAGAGAAAGAGCATGACCTATAGCAGCGTGCCCTGGTCCACTTTCAAAACGTTTTATTATATCCAATTTAATTAATTAAGATAAATACTTGGCTTCAATTTTTTCACTTGCGACATTTCAAACTTATAAGGGTAAAAACTGGAGCACAAATTCAATGTGTCACCACCACGAGCTCGGATTGAAAACTGGCTGTAGTCTGCCGAAACACTACCTTGGACATAAAAAGAAACTCGTCAATTACGTTAGTCCTCCGGTGCTATATTGTATATACATGAAATGAATATGAAAACAATTTAAAAGCAGTTTGTATATAATGAAACAAAGTTGTTTTTCATTACTCGCATTGAGACCTTTTGAATGAGCAGAGGAAGGCTCTTCATTGTCCGAATCAAGTGAGTGGATGGAGAGGTAGAGTCAGAAAGTGTAATGAGTGTAAAACAAAAAAGCGTACCCCGAAACAGCGCATCGCGAGGTATACCTGTAATCATCTTGAAAATATACACCTAGCAATAAAAATATGAAATAAAAAAATATTTTGCATGCAAATTCAAAACAATGAATGATGAATTATGAATTCTGAAAATGGGAAAAAAACTGTCTTCCTTCCAAATAAATAAAGTAGAGTTACTGATAAGACAGAAAAATGAAGGCAATGACTCACGGAATGTTGGAGAGGTGGAGAACGGGAGAAGGAGGGTAAATATTCTGATAATTCTTTGATCCAGGCTTCTTAAAGCGATGAAGTGAAGAGCTGGTGTAGTCCTTGGTGAGACCAGCATCAGGTTGACCTTCCTTGGGAAGCTGCACGTTGTGGTGCTTGGAGGGAGTCACGCGAATCTGTTTTCCAAACACTCTCATTTTGTCCAGATGTGTCATGGCTATGGATTCGTAGCAGTAATAGTAGATCAGTTGAGGAAAACTCAAAGCAATACTCTAAAAGAATGTTCACCAAGTATAACCCTTCTAGCAAGTGCAGTATACAGTTTATGTAAACAAAATTACGTTAACTAATGATTTGCTATGCCACATTTCCTTGCATATTGTTCTCAAAAATTAATTATTTTTTTAATTTTATAATTAATTTTGGATATACTTTATGAGTTAAAATAAAGTAACTATATAAATGATTTCAACAGCTGTCAACAAGAAAACTATATACAATACCTAAGGACTACAGAAAAAACTTGAGGGGCTATGAAATAAAAATTCTCTGATCTAATTATCTCCATTATAAAACTTAACTCTCTTTTGTAAAGACTTTTTGAAAGACAGAAAATGATAATAAATAACTATTTCATCAATAGTTCAGTCATTGGATTCTATAATTAAGATAATTAGCTCGTAAAATTACGTTGTTGTCTCAAAATGGTGAGGACAAATCCCCACAAACAGCACAGATAAAATATAGTGGTTGAAACAAGAAAGTTACATGTCGAAAGTTATAGCTTACCTAGGAAAGCCTGATGACGCTCTGACATCTGTACCAATGCACTATCTTTCTTGTTGAAAAGAATCTTCACACGCTGCACATCACCATAGACCCCTGTCAAAGTTATGAGGAAAAAACATTGGTGATCAAATGTGGTAAATACCCATTAATGACTCAAAGGGGCTAGACATCCAGTGACAGAAGGAATTACTGACAGGGATAAAAGGTTTGGATATATTTGAAAGTAGGGAGAAGCTACAGCCCTTTTGTCCAAAAGCTCCTTTATAAGCAAGCCAAAGGCAAGACATAACACTTCCTTAATGGCAGCTACCAGGTTTCACATGGCTGAGTTGAAGAATAGCGTAGTTCACCTACAGAAGAGCTGTAGCTATGTTGCTGAGTACACCTTATATAAAGCCAAATCACTATTTTATCCCAAATACAACTAGGTAAGCAATATTCATTAAATGTAATTAAGGGCAGAATTCCAGAAAACAAAGCAACAAAGCATAAACAGCAGCAAAATGAAAAATACATGCTAAGATTGAAAAAAGATTTTATGTGGAAATGAAAAATTGTTTATGGATCAGAATAAAATTAAGCAGATTCAAAAGCAAACAAAACAGCTCAAAAGCAATCACTATAAATGAAGACATAAGTGTTGAAAACAAAAGATATTAACAGAAATGACAATTACACAAGTAGAATTCGCAAAAAGGTTTGGTCAAGGAACTAGTCGAAACTGTAAATAAGTTAAAAGATTTTCTAGCTAAAATCGTTAACCTTATCAAGAATGACAGTAATGAGCTCTTTGTGTAGCCTTAGTTTTAGGAATTAAAGTCTACTTTAACAAAAATTGTTAAAATATTACTGGTGAACATGAATTTAATCTAGTATAGTTGACTATAATTAATGATGTAAATAAATTGGGGGGCATTTGCTGAGAAGAAAAAATTAATAAATTTTAAACTACTGTTATAGATTGAAATTTTGGCAGCAATATGACAGAAAATGAAATAAAATAATTACATTACAGAAAGAAAAATATTATAACAAAGAATTAATAGACAAAGAAATAAATTTTTACTTTTAGAACCACCAAATTCAGAATTTACTGTATTAAATTGAGAAAGAGTAGGAGACAGAGAATAGCAGTATGAAAAAAACATGCATCGATATTATAAATAACAAATGAATAAAAAAAGAGTGCCTTTGAGGATGGGAAGAGATCATATAGAGGGCATTCCATCACATTGAAAGAACGCAAGATCAACTATCCCTAATCCATCACTTGGCTTGATGTTCACAACACTGCAGGGCACTAAATGCTGCCTTCGTATCATACATACAGAAAGATGAAAAAAGTAATAAAATATACATTTATAAAAAATAATATAAAGAGATGTGCATAACGTACCAAATAGGGTAAAAAGAGCATCAGGCGTGACCATCTACGAGTGAGAGAAGGCAGAGTCAAGAAGAACAGGGAATCATGGGATTCATTGTAGTTCCAAGTATTGGAGCCAGAGGGCACACCGGCAGAGTCAGTCGAGAAGATTTGTGGAGAAAAGAAAGATAAAAACATCAAGAAATTACAACAGTAACTACCTCATCAGTTATAACTAATTCACTTAATTATGCTAGAGAGATTAACATTTTCTTGATATCACAATACAAGAATGTGAAACTGGCAAAGGAGAAATTTACAGTATAAATTCAAGTATTTAAGAAAAAGAAAGCAAAGAATTCAGTATTTTTTTATTACTGGACATGAGTGAGTAATCAAATGTGAAAATTTGTCTTACTCCCCCATTAATGTGTAAGGGAAGTGATAGAATTGTCTAAAAAAGTATCACTAACTATTAGAAAACAAAAAAACCTGGAACGTGAAGGGGAAGCAGACTATCACAAAACCACACAATGTTAAATGGATGGTAAGGCTCTGAAAATAGTACACAGCATACACAAATTTCTCATAATAATCATTATTTCATATGCTTATGAGCAGCTCAATGAGAGTTTTAAAAGGAACAAATATTAAAAGCATTAAAAAACCAAAATACACAATTTAAGAAAATTAACAAAAACTTGAAATTTTTTAATAGAAGGAGATAAAACAATACCAACAAGTTTTTAAATATACAGTTAGGCTAAAGAACTCTTATGATAAATTAAGTTTGAAAAGATTGAGAAAACAAGGCATCACAATCTACATGAAATCAGTCATCTAGCAAAAGGATAAAAAAGGGAAAAGATAGGAAAAGTTAAATGGAGGCGCAGCAAGCTGGGAAGAGGATGGGATGAGAGGAAGGAGGAGAGGGGGAAGTGACATGTAATGATGGAGAAGGTTCTAAGGGGCACCTAGTCTTCCGACCCCTTACTCTTGTCGAAGAGGATGAGACCGGATTAAGTGGAACAAATATTTAATATTTAATTAAAGTTTGAATGTGACACTCTTAATCAGGCGAGTCAAAATCTAAATTTTACTGATTCATTTTATTTGAAGAACTGTACATAGAAACCTTGCATGGATTACCATAATGCCAAAGGAAACATTTAAAACTTTCATGAAACCACTGAAATGATTTAGTCAAAATAGAATAAACATTTGAATTGTTGTGCTAAAACTTTATAAAAGATATACTGATATTTTAAATGAATAATGGGGGAATAATACTCTCAAATGTAAATGTTGGAATGCATTACACAAAACATTTTGGGCCAATATAAAATAGAAAATAATATATTTTGGCATTTTAATGAAAAATTGAACACAACAAGCATCAACAATGAGATGCAGTAAGCTGATTAAAATTGAAACGCACATTAAACTGAACAACACAATGCTCATCTTTCTCCCATAAGGATTAGAACATTTAGCACAATTCATATCAAGCAATCGAGAGCAACCCACACAAAACTTGAGATTCAAGACTCACAGTGCTATGTAGATCATTGGGCAATTGAGTATTTGAGGGAGTAGGGTCACAAGCATCCTCTGCTTTAGCTCCAGAGGAGCCCGAATCTGGTGTAGCCTTTGAGTAAGCAGATACATTGAGTGTCAAATTAAACATGCCTTCTTAAAACACCACCAATACAAAACAATTGCTATTTCAGTACAGACATCAATATATTCTCTTACAAAAAGCAAATATGAGAGAGGGTAGTAAAGCCACCCTTGATCTCTGGGAGTGGAAATCAATGAATGGCAAGGTTTGGAGAAAATGTCCTATACCTTTTTCAGGTACTTTTCAATAATAGAGGCAGTTTTTAAAAGCTGGGTTGGGTTTTTCCCAAAAGTATCCCCTTTTTATGCCAAAAAGCCAAATTAGTTTAATTTACTGAAGAGGCATATACTTTGTGGAGCTCCATGATCTAAGAGAACATGGTGAATTACAAGAAAACACTAAATTGAAACTTGGTACTATTTCTTCTGAGAAAATTTAACAAGAGTAGTTTCAATGAAAAATCATCAAATGAGAATGACTGCCTTTAATTAAATTTCCATGAACAATTAGTTTTCTCTTCCACTTACAGAAATGTAAAACACAAAGTACAAAAATAAATTCACAAACAAACATTTTCCTCCCATTCCCTGCTACTTTCATCAGTTCTTCCTCTTCCTATCTAGGATCAAGGTTTACACCTCTCCCTCCAATGGTGGCCATTTATGTCAAACTCCCCCCTCTCCCTTACACATTCCTGCAAATCCCAATAGTTTGAACACACCCCAAAACCCACTTTTCCCTTCTCCTCCTACCATTGCTGTCATACATAAATGCCATGCAGCTAGAATATTTATCACCTGATATTAATGATTAATCTTTAAAACTAGATATGCTAAATTTTCTCTGTAGGAATAGTAAAATTTTCCAATAATTTAGTGTTTTATTTAAAAGCATCTGTTCCCCTATACCAAATAAGTTTATTGAAACTCATGACTTAGGAATGCCAAATTATTCATTTTATATTTATTGTTACCATGAATTTAGGAGAGATTATCACTAAAAGAGCTAAAAATTGGATTTTGAGCCACATGCATCTTTGAATGTGTTGCTTTCTGATACCTTGACTAAGGAGAGTAAAATACCCAAGAGATAATAATATAAGATAAACTGTGCAGAAAATGCCAAAAATGATGCTTGACCATAAATTGCCATGAAATACAGGAGTTACAGTGAAATATGTTCAAAACTTGGCAGTGCACCAGGAAATTCCTATATAATTAATATAGTATGAAAAAAAGGATCAAAATGCTTAATTTAAAAAGGTGATTACTTAAAAGCCCATGCATCATCAACCTGAAATACAGAAAAGGATTAGGAATTGAAAGGGGAAAACTTTCACCCACAGAATTCTCCTCAAAGTGAAGTAGGTGGTAGGATGGAAAGCTCCTTGTCAGTGGGGGAATATTCAAACCTTCCGTCGCATTGGGGGAGGGGGAGAAAGATGACGGGGCGGCAGGAGTGGCACGCACCTCCTCATTGAGGTTGGAGACGAGAAGCACGCATCCGTTCTGCATGGGCGGCATCGATAGGCGCATCCCTCCGGCGGCGGCGGCTCCGAGGGCGGCGGACGAGGCGGCCGCGGCGGCGGCAGCGGCTGCGGAAGCGCCGCCGCTCAACGGGAAACCGGCGAGAGGCATTCCTGCGGGAGAGAGGGGGGGGGGAGGGAGGGGGAAACGTAGATTAGTTTTAGAGAGAAGAATGGGTCTCTTAGAGTGGGTCACAGATATTTTGAACTTTATCGGACGGAAAACGAAATAATTATAGCATTCGTAATAATTACGCTCGATTTGAAATAAAATCGCAAGAAGAAGGAAGATGAGGTGCATGCCTGCGATTTCCAAAGTTGATGCATCTGCAATCCCCTCTTAAAGGCAGGCGAAATTATCGCGACCCCATTAATCCCATTCAACCAATAAAGACAAAATGTAATAAATATTATAGATACATATTTTTTGATTTGCAAAAAAATTATTTTATTCTAAATATACCCACACGTCAAATTATAAAAAAATAAACAAAATCATTCAGTCTTCGCGACCCTATGAAGACCTTTCGCGGCCAAAGTTTGAAAACTATCTGTGTATAGTATTTAGAAACGGAACATTTCTTACCCAACGGTGTGAACGAAGCTAAAGCTGAGAGATCAGTAGCGTATCGCAGCAATAAAAAAAAACAAAATTTAGTTTTATACCAAAATATCAGTAAGGGTGAAGACATAAATATCAAGTGTTTCAGGAAGCCTCCTCGGATAGAGTAATATCTCAAATTATTCAGTTTGATAAGACAGCTATTAGGACGCAAAACAAACAAGAATGACAAAACATGACAAAAACAAAATAAAAATATAGATAAACTCCTGGTCAAGAGAACCTGGTTTCAGTAGGTCAAAGACTGCTATAATAAATGAAAGAATATGCTAATACGGCTTGACCAAAACACAGAATGGCAATAAATTACGTCCAAGCATTTTATAGAGAATTATAATAATTATTACACGATTACTAATCACCGAAGTTCCGCGAAGAATCACACTGGAGTTAATTTAGAAACAATTGTAATTGATAGGTTAAGATACGAGGGGAAATTCATGATTTGGGGCACTCTACGGTGGTTAAAGCCTCCCTGAAATGATAGAAAAAAATAGGACGTCAATGCTACGAAGACGGAAGAATTTGGGAGGATAGCGCTAAGGATGCTAGATAGGTTTAAAAGAGACATTGAGTTTCCTGAAGTATGCGGACGAGATTGGTCATCGGAACGAGGAAAGGAAGATAATGGCGGGGAAGGAGGAAAGAAATGGATAGGGTTAAGATACCGGGAAAGAAGAATGGAAGGAAAAACGAGGAGAGAAAGTAAGGTAAGCGCAAGGAGAGTTGAAGGAAAAGAGAAAGAGTGAACAGAGTAGGGGAGAGAACGCTAGGAGGTAGAAACTGGAGAAAGGTGGGAACGATTGAAAGCGTGGGGAGAGAGAGAAAAGCAGAGGAAGGGTTGGAGAAGGGACGGATGAGGCAGCTAAGGTAGGGTGCGTGCGGAGAAAAGTGGAGTCAGGGGTTCTCCGAGGCGGAGAGAGGGAGGGAGAGAAATTCCCGAGGGAGGATGGATGGAGTCTGGGATATGAGGGAAACATGGAGCAAGTTTGGGGATCAGTGGGAGGGTTCGAGGGAGGATGGTGAAGGTTTAGAGAGAGAGAGAGAGAGAGGGGTGTGCGTGTGTGGAGGGTGCGAAAGACGACCAAGTTCGGAGGATTGGCAGGAAGGAAAGCGAGAGAGGGACGAGATAGGATCGGGAGGAACATGAGGAGATGTATCTAGGCAATGGGGGAAGCAATAAAGACTAAGGGAGTCATGAAAGTTCCAACCAACATACTCCGAGGCGAAAATAAAATCGATAGAGAGAAAATTTCGATAAATTTCGTGGAATTTAAAATTCTTTGAAACGTGCCTCTACGCATAATAAAAACAACCGTGGCGAATAGCAAAAGAAGCCGCCAGTGAAAGTGTTGAAAAGATGAAGACGATTACGACAGTTACGTAAGGGCGAAAAGATTAAGAGAAGACTAAAACCCAGATTATAGTAATGTGCAACGATTAGGTTTGGACATTTACGACCCACAATGTCCGAATTACCTCAAACCTAGATTCGACGTTTCAATTAGAACCGAAAAAGGGAGATTGCAGTTTAGAAAACGAAACGATTACACCGAAAATCCCCGGAAAACGGCGCTACTTTCGCTACCAACCACAAGACCAATTAAAAAAAATCACCAAACGAAAAAAGGAGAAAAATAATCGACGGAATGTGGTTCATCGGCATTAAACGAACATCGCGTTTGGGAGGGATGACAAAAAAAGGGAGAAATATTTCAAATAGTTTACCCCGCCATTGTCTTATGGAGCCACGAAAACAGGAATTGAGAGAATAGCGAGGACGGCGAGATTAGTAGAAAGAAGAGGAGAGAGGGTGAGAGAAAGGGAGGGAATAGGAAAGAGGGAGAGAAGAGTTTGTTGCCTGTGGTTGAAGGTGACAGAAGGGCGCGGCTTAGAGTGAAGGCTGGTGGAAGGGACGTTAAAAGAGAATGAGGGAGAGAAGCTGGTGTGGGAGGGGGAGGTAGGCGGGGTTGGGGGTGGGAGGGGGGGGAAGAAAGCAGGATGGGAAGTCCGCAATATCTCGTATGCCATCCATAGAGCTGCGTGGGAAGTAGAAAGCCGGAGGGGAGGGAGGGGGAAAACTTGTTGGGAGACAATTGGTCCTTCGGTGCGAGTAGATGACGCCCCCGCCGCCAAAGAGAAGTAGTAGGAGGAAGGGCTGAGAGGGAGGGAGAGAGAAGACGCGAACATTCTCGATCACGGCATATTGAGAAAGAAGGCGTATTTGGAGATTTAACGATGTTTATTAGACACATCTAGAAACGGAAGAGACGATAATGAAAATTTTAAAACCGCGGAATAATAATGGGAAAAGGATAAACAAGAGAAAAAATTGAACTAAATGGAGAACGCCTAGCAGAGGCAAAAAGAGTAGGGTGACCAGATGCTGATGGTCACAACCGGGACAAAATGAGTTTTGAAAGAGAAAATCCGGGACATTTTCCAAAAAAACCGGGACAATGAGAATTTTAATATTATTTTATTGTATAATCTAAATTTTAAATAAATCTGTTTACAAAAGAAAAAGTAATCTTTTCGTTATTGTAATAACAATCAAATTTACATATTTCGTGAATAAATTCAAAAGCATTTTAATAAATTAATGTATACTTGGTCTTAAAGTTTATCAAATATTATAATCAACTTTCCTTGTGAATGGAAATATCTGTACTTATTTGATTATAATAACGATCATAACCCACAAGATATTTACATACCTGTAAAAAATAAAGTTATTGAACATCTAGGGCAATAAACTTGAACAACACTTGAACATTTGTTAAGTCGGCGCGAGACTATACCGAAAACATTGCTATATTTTTAACACACTAATATAATTTGCAGAGATTTATGATTATTCTATATTTTTGAAAGTGTACTTACTGATGTAGAATAGTTTTCTGAAGACTTTTCTTAAGTACTTCACTGGATATGCGGTATACGCTTTATGGTACGATTTTAAATACCCACCGTAGGTCCTGCGACTGGATTTAAATTGGGTATTTAAATAGTACACGTTTTTATTATAATAAATTCGCAAAACTGATAATCTAGTAAACTTTCAAATAACAAGCATTTAGCAGAAAAATTATTTACCAGAAATCAAGAACTCGCTATCGTCTGCTGCCGCACAAGTGAATGGTTCGCCAACGACTGCATATGATCAACCAAAGGAAGTCCTAAACTTAAACGCAGATGCCCAAATGCCAGAAAATTAATAACAGGGATCGGTGCATATTTGTGTTATGATTGGGAGACTCGAGACGCAGACCAGAGAACGATAAGCATTCTCACAGACAGGGGTTCTGATTGCTCCCCACTTGAAGAATGCAACAATGAAACCATAAGGTCATACAAGTTTAATCTTGATTGCAGCACACATCCAGAGCGATTTTCTCACGTTCCTCGCACGTTACATCTTTCTGAGTGTGGCTCGGAACCTCCTAGGCGCTGGGCCCTGGTCGACTGTCCCCCCAACCTTCGCCAAAGATTATCACTAACAGTTTAAATTTAATTTTTAGCACCACTATTCCTATTTTTATCGATTACATCTTACGCGTTAGGCTTCACGCTTACAAGGAAAAAAACGGGACATTTATACGTCCCGAAAAAGATTCGGGACATCGGGACAAAACTCCGAAAACCGGGGCAAATCCCGGGAAACAGGGACGCCTGGTCACCCTAAAAAACAGGGAAAGAGGAAGTGTTTGCGAGGGGAAAGCGACGAGAAAGAGGATGTGAGAGGCAATGGGGAGAGATAAAACGTCTTTATTATTAAGGCGAGATGCAGACTATGGAATCTCCTCCTCCATCTAACTCTTGGCCAATTAGGAAATTTTGGAGGGGAAAGAACGTTCATTGGGAAATGAGGACGAAAAAACTGGGATAAAACCCACTCAAGGATGGAGGTAGAAGGGAACAAAAGAAATTCTGAGAGAAAAAGGATATGCAGTAGGAGAAAGCGGGATAGAGAAATAATGAAGATTTCAGAAAACCGGAGTTTAAATTAACAAATTAATCGATTCTGAAATTAATTAGGGATATATACATAGCTTTGTTCGAATTAGTAATGAGTTTTTTCCAATAGCAAGAAACAAATAAGGTATTTATGTGGTGAAAAAATTTAAAGATTTCACATTCGTTATTTCCGATTCTTTCATCTTACTCACATGGAAATGAAAAGGAAAAACTTTCTTATTTATTACATCATTTTAAAAGACAAATTAATCCTCGATTCGCATTTTAGAGAGTATATATAAAAAGATAATACTCAATTGGAACGAAAAATATTTTCCAACGAACTGGCTCCTCCTTTGAAGCCACTAACAATAGGAAACGTAAAAAAAATGGACAGCGTTTTACGGAGACAAGAAACCAATTCAAACAGCCCATGTCCCACGCATGATTTGGATGTCAAACTAAATTTTATTTGGATAAGTTAATTCCTACGCGCGTCGTCACGCCAACCGTACCCGACGTAGATTGCCAGACATGCAGACGGCGAAGCGCGGACATTTTCATCACACTTTTTTTTTAAACGGTAAACGTCAACTATGACTGACCAAAAAAATTACCGCTGCCTAAATAAAAAAATGAGGCAATCGATGAAGCGAGAATATAAAGAGAGCTTACGTGCAGACAATGTTGAATGGGCAATTACATCCACATAGAACAGCGGTAGTTGAAAAAGAGAGGCGAAAGCAACGGAGAAATAAAATGTTTCAAGTACCATGACAGAGGATAGAGAAGAGGTGATAGAGACACAGAGAGGGGCAGATAAACGAACAGGGGGACGGAGAAAGAAATATACAGAGGCGCAGGGGGCGATTAAGGCGCGAGGGAGATGCAGTGAGAGAGAGGTATGGATAAAACTGAGGTGGGGAGAGAGGGAGAGGACAGAGGGAGTGGGGGGGGGGGGAGAGAGCAGTTGGCTCAAACTTTCCAATCAACACCTGCCACCGCCTCCAACCCGCAACACACACACACACACACATCTCGGGATGAGAGAAAAGGGGTGGGAGAGGCATGGCGGTGGGATTAGAGGCGTCACGTAGGGATCAATGGGCAAGTGTGATCCCATAGGGGATTTCGAGGAAGGAGGAGAGGGAGTGGAGCGAAGGACGTGAGGGAGAGGTGGAGAGGGGGCGAGGATGGATGGATAGAGAGAGCGAGGGCGATGAAATTGAAGAAGGGACAGAAGAAATCTATATAGAGAGACAGCGGAGCAAAAATGGCGCGAGCGGTTAAGTCATCAAAGGTGAATTGTACAGACATTCATTTGACTGTTTATTTATCTTCAACTAGCTCATTAACAGAACTTAAAACGAACTTTCACGATGATCGTATTAACAATGGCAACCAAAAGCAAATATGACCGCGCCGTCGCAGGATTCGAACACGCGATCCTAGGAATCAGACACGCTCTCCAACCTTCCACGAAGGCCCGTAAAAGCGATGCACAGCACCATCAGAAACAAAACTTTTATCACTAAGGGGAAAACAACAAAAGATCCAAGGACAGCCCTGCTCGACCAAACAAAAAAAAAACTTGAACAATCTCCCGTGATTCAGAGGTGGAGAATCGAGAGAGGAGAGTTTGGCGCAAACGGCAGGCGTTTGAGTGTGAGGAATCGACCGATGCCGGTCCTTGGAGAGATCGGCGCGGGACGAGAGAAGAAAAAGGTGTGGAAGAAAAGTAGGTAGGGGAGAAGAGCTTTAAGGGCAGGAGGGAGGGAGAAAGTGAAGGGGCAAAAGATATAAATAAAAAGAGGGAAGACGAAGTGAAGGAGAGGAAGTAAGTAACCCGGGCCCTCGAGGGGGAAAGGGTGAAGGGGGTGGGGCGGAATGAAGAGAGGGCGATCGCTGGGGTTGTCCCTGGAAGGCAGATTCTAGGGTCGCACCCGGGTGCCGCAGAGGGAAAGGAGCGGGCGGGCGCCAAGGAACAGAGGGGGGGAGGGGTAAAGGAGGCGCGGGAAGGGTCTCACCTGCACACTCGGCCGACATCGTCCTCGGCAGCGCTTTCGGGAGTCAAGTGAGAGGTAGAGAGGGGGAGGGAGCGTTAGAACAAAGCTAAGAGATAGGGACATGGAAGAGTGAAGGTGAAAGTTCGGATCATAAAGACCCGCAACGCTACAGGGATAGACAAAGGAATCTCGTGAAATTTAGTTCAAATTGGATGCTACATTTCGCAAAGTATGGGAGAAGAGGTTGATTGAAGATATACTTTTTCATGGTTTCTTTATGAGGGCATCTCTGTGATACCTGGTCAAAGCTGAGACTGATTCACGCCTAAATGATTTCCTTAAAATTTGCTCGCAAAAGAATTCATACTCAACGAGTCCATTAATGGGACAGTTTAAGTGTTACAACTGTGCTCTTTGAAATATTAATTAATTCTTTCATATCATGGATTTTACCTCTTTCCGTGCTATTGACGCACCTGGACGCATGGAGCACTAGCAGCGCTACTGCCGTACTTTATCTTCAATCGACACTTCAGCAAGCTGTAATAGCTGGATAGCTTGCTGGCAGTTAAATGAATCGCATGGATGCTGAAAATAACTTTGCACAGAATAGTTAGCAGAACCGAAAAAAAACTGAATAAGCGTTAAGAGGAAAATTTATTCCGAAAAAGTATCGATATCGACCTGTCCATCGATATCAAACAACAATTTAGATGAAAAGCTTAATATTTTTGGACCGACAACGATTTCTCGCGCTTTGGATTTTAAGTTTCGCCCGCACTCAACTCCGTCGTCGGTAGGAAGCAATTCCCTATTTATTACCGCTCCGCATCGGGAATACATCTCAACCTCTCGGGCCACAGGTTTCGCGAAAGCAGCGGCTATTTTTGACGCCGCAAGATTTTATCGCAAAACATAAAGGATTTGTAGGAAGAAATTACGTCTTCTGTTATTTCTGGCACTGGACCGAGCTTTCGGAAGGTTTGAGTGGAAGGAGGGCGAAAATTTTCCAACGCCACCGCGCCTGCAAAAGGGGGGAGATGCAATGGTGTGGGAGGGAGGGCAGAAACGAGGCTGTGGACGAGCGTCTGCGGCATGAGGGAGGGATGAAAAACAATAGAAGGGGGATTTGCGGGGAGAGCCTTAACGGCAGGCGTTCATCCCGCGATCGCTTTCCGGCACGGAATAAACGGGGGCCGCCGTCGGATTTGGATTCGATTCGGGTTCCTCCCGCGGGGTTGGAGGAAGAAGGGGAGAGAAAAACCTTCTACCTCCTCCTCTCTTTTCCTCGAAAAACCCTCCTAGTCCCCCGGTCTCCACCGAACGTTGCAAACAAAAGGCAATAAATGAAACTGGCGTTCTCTCTCTACGCCATATCGCCGCCATCCTCTCCTAACGCTCGCTTGTAGGCGCTTTGGGGGGGGAAAGGAGGGGGAGTAGTCCAGGTCTTAGGACGTGATCGGTGAGTCCGATGTCCGAAAAAAGCGATGGTGTGCGCTCGTCCATCGGCGAGCGAGAGCTAGCGACGAAAAATGGATCGCCACCACACCGCCCGACTCTCTCTCTCTCTCTCATTCATTCTCTTTCCCTTTCCCCAAACATACAATCCCTCTCCCGGAGGCGGAAAATGGCCGGAGCGGTATAAAACGCTGCCACAAAAATCCAATCACGGAGATTACGCCGTAACCCTAAATCCACATAATCACGAGTGAGAGAAAGAGATCGTGCGGAGAGAGGGAGAAAATAGGAAGGTGAAACTAAGTTAAGGCGAAAAACTACGGGATACGGCAAACGATTCCCAGGAAAAGGGAATATCGGAATCGCGGAATTAAATTTTTTTCAGAAACAAGCAGGAAACAAAAATAAGGTGGCCTCCGGACAAAAAACGGCCTATTGAAAGCCCCCTATTGTTAGCGCTACGAAACTAAAAGGGAGCAAAAATAGCAGCGAGTAGAACACTTAGGACGAAAAGGAAAGCACACCCGCGATGCCGTCGCTTTTATTTGCGCGTATATTTCAATCGGCAAGCTGCATATTTTTTCCGGCAGACAAAAATAAAAAATGTGGCCATTTATAGAAACAAAAAAATCCCTCCACCCCATTCTCATTTGCGTTGTTTTCCGGAGAAATTATTACGGGAATCAAGGGAAACGCGAGGGACGGATGCCGAGGCGGCTTAGGAGAGGATCCTGGAGCAATTAAGGGCAGCAGTGTTGTCACTGTCACCACGGCCGAAGGCTCGAAAATGCACGACGGATGCAAAAAATCGGAGGGAGAGCGAGAGAGAGAGGAGAGCGTGTGACGGCGGAATAGACGGAGGCATGAACGGAGGATTAAGAGCACATCTCCACTGGAGAAAAGGAGGCGATCCTCTTCCCTCCTCAACCCCAACAATCGACGCGCCATGCTCCCAAAAAGTGGACGCTCAACGCCTAGGATGGAAAAAAATCAGCGCCACGCTTCGGCAAATAAAAAAAGTCAACGCCGCGAAAATTGACGTTTTTAAGTACGGGGAATTATGCGTACGCGTACTGCGACGATGGTTCGGTAAAGAACGAGACGCATCAACGGAGACGCGTAACGTACGACAGAAAGGTCGTGCGATAGAGGTAAAGAAAGGCCATGTGTGGGATATGGGAGAGGTCGATTCGCGCCGCGGGGGTTACAAACTAGAGTTCAAAGAAAAATTTGGACGCGAAAAAAAAAACAACAAAGGATTCGGCCGAGAGGCGATTCGAGTGAGGGAATCACGCGAATGACCTTATAATCGCATTCAAAAGGTAGGATCGAGAGGGCGCCATGGGAGGGGAAGGAGCAATGAGATCGAAAGCTTACCGTGGACGAATGGGAAAAATTACCGAGAAAAATAGAGAGAGAATTCCTCCTCTTGCCCTTTCTCACCCATTGCCGCCGTTTTTTTGTCCTCCTCGAATGAAACCGTCAATATTTTCGGCCAGAGGCTTCGCAAAAGATGAGAGAGATGGACTAAAAAACCAAGGGTCCAATCACAAAACGTCTACACATTAAGAATTTTATTATTTTATGAAAATTACGATGGCAACCAAATTACTCGAAATGTTTCCCTCGGCAATTTTTGGAGCGGAGTTAGGATAGATTCTCGGGATCCCAATGGATTTCGATACTTGCCAACCCACCTATTTTTTGCAAATATTTTGCATTATTTACTCTGCGTGACACAAAACGTGCAATATTTTTCCTGTCTTCGTAATTTTACCATGGGAATAAAATTCTAATGTGATTAACGCCTCACTCCACATCGCCTACATCAAATCAACATACGATCATACTTTCGAAAGTAGAAGAAAATCAAAGACATCCATTCGCCATGTATCTGATGACGATTGGTCATTGAAAAATCAATAAGCGACAAAATATTTTTATCGTACGATGAAAAATATAACCAGGCGACGTGAGGTTATGCTCTTACCTCCAACAGCAGCAGTTCCGTACGGGTTGGTGGCCAAGGGAGAGCCCAGGCCGTGCATAGCTGCAAAGGGAGAAGCGAGCACTCCGGGACCACCTGCGAAATGGGAACACATACGTGAACACACGAGGGAGAAATGTGACGGGCACGGTGAAATTTGATAAAACGGAACTATAGACTACTACTCATCCGTATTTCTCGTGGAGTCAACGAATGTGCAATCCACTTAAATAAAACGCAATTATAAAGTCCTCGATCAAAAATTATAATTTGAGTCGAAATGCCAGCGGACAATATATCATATATATAACGACACAAAAGGGTGTAAACGGGCACATTGATTTTTGTTAAATTAGAATGGAGCTTTCCTATTCCCCGCTCTTTAAACGTGATTAACAATAAATTATAAAATTTCAGCTTAAAATGCTTATTTCTACTATTTGGCCGTTACAATAAACCGACAAAGCGCTTCTACAGACAATATAAACGTAGACGAATTATTATAAGTTTATCCTATTTTTCTAGAAAGTCTTTCACTCACAAAGAAAGTACACACTTTTATGATGCACTCAAAAGTAGATAATAAGCCTAAAATTTTCAATCGAAATTTTCATTTTGTAAATTTGGTGTGAAGAATAAAGTGGGTGGCCAAGAAGAAAATCATGCAAACTACTTATATGTAAAGGTCACCCACTTTTATTCTTCGCACCAAATTTACAAAATGAAAATTTCGATGAAAATTGGGACAATAAAAACTTATTTTCTACTTCTGAGTGAAAAAACCTATTTTTATTTATTTTATTATCTACCCGAGTCTTCATACTTTTAAAAATTTCGAAGTTAATTTTTTATTTACATAGTCCATATTTATTTTATATGCATTATCGAATGAAATTGTGGAAACGCGTACCAAAACTTGAAAGTAGATGGTAGCTCGTAATCCACTTTGGCTCCAAGTTGAACAGTTGTATAAAACTCCTTAGAGCCAAAAAATTGTAGGGTAAGCCCTATGCATTTCGCCCACTAAGTGGCATCTTCAGGGGAGAACCTGCCTTGGCAGTTGAACCTTGTTCACTGCCAAGGCAGGTTCTCCCCTGAAGATGCCCACTTAGTGGGCGAAATGCATAGGGCTTACCCTACAATTTTTTTTGGCTTAAGGAGTTTTATACAACTGTTCAAAACTTGAAAGGTTAAAATGTACCACGAATGTGGATTATGTGCAAAATTTCAGCTCTGTAGCATTTGTGGATCCAGAGATATAACGCGTTAACCATGTTGAACGACGCTCAGGCCAACTTCAATAAGTGTAAAAAATAATAACTTAGTGATAAATAAGCAGAATTGCAATCTTTGACCAAATTGCTTTGATTCACTGCGACGGCGACTTTCAGCGAACCATCTGCGCTTCTCTCCCGGCAACACGTTTCCACTATCAAGCTTAAGAAGCTTCGGTGGGCTACTCACCTCCGATCCCAAGGGCCGTGTCCAGAGTGTCTCCGGTGGGGAGGTTGGGGTTTGTGTAGTCACGGCTCTTTTCATTGTTGAAACGCACGTTGAGGCTCGTCAATTTGGAGAACTCGACGCGCAGAGTACAACACGCGTTGTAGATGTTCTGGCCATCGAGAGACTAGAAAGAGAGAGAGGATGCATTAATCACCCTAATCGTAGGCAACAATAAAATAGAGGATTCATTTCAAGTAGGAAGTTCTTCAATCGAGGTTGAAAATATTCACTCGACCAACTATCGTTTTATAGTTTAACGCAATGGTGGACCTTTTCTACGTGACACGCCGTATTGGTGGTTCCGAATTCCTCTGTGAGCCGCACTGCAAGTTATAGATGGTTCGGCGGGCCAGATTAGACTTTAAATCGGACGTTAACTAGGGTTTCTGATGCATCATATCAGTGAAAATCAAGTATAAATTATGTTTTTAGAGTTAACATTTCACTATCAAATATTTGATTGTCGTATATGAATGTGTGTTAAATCTCTTTTTAATCAAAGCTTCGCGGGCTCTATTAAACGCTCTAGAGGTCCGCATGCGGCCGGCTGGCCGTAGGTTTCTCACCACTGGTTGGATTGAATACGTTATTAGAATTTATGAATTTGACAACAGGAATACAGAGGAAATGCCACATAACCTAGCAAACACAATGCGACCACTGTAGAATTCATACCGCTGGCGAATTTCAAGGAAATTACGCAACAGGATTCTGAAATCTTATCCATGAAAAAAATATCTCGTAACCTTGAATAAGGCATACACTCCACTTCGACAAATAGCTTGAGAATATTAAACTCAAGTTTATTCATAATAAGTTAATAAAATTTTCCTGTCGAACGCCAAAATGATCAATGAAGTTTATAATTTAAAAGACGATCAATAACAAATATCGAAATCATTCTTCGCTGACCTTGTGAACTTTATACCTCGCTAACATCTCACAGGGACTCCTTTTAGGCCACGAAATCAATAATTCAAAGTAAGCTAACAAGCGAGTGAAATTTACCAAACACAAAAATTGCACCAGCCCCAACCACACAGAAACACGAAGGAACTTCCTTTTTCCATTGGACACCTATCTGAACGGAAGAAAACGACTTCGGCACGGCGCCGGAAAAAAATCGTCCGAAACCGCCGCAGAAATGTGGCCTCGCGCGTCGCCGTTAAGAAAACATCAAAGAGTTAGAACATCGAGAATGCTTCGGTTAGACGATTCATTCGTTGAGAAACCAAATCATTATGTAAAACTGAGGCAAAACGAGTAAGAAAAACAAGACAACGAATAAAAATAGACGAAGACAGAGCCGTAGGGGAAGAAAAGAGATGGGAAGTGGTAACGGGTGCGAGGAGCGGAAGAGCAAGACATGAAGACCGGGATAGAGTCGGGGGTGTACGCAGGGAAAATGCAAGAATGCAAGGAGAGGGAGGGGACAGAGCCCCCATCGCACCGATCAATCCATCTCCTCCGCGCTCCCCATCCCAATTAGGGGGGGAGATCCCTTCTGGTAGAGGCTGGAGCGGAATGGATACCGATAATAAAAGCGTTCGAGAGAAAACGGCGGAGAGGGAGGTTTGGCGCGAAAGAGGAGGGGGCTACTAAGGGGATGGAGAGACGGAGTTTGCGGCGGGATGATGATGGGAAAGTTTAAAGGAAAAGAAGAGAGAGGTAAAGGTGTTTGTGGAAAGAGGAGAAAGAGAGAGGGAAAGAAAAGCATTCCGCATAACCGGAAGGTGCGTTTAATGTTTTGAATACGTTTCCATGGGAACTTGAGTGGAGCGACGGTATTGTGTGACGCGTGGAGAGAGGGAGGAGAGGTATAGAGAGAGAGAGAGAGAGATCGAGGGAAGAGGGTAGGATTAGGACAAAGAGAGAATGAGGAAGGGGAGAGATAGTGGGAAACCGAGAGAGAAAGAGAGACCGGCGGCAGTGTATTACGTAGATTCGAGTGAGTGGGAGAGCGGTTGGAGTGGTCTCGCATTTCAGCGCTAGAACGAGAGGGAGGGAAAAATTGATATTTCCCCTGAAGAGGCGACGTTACACGTCGGGAGATAGAGAGAGTGGGGAGAAAGGGTATGCGGCTAAGTGGAAAGAAAGGAAATGCTAATGATCGAGAACTAAACGATTCCAAACTGGTCGTATCTCCTCCGCACCTGCAGAATGGAGAGAACTACTATAAAAAAGATAAAAACAACGCTTTAAGGGTTCCCCAAACACACGGACGACAATGCGGATTCATATGCACAAGTAAAAAAAGTTGTATCGCGAAGTCACAATAGCGCGACGAAGAGTTACACGCAATGAGATACCGAAAAAAGAGCATTCCAGCCGTTTAACGCTGCCGATGCAATCCGCCTTTGGGCGTTAATACTGTTAAACATCACTCAGCGCTGAAAATGGGTTACGTCGAATTTCGTGAAACGCAAGCCGGGCATTACCAACGTGTTGCTGCACGACCGAGCAAGGCTCTAAAATGTACTTCCCAACTTATCCTAAAGGAGTACTCGAGAGAGTAAATGAGACCGTTTAGCGAGGAAAGCCTTTCTGTTCAACCGAGAGGACTTTGTAGCTTTGTGCATTTTTACCATTGAGCTGTATATTCGGCGCGTGAGAAAATAATTAATTTTAAAACTTGCCTACACTTTTTTCTATGGTGTACATATAAAATGACAGGGGCTGTAATTATTCCACTGAAAATTATGCTAAAGTCAATTCCTGATTTACCAGACGCTTCAATCGATATACCTATTTACTCGTTAAACACAAATGAAAAAATAAATAAATATTAACATAGTAAAGGAAACGCTTAAAGGAAAGTCTTATTTAATGTTACTGTACTACGTATTAACTTTTTTATTGCAAGACAAGTAAATATCCTAAATATATACATACGTGCGAAATACACTATAAAAATTTTTATAGAAGCAAAAAGAATCCGGATATTCGATACTCGGTTAATCGGGAGTTTACTGAAAACATTATACGTTATTTGATTTAATTTCACTGATATTATCAGCGCACTGTAAGAACTTTTAAAACTATTAGTGACATTTCAGACAAAACTCGAGGCAAACTCTTAACGTGACGATTTTCAGCCGCCGAACATCTGCCTTCACATCTAACAAGCCTTTTCATACGGGCTCAATTGCCAATAAAAGCACGAGATTTCGAATCAACATCGCCCGCAAAACACTTGGTAACCCTAATGTTCCACGGATGTCAGAAACGTCACTATGCGTTCCCTTTCAAATGAGGTCGGGAATCCTCGAGGAACCCGATTAAATGAAGAGATTAAACCGGTTGACAAGTTAGTCGCTCAAATTACACACATCAGCCACCGACAAGACGTAAAAAAAAACAATCATATCTTTACCTGACTGCTTCGCGAGTCTTCGGCATTTCAACCCGTCAGACGTACCGTAAACCCACGCAACGCCCCTTAACTTTCCAACTCCGAAAAAAATTTCATCAACGCGCGCTACTAAAATATTCTCCTCTTGGGAAATGGGTCGAGGAAATCGCCTTCGAAACACAAGATACAAGGCCGGCGGTGGAGGGAGGGAGATGATGATAGAGAGAAAAAGTCTTCCGCTCATCGATGACTTTTTCTTTTCGAAATTTCCGTTGAAAGCAATGTTTTCGAAAAGGAGAGCCGAAAAGAGATATAGAGAGAAAGTCCCTGGATTCACGGAAATGTTTCTCCCGGAATAAAAAGGGCGAGGGGGAGAGACGAAGGGGAAGAAAAGGGCGAAAAAGAGGACAAAGTAGCGAACAAAAGAGCGAGAGAAGGGAAGAAAATGCAAAGGAGAGGGAGAGGTCGAAGCTTACAGAAAGGATGAAGAACTCCTGAAGCCCGCCAGACATACAATGCACGTCCGGAGTATCGGTAACTTTTTATGGTGAATATTTAAAAATATTTAGAATTTATATAACTTTTCGAACATTCATACTTGAGGATTTTTTTATGCAAGAAACGTTGGTGTCCTTAGTAAATTAGTTAAGGAGACAGAGATAAAAGAAGACAGAAGCGACAAGGAAAGAGAAAAAGGAAACACACGTAACATGTAAGAAAAGGTAAAGGCGACAGGAGGACCCGAGGGAAGACAAGGAAAGCCGACAGGAGAAAAGTAAAGGAGGATAAGGAAGGAGAAAAGGGCGAAGACGGGGAAATAGGAAGGAGGGAGAATGAGTACGGGGCGAAGGAGGGGAGGGAGGTTTTCGGGAGAGGTGAAAGGATAAGGCTTGATGGGACGGAACATGTTTCATTCGTATCGATTGGGGGAAAAGGGAAGCGGATTATGGAGAAAGGAGTTAAGGGGCGGGAGTGAGTTGGTGACTGGAGGTGAGGGATGGGAGAATTAGTGGAAGTAGAGAGTCGTGTGGGTGGCGACGGAAAGAAGAGGGCGGGGGAGAGAAGTCGGCAGGGGACCGACCGGCATTAGAGGGACCTAAGAGCAGAAGAGATTCCAATAAATAGTTAAGGAAATGATAACATGGCAATTGAAGGCTCGATGCGGATCAATGGCTGGTTCCTTTAGTATGACATCGCCTCACTTTTCCTCTTTTAATTTCCCGCAGTCCAGCTATATGGAGCGACGGGATTTGAATTAACTCCCCGAAAAACCATCCCGGACCTTTCTCGTCGAGGAAAAACGGTAGTTAACGACGACGGGCCAGAATTATAGGGAAAGAGGAAATAGGCAAATAAAAAGGGGAAAGCGTGCCGCGATATAAGGAGGCGGAGCAGTTTCAGCGAATCCAAAAGAAAGCGAGAACTCGCCAAGTCAAGAGAATTTCGAACAAAGGCCAAAAAGAGCGAGCAGTCTGCAAAAGACGAACAAACAAAAACAAAACGACGCGAATGCGACAGCGCTTCAATTATACAGCGAGGGCGTTTAAGCTAGAGGTTTTGACGACGGATCAAATAAATCCGATGGAAACAATTTCGCTTAGATGAGAGGGCACAGTGGGGAGAGGTAGGGGAGGGGGAGAGGAAACACGACGACGAGAAAAAGGAAAGATGAAAGTCGGCGTTATTATTCTTCGGGCGATGGAGAGAGGGCGAGGGAGTGGAGGGAGGAGAGATAGGGCGAGGGGAGTGGAGGGAGGAGAGATAGGGCGAGAGAGTGGAGGGAGGAGAGATAGGGCGAGGGAGTGGAGGGAGGAGAGGGTAGAAGAACCATACGAGGAAGAGTAAGGGGAGGAATATAAAGGGGAGGGGGCGATGTACGTGATGAGTGGCGCCCGACTGGTGGGCACCTGTGGATCAGAGGTATATGCTCGCAGATAAGAGTTGACGGTACTCCCTAATCCAAGTCATCGGAGAACAAGCGAAAGAATGCGAGATTGGGTAGATCCGAAGAGGTGACAATTTGGATGATGAAGGATGAGGGCGTTAAACGAAAGTGTGTGTGAGAGAGAGAGAGAGAGAGAGATAAGAGAAAATATTTCCGATACATTAAGAAAGGAATTTATTCAAGATTTCAGAATGAGAACCGGGTACCCCTCATTATTCTTTGAAAATTCTGTATTGAATAGCCGTTAAGTTGATCATCCGCCATTTCCTTAACATAGTAACAACGTCCAAGAGAATCGCTAGAAAATTTTATTTAAGCAATTTTAATAATGCAAATGCACGCAGAATTAACACAAGTAACGAAAGATCTCTTGAAGCGGAGAGTAAACGGCGGTTTTTTTTTCAAATGAGACAATACTGAATCTCTATCTGCTTTCGTTTAGGTGTTAGCGCGTCAGCCAGACTGACGGAAAAACCGAACTTATAAGCGGCTTAATAAAAGAAGGCTAAAAAGCAGTCAATCCTTTTAGCATTACACACAAAACTGGTCGCAACGAGTGAGTCGTATTATTGGCATTCGTGTTTATCTCCAAAACGACTCATTCCGTCAAATTCCAATTTTAAACCGCCATTTACTTGAAATTTCCAAGAAATTTTTTAAATGACAAATTTATCGTACAGCAATACTAGAAGATTGATGTCCGTACCCAGAGAAATATATTGTAATAGCTGCTGCATTTTTCTATTGCGGAAAAAGGGTTCCCATTGCTCGCCCATAATAAAAGTAATACCCATTCAGAACGAGGATAAGTACAGCAGCAAAAAATAAATCACTCAACGTATTGGAAACAAAACGAAACGAAGCAAAAATAGAAGATGCGGAGGAATCCGATTAAGGGTCGGAGATGGATGAAAACGACCTCCATCTATTTTTTAAACGGTAAACGGAACGAAATAAATGGAAATGGGAAACCGTTTATTTATCTGGACAATTTCGGAAGAGGCTCGAGGGCAGGAGAGAAGGGAATGCCGTAAGGATTCACGACGAAATTGGGGCAAGGAGATCCTTTGGATGGGCAGATAATGCCATAAGCCCTTCAATTCCCTTTTCCCCGTCCCGCAGAAAACAAAGCAAAGCAATTGCGAACGTGGAGAGAGAGAGAGAGAGAGAAAACAACACACGATCGCGATAAGGAAAAAAAGGTGACCACCGCCGACCTAACCTGCCACGGGTGCAGGTGAGACAACAATAGCATCCCCGCTAAAATGCACGTGGAAACGATTTCGTCGCTACGTTTTTCGCATGCATAATTGGACCAGGTAAAGAGCAAGGGCAATAAAAAACCTGGAATGATTATCGAAGTGTAGAAAGCCTAGGCGCACGTGGGGTTCAAAGGCTATTTGCAGATGGCAAGAGTGACAGGTTCCGAGGGTCGGGTCAGAGGGAACTGGGGAGAAAAGCGTGGGAGAGAAAAGACGCGAGGGATTCTCGATAGAGAAAGATGGATGCGCCCAGGGGCTCTCGTTGTTTGTTAAACCACGTTACGGAGCTCAACACACCGACCTCACCTCGCCGCCCTTCGGCAAACTCAACCCCAAACCAAAGCCTCAAAACCTCCACGCACGCCAAACGGCAGAGGAAAAGAAGGGAGTAGGCGAAGGGAGAAGGCGAAGGGAGAAGGCGAAGGGGAGAAGGCGAAGGGAGAAGGCGAAGGGAGAAGGCGAAGGGAGAAGGCGAGGGAAGGGAAATGTGGAGATTAGGATATGGAATGGTCGGGGATGGGAAAGGGAAGGGAAAATGGAGAAAGGGAGGGGCGTTGGATGAGATACGATGC